>JASTWF010000504.1:300000-347971 GCA_030390025.1 Squalus acanthias | reverse complement strand
TGTATGTCAAGTGCGGGTCTAGGCCTTGCTGCCTGTTCTGGTCTCCAGCCAGTCTGGGAACACTAGACACACCTGTGAGTGGTTCGAATCACTCTCCCTTACGGTTCTAGACACTGGACTTAGATGCGAGAGCAGTAATGGAGATAAAACTCATGTAGACTTGGTTTGAATGGTACGAAATGGAAAATCTTTATTGCATGATACTTAAGATTATGAAATACATGTCATAAGCACAGATTAATGACAGTACAATCTTACAAACAGTTATATAGTCGATCTTAGGGAAACGAGGAACGAACGGCACAAAGTAAATAGGGGCACACATTACAAATATCCTTAATCCTTAACCCTCCCCTATCAATATCTATCCTAAACTAGATTCGTAGGATTTCGAGACTCATGCTCACCACTCGTGATAACTCGGAGAAATTCCCGAATAACTGATCGGATGTTGTTTCACCGCAGCACCCACGTGTCGGTCAGGAGATCTCCTGTCCCCACTTGTTTACTTGCTTTTACTGCTCCGGCTAGCAGGCTGGAACGTCTGCTGTGGTGAAGACCTGTGTTGGTTGGTTTAACAGGTACTCTTCGAGCACAGTTGTCGATATCGTCGATACGATATGTTTCCTTGCAAGTTCAAAGAAGTCTTCCTAGCAAGGAAAGCTTGACTATTCGACCTACAGGCGCGGTCGGGATTTACTGACCGTGGCGATGGATATGGTCTTCCTCTCTTCTCATCTCATCTCAGATCTCATCTCATCTCGGGCCTTCGTTCCGCTGCCAGTTACCAACATAGGTCTTCGTTACGCGACACGAGGTAGATCCGAACGGATCAGAAAGTTCAACAGTCTTTTCAGAAGAGGCAACAGGCAAGCAGGAGCGAGCCCAACTACGAGTACACAGGAGCAGCACGAGGTTACGAATCGACCGATAAAAGCACAGGAGCAAGAGAGAAGAATGGACGGTTTGGAGCCTGCAATTATAGTGCAAAATCTTCCGTTTCCCGCCCAACTATAATGTCCATTCTTTTGTTTAGGGTTGGCGCCCAAATGTCTTGTATGGGTGATCTCCGTTCTTAATGGGTTTCGGGGCTACTCGTAAATGTCCTGAGTACCTGTTAATATTTCTCCCATTGTTAAATCGGTCGGTGTTCTCCCTGGAGGGGTTTGGGGCTTCCAAGTGTCCTGTATAACTACCTGCTAACGGCTCTCTCATCGTAGAGTCGTTGGGATTTTACATATTAATGTCTTTTGGATGGGCCCTTGATTCCTCGGTACAATGGCTTTCCTTTGTACCTGGGAGACCGATTTCAGTATCTATGTGTATACTGCAAACCATAATGTCTCGTGTATTATCTTCACTGTGCTGAATCTTAATCGATCTTGCACAAATGTTTATTGGAACGCCATCTTGTCTGCCTGTTGAAAAGTCTAGAATGTTCTGTCACGAGGTGCGGCGGCCATTTTACAGGCTGCTTGTGTCCACTTTAAACCTGCCAGCATTCTGCTGAAATAAAAGCTGTTTGAACGAAACTCTGTGTTTTCTCCTTATTAACAAAATCGCGATATATTGCGAATTCTACAGTCCCTCCTGTTGATGCGAATAACTCCGCTTATCGTATCAAAAAATCATAGTGGTGAGCAATGTTATCTCGATTTCTCTCCGAATCCAGTAAATTAATCCCATAATTTTAACTTAGCTAGGGTCTCTGTGTCGTCCTCATTTCCCAAGAAGATTACATTTTATATCACCGTAGGCATTATTTGCCCTTAAACTTACACCACTTGTTTTCCTTCCCGGCGTAACCAGGCCGATGCCTCTCGTATCACCTGTATATTCATCTTTTATTCAGGGAAAGGAGAAACAAAACCCAAAACCAAACAATCATTTTAACTGTAACACCATCACCAAAATAATCAACACCAACTCTTAAAACATGTCGAGTTCCCAACGTATTTACAATCTCTGAAAATCTTATATGAGTACAAACTTCCGCGGCGCACGCGGCGAGCGGGAGTGACGCCATTTTCCGATTACACGGTGCTCTCATCGTGCACGCGCACGTAACGTTCTCGCCACTCTCCCGTGTTTTCATGCTTGGTGAGGCGTTTGTCTCTTTTACAATGTACAACCAATAGGTACACTACAATAAACACTTGGCATACGACTAAAATGTGGGAGGCTATTCTGATCCATGAAGGTACTTCAATATTAGTGAACAGATTCCACCACGGTGGAACTACTATATCCAGAATGTCTGTTCCTATTTCGACAGTTTTCTGCTCTAATGTGTAAAAGTGTTTCTGTGACAACCGCGACGGCTTTCAAAAGCTTGGTGAGGTGTTCAGGGAGAGGGGGAATGAGGTATCCAAAATGCGCGACGAATCGCTGCAAGTCGGTGAAATTCTCTTTTAACGGTGAGATGAACCGTGGATGGTTCAGGGATTGGGACAATTCGCTGTTGTGCTACTTGAACTTCCGCCCTGGGTTTGTAGAATTCGCAATATATCGCGATTTGATTAATAAGGAGAAAACACAAAGTTTCGTTCAAACAGCTTTTATTTCAGCAGAATGCTGGCAGGTTTAAATTGGACACAAGCAGCCTGTAAAATGGCCGCCGCACCTCGTGACAGAACATTCTAGACTTTTCAACAGGCAGACAAGATGGCGTTCCAATAAACATTTGTGCAAGATCGATTAAGATTCAGCACAGTGAAGATAATACACGAGACATTATGGGTTTGCAGTATAAACATAGATACTGGAATCGGTCTCCCAGGTACAAAGGAAAGCCTTTGTACCGAGTAATCAAGGGCCCATCCAAAGGACATTAATATGTAAAATCCCAACGACTCTACGATGAGAGAGCCGTTAGCAGGTAGTTATACAGGACACTTGGAAGCCCCAAACCCCTCCAGGGAGAACACCGACCGATTTAACAATGGGAGAAATATTAACAGGTACTCAGACATTTACGAGTAGCCCCGAAACCCATTAAGAACGGAGATCACCCATACAAGACATTTGGGCGCCAAACCCTAAACAAAAGAATGGACATTATAGTTGGGCGGGAAACGGAAGATTTTGCACTATAATTGCAGGCTCCAAACCGTCCATTCGCTCTCTTGCTCTTGCTCCTGCATTCGCTCGCTTGCTCCTGTGTTTTTATCCGGTCGATTCGTAACCTCGTGGCTGCTCCTGTGTACTCGTAGTTGGGCTTCTGCGTGCCTGTTGCCTCTTCTGAAAAGACTGTTGAACTTTCTGATCCGTTCGGATCTACCTCGTGTCGCGTAACGAAGACCTATGTTGGTAACTGGCAGCGGAACCAAAGGCCCGAGATGAGATGAGATGAGATGAGATGAGAGGAGAAGAGAAGAAGACCATATCCATCGCCACGGTCAGTAAATCCCGACCGCGCCTGTAGGTCGATCAGCCAAGTTTTCTCGCCAGGAAGTTTTCTTCTTTAAACTTCTAACAAAACATATTGCATCAATGATAACTGGACTGTGCAAACACATCGTATCAATGATATTGACAACGGTGCTCCAAGACTAAACTGTGAAGCCCACCAACAGAGGTCTTCACCACAGCGGACGGTCCAGCCTACTAGCCGGAGCAGCAGAAGCAAGTAAACAAGTGGGACCAGGAGATCTCCTGACCGACACGTGGGTGCTGCGGTGAAAAACATCCGATCAGCTATTCGGAATTTCTCCGAGTTATCACGAGTGGTGAGCATGAGTCTCGAGATCCTACGAAGCTAGTTTAGGATAGATATTGATAGGGGAGGGTTTAAGGATTAAGGATATTTGTAATGTGTGCCCCTATTTACTTTGTGCCGTTCGTTCCTCGTTTCCCTAAGATCGACTATATAACTGTTTGTAAGATTGTACTGTCATTAATCTGTGCTTATGACATGTATTTCATAATTTTAAGTATCATGCAATAAAGATTTTCCATTTCGTACCATTCAAACCAAGTCTACATGAGTTTTATCTCCATTACTGCTCTCGCATCTAAGTCCAGTGTCTAGAACCGTAAGGGAGAGTGATTCGAACCACTCACAGGTGTGTCTAGTGTTCCCAGACTGGCTGGAGACCAGAACAGGCAACAAGGCCTAGACCCGCACTGACATACAGGCTGCACAGAGCCGCGTGAATCTCACAGGCTGCGAGACACGCAGGGTCAGGAATCCCTTACAGAAAATGGCGACCGCGGCAGGACACTGGCAGCGAGAGGGTAGTGTGTTAGATTTTGGAATGACTGTACGAAATGTTATGCAGGAAAAGATAGCGGATTATGTGTTTGGAAAGGTTAATCTAACTAAGAAATGGATAAGTGAATTGTTAGCGGATAAGAGCCCACTAGAGGCAGCTGAAAGGTGGACAGATAGTAAGAACATAGAAAGACACTTGAGAAAGCAGTCTGGCTTATGTGCTACAAAAGGCAGGTTCAGATTTCAAACCAGACCATTACAGCGCTAGTAGCTCGAATCAGTCATTTAGAGGGAGAAATGGAGGAGAAGGTTTCTGGAGGGGAGGTGCTCATTAAGAATTTAAATGAGTTACACCAAGAAAGCCAGGAAGTCTCCAGTCACCTTAAAACAAGGATAGAGTATCTCGAGTGCCAGGTCACTGAGGCAAAATTGAATGAGAGTAGGTTAAAGGAAAGATGTAACCGCCAAGCTGCCCAGATAAGAACTCAAGAAGAGAGCTTATGGGGGTTAGGTCGGCATATAAGTTGGCCCTTGAGGATAAGTTTCAGGGAGCCGACCATAGCGCCTGCCAAAGGGAGATAGAGCACCTCAAAAAGGCCGTGAACAATGCGAACGGCATGGTGTGCCTTATCAATCCGTCGGCGCACCAGCCGCTAGTAAATGAGAGATTTAGAAAATCCCCACCAAGTAAAGCAGAAGAAGTAGTAGCCACTGCGCCCTCCGCGCCACCCAGCTATTCAGAAACCTGGGTTAGGGAGGAAGCAATGGAAGAAACAAAAGAGCCCATTGAAAAGGAAGTAGAAAAGGGATCGTTGTATCCAGTAACGGGTATTAAAAGGGGCCCAAGCAGAAACGGTGGGGAAGAACCGGGGGATCTCCTCGGACAGCTGGTGTTGCCTCACAGTTCACATCAGCTGAGAGCTATGATAAATCACGTACGGAAGCTGACCGAGATAGACGACCCTTCCGTACATTTCAGAGAAGTTGAGCAAGCCGCAGCCATTAACGGCTGCGATGATGGGGAGACAGCAAAAATGCTGCTGTTCTCATTAGACAGCTCGGTCCTTCAGTGTCTCTCAGGCGAGAGCAAGAGGGGAACCAAGAGTTATGAGGAATTGAAAGAACGAGGTCCTAGAAGTGTGGGGGCGAACGACGGAGGTCCGTTTGCTAGAGTGGGACAGACAGTGCAGATGGAGGGAGAACCCCCGAAGGTTTTTGCCGACAGGCTGTGGCCAGTATATGAGCGCAGCTGTCTAGGTGCGCCCGAGCGCGAAGATGTGGAAGGCGCCGCTTTAACTCATTGGCTTAGGTGCATAATAGCCAACAGTTTACCAGCCGTTAGAGAGCAGGCAAAAGCATGGTTCGATCCCAATGACCTCAACATTACGGAAGAGTCGGTCTTGAATCGACTCACGTTAGGTTATCGCAATATAAGGGGTATGGCAACACGTCCCCTTAAGGGAAGAGTACATGAGGTACGACCCGCAGCCCCGTATCAAAGAGAGTGGCATCAGGAGGGTAATCGCGCCCCACAGGCAAGTAATGCCTTGTTACGGGTGTGGGAAGACAGGGCACTGGCGCAAGCACTGCAGGAACCCTTGGAAGGATTCCAAGGATAAAAATCCCGCGGTCCGAGCCCAGGCGCCTGTCCCGCTAAGGAAGCCAAGGCACCCACCCCTCCCGACGACCTCGAAGCAGTGTTAGGAGCCATGCGCAAGCTGGTCTTGAATGCGCGTGGACAGGTGGCGGTCGCAACCGGCCCCGTAGGTGCCGCAGGACCGTCTAATAGTGCCCCATGACTAGAACCAGCACAGCCCGTCTACCTGTGTCCGCTTAGCTATGATGCGTGGAGGCGACCTGTGGTGGAGATGGAGGTAGAGAAACAGAAGGGTAGTTATTTGTTGGACACGGGAGCTTCTTGCACCATAATCCATACGGATAACCCTTTTGACTCGCCGCTATCTACCAAGGTCCCATTCACGCTGGCAGGGTTCACAGGAAAAGAACAGGCTGGCACGTTTTCCCTCCGCTATCCATTCGTTTAGGAACACTTCGCCTTAAGTGGAAGTGTATACTGATGGCATGGCAAAAGGGGGGTGGAAGAGGTATTCTCGGGTCCGATCTCCTAGCGGGACACGGGATCCTCGTGGACCTCAGAAATCACTGTCTCTGGGGGGCTAAAGGTGAAAAAGGCGAGGTAATAGTGATTCCGGGGGAGGAAGAAACAGGGGTCCTGTGTACCGTACAGCCATCCGGAGGCTACGACCTCAGGCTTATGGTCGCAGATGTCCCAACGGACATGCAAACGTACGTGTCAGATAATATGCACGCGTTTGCAACCCACAAGCACGATTGTGGGAGGGTGGTCGGGTTTGAGGTCAGCGTAGATGGGGACCCCATGACCCGACCCCAAAAGCAGTATAACTTCCCCAAAGAAGCAGAACCCGATATGGAGACAGCAATGTCTTCCTTGGTGCAGCAGGGCGTGTTGAGGCCGATAGCCACACACGTGAACTCCCCATTATGGCCGGTTAGGAAGCCGGATAATTCGTGGAGAGCCACGGTGGACTACAGAGTCCTTAACAGTAACATTCCCGCCTGCGCGCCCACAGTAGCAGCAGTTGCTGACCTAATAGGGAGCATCCCAGCGTCCGCGACCACGTTCACGGTGCTGGATATCTCGAACGGTTTTTGGTCCATCCCGCTGCGGCGAGAGGACCAGTACAAGTTTGCCTTTACGTTTAAAGGGCAACAGTACACGTGGAACTGTTTGCCACAGGGTTTCCACAATAGCCCCAGTATTTTTCATCAGTGTATGGCAGGAAGTTTAAAGGAGTTTAGTCAGCCCAATCAGATAGTACAGTATGTGGATGATTTGCTCCTATTTACGGACTCAAGGGAGGAGCACGGACCACTACTGGACGAGTTATTGGAGCTGTTAGCGAGAAAGGGTTTTAAAATAAACCCTAAGAAAGCACGTATCGGTCAGCGGGAAGTAAAATTCCTGGGACTGACCATACGCGCTGGGGAAAGAGCCATAGACAAAGCAAGGAGGGAGTCGGTGCAAGAATTACCGATTCCCAACAACGTAAGGGGTGTGAGGTCCTTCTTGGGACTGACCGGTTACTGCAGGGATTTTATCGAAGATTATGCGGCCACAGCGGCGCCGCTCCTCCGACTCCTCCATAAGGGGGTGGAGTGGCTTTGGGACGAGGGCTGCCAAGCAGCCTTCGAGAAGTTAAAAAGGGATCTGCAGACCGCGCCAGCCTTAGGGGCCATAGATGGGGGGAAGGAGTTTTTCCTGGAGGTAGCTGCCAGCGGAGACAGCTTAAGCGCCGTGCTGCTCCAAGAGCGTCACGGCAAGCTGAGGCCGGTTGTCTATTCATCCAGGGTATTAACGGATGTGGAGAGAAGTTTCTCCAATTGCGAAAGGCACCTTTTAGCCACGCATTGGGCTGTGAAAAGATCAGCGATCTTCACAGGGCTCTCTCCCATCACTCTCCTCACACATCACACACCAACTAAGATGCTTCTGGATGGGAGGATTAAAGACGGGACCGTAAGCAGCGCACGCATTGCGCGTTGGACCCTTCTTCTCTCCCAGTTGGATCTTAGAGTAAAAGGTCTTTGCGAGCCCAGGCTTGCGGCCAATTTGGTATACCCCGGTACAGCCCACCGGTGTTCGGTGGAAGGGGTGTGGGACGTCAACATAGGTTTACGGGCCGGGATACATCCCACTGGGCGCGAGATTTATGTTGATGGGTCTAGCACAGTGTCTGCTGGCGAGCGACTCACAGGGTGTGGAGTTTATGACCCTGCGGCAGACCTTGCCCTGGCGATCAAGCTCCCTAGCACCATGAGCGCGCAGCAGGCTGAGCTGTCTGCCGTGGTGTACGTGGTGACCCACCCAGACATTTTCCCAACCCCATACACGATTTGCTCGGACAGTATGTTCACCTGCAATTCGTGTACGGAATACCTGGCCATTTGGTCCCGCCGCGGATACACCTCCGCGGACGGGCGACCTTTAACGGTGAAGCCCTTGCTGGAAAAGATCTTAGCAGCAGCAGTAGGGGAGGAAGGGAGATTTTCATCCATAAGGTGAAAGCTCACTCCTCCACAGAGCCCCGTGGGGAGGGCAACCGGCAGGCGGATGCGCTAGCCAGGGAGGGTGCCCGCGACGGCACTTTCTGGAACCCCTATAGGACCGGACCCATAGCAGCGGTCCGAGGCGGGGACGGGAATACCGGGAACACCAGGGTAGCATTGCCCCTAGACCTTAAGACCGTCCAAGCCCAGGATCCCGCCCTAAAAGCAGTCCTAAAAACGATTGCTGAGGGGAGGCAGGTAGAAGGTCCGTACAGTACGGCAACCCTCTCAGTTAAGGAAGGCATGCTGTTCCGCGGGGAGCAGTGGGTTGTGCCGCAGCAGCACAGGAGGGAATTCCTCCAGTTGGCTCACGAGGGACCAGGGGCAGGGCACCCCGGGCCCGAGGTTACCTGGCAACGGGTAGAGCAAGCGGGATGGTGGCCAGGGCTCAGGGAACAAGTCCGCGAGTTCTGTGCAAACTGTCTTGTGTGCGCTGCAAACAACCCAGACCCCCAGAAAAGGAAGGTGCCCATGGGACACGTAAGAAGGGTAGAGGGACCATGGCAGTCGATACAGATCGACTATATAGGACCCCTGCCCACCACCCAGGGAGGTTATAAGTACTGCCTCGTCCTGGTAGATGTGTTTTCCAAGTGGGTGGAAGCCTTCCCTTGTCGAACAGCTACGGCACTGGGTACAGCAAAAATCTTGGTCCGGGAAGTGTTCTCGCGGTGGGGACTCCCCCGTTTCGTGGAGTCAGACCAAGGGAGTCATTTCACCGGCCAGGTGATGCAGAACACCCTCATGCTTTTGGGCATTGAAGGGAAGTGGCACGTAGCACACAATCCCCAGTCATCCGGGATTGTTGAACGTATGAACCGGACCCTGAAGGAGAAATTGAGGAAAGAGACTAGGAACTCGCCCCAAAAATGGGCGGAAGTTCTGCCTTTAGTCCTCATGGGGGTCCGGGCCAGTCAGTCAAAAAGTACGGGGTACTCCCCGCACGAGGTAATGACCGGCAGGCTCATGCGAACCCCCACCCATGTGCTAGCCCCGGTGCTCACTGAGGGTCAGCTCAAGAGATAAGCAGGGACAAGTTCGCCCAGACTCTCTTGGAGCGCCTGAAGCAAGTTTATGAGCAGGCGGCTGGGAACATGGGAAGGCAGCATCAGGGCAATCGCTTGTTGCTGGAACCCCGCAAAACGCGGGAGTGGGAAGTAGGAGACCAGGTCATGGTCAGAAACTACGCCAGAGTAGGGAGTCTGGAACCACTGTATATGGGACCCTACAACATTGTAGACAAGGCGAGTCCCATGGTTTACGCCGTAAAAGTACCTCGGCGCACTAAGTGGTTCCACATAAACCAATGCAAACTGTACCAGCCGGGTGCGCAGGGGAAAACTACAGGGGTAAATCCCGCCAATGGGAAAGCACAGCCCCAGGTAGGACCACAAGGCACACAGGCAGGCATAGCAGCTTGCATCAGGGGAAGGGACATCCCGGACGATCATGCAGCGTTTTTCTGGAGTTGGGGGTTAGATGACGAAGAACCCAGGGTACCCTGGTCAGATGAGGATAGTGCAGATGAGCATAGTGATGATGACGGGTGGTTCCTGAGGAACGGTCTGGAGGGAATGGGGCCTGATAGGTAGAGATCCACACAGGGTGGACACACAAGCTGCAGGTCCCGAGGACAGGAGGGAGGAGCTAGAGGAGGCAGGGCCAGCCGCTATAGGAGCACAGAGAGTACCGATGTGGCTCCCAGAGATGTGGCCGCCCGCTTTGAACGTCCAGTCCTCAGGGGAGGCAGAGATCACGAGTGAAGGGCCCGCCTGCTGGGCCGAGCAGGGCGGAGCCACGAACTGCCAGCCCCGAGGTTAGGGAGGCGGAGTCAGCGGAGGCGGAGCCGGCGACTGTGATGGAACCCCAGGTCATCCCGATGGAGGTCTCGGAACCCGGTCCGTCCGTCACGGAACCCCCGCCCATAGCAACTCCCCGTAGGTCAAGTAGAGAACCCCAGCCCAGGAGGATGTGGTCATGTCCCCAGACTGCCCCAAGGCGTAAAATTCAGGTTAAGATAACCCGGGTACAGACCGGCCACATCGCAGCAGTAACAGGCTGCGGCAGATCAGAGGGAAGGGTCAGCGCAGCAACAGGCTGCGGCAGATCAGAGGGAAGGGTCAGTGCCCTCCCACCGTCGGGAAGAGCTCGCAGCAGCCTTCTCAGAATTTAAAGGGGCCGCCCTGAGAACGGGCGGCACTGTAAAGTTATAGTTTTAAGTTTTAAGTTTATAGTTCAAGGTTAAGTTTATAGTTTTTAGTTCAAGGTTAAGTTTGTAGTGTTTTAACAGAAAACGATAAAATGATGGGAGTTTTAAGGCTAGGTTTAGAGGAAGTCTATTCAGCAAACGTTGAAGTTTACGTGAGGCGAGGTCAGGGGACCCGCTCACCCTTCACAAAAGCCAGAGACTCTTTGCGAGGCTGGCTACCTCATTCTATCTGATCACAGGAACCAAGGAAGGATGGAACGAATTCTAGTATTGCTCGTGGCAATCGGATGTGGATTGGCCTATCGAGGCCACACCAAGGATGTCGTGGTGTTTGGATGTTCCGGGGACACGGCCCCCATCGCGGTGGATGGGACCGGAAGACGGAAGGCAGAGGGACCAGCACCTATTTCCACAAGGGAAGGTGGCCAGGATGGCTGGGAACGAACTCAACGGAGTATTCCAGCACATCGGGGTTCGCCTACAAAGAGACTTCTTTAATGTGCCCCAAAGTAAGGATCATCGCACCCAGGATCAGCGTCACCGTCGGCAAACGGATTTGTTTGACCTGTAGTGGGATGTCCCATTGAGCCGATGGTGGTGGCTGCGAAAGCTGAGCAAAACTATGAGAAACTCTTCGGTCGAGTGGGAACGACTGGGTAATAATACCCATCGGACAATTACGGGGACAGACGGACAAGTGAAAGTCTGTTGGGACAAATGGTGGGAACCGGATGAGGGGATTTATGTATGTATGTGGGGGTCAAAGTACGTTTGCCCCAAAGGCATCTCCATATTTTTTATTAATCAGTGGCAGGATAACGGACAGGGGATGAGGTGGGATGCGAGCACCAGGGGGTGCGGAGCCCCATTCTCCCCGATCCCAGTAAATGCCACTGAACTCATTACGCGCCCACGCAAAGCCCCGCCCACGATTCCGGTGGTTCTAGCTGAGGAAGAAGGGTGCCCTAAAACTAGTAAGGGACCCGGGAACGGTTTGGTACTGGTCCCCACAGACCAGATACTATTTCAGGGGGTACATTACGCGGTGGCCTCGGTGATTTTAAATCTCACTGAGGTACGGTTACCAGAGTGGTGCCCCAAAAAGACGGAACAGTTGTATCAGGTCCTGTTGACCAAGATGTTCAGACAATTTTACGAGTTTGATTTTGCAGAAATTGATAAGACAAGTTTGTACACCGCACCGCAGGAAGTTTTGGATCAAGTAGGGAGGCAAAGAAGGGGTTTGGTGAACGATGCGTTCACTGCTTTTAACACAGGGACATCTGTGGTCAACGCTCTAGACAGTGTGGAGCTGCAGACCCAGATTAATGGTTTAAAAACACAGTTAAAAGACATTCTAACAGATGAGAATAAAGTGGTAGGGTCAGGTCTACACGAGGACCAAGCCATGACTCTCCATTTAAAGGAAATTATAGCAGAGCTGGAGAAACATGCGCGTACGGTAAATGCCCTGATCAGGGAAGATCGGAATGCATCCGATCAAGCTGCGCAGAACGAGGTGTGCGTGCTTTACGGGGCGTGGTTACTGGGCGAGGGCCGCAGTAATTTGGAGGATTTAAAACAAGGTTTGGTTCCGTCCTGGATAAGTAACAAACACCTACGGGCGCTCCACCCTTTTCAGAACGCATTAAGTCCGTGCCAGCTCAGGCTAGCTTCAGAAGCTTACCCAGTCCCCGTGGACTGCGGACGTTCAAACCATACTATTATGGGAATAGTATTACGCATGCCGGTTTTGGGCAACACAGCAAAGCCCGCCCCGGTATATCGGGTAGAGAACATTGGTGTCATTCAGGGGGGAGCCCACATTCGTTATGCAGCGGTTCCACCTTACGTCATCCGCTGGGAGCAAACGATGACAGGTACAGATCTCTCTGGTTGTCGTGGCAGGGGAGCACACATAATACTGTGCCCCCAGCACTTGAATGCCTTTTTAACACCACAGTGCGGGTTCAGAACGGCTGGCGCCAAGTCCATGAATTGCACCATGGAGGCAATGGCACAAGATCATGTGCCTCCGCAGGTAGCATACATCGGGGGTGGAACATATTGTGTTACCACTGCAGCGCAACACTACCAGCATGGAAACCGTAGCCGGTGTCCGGTGAGTGACAGCAGTTTCTGTTTTAAACCCAGGGCTGAAGTTCAAGTAGCACAACAGCGAATTATCCCAATCCCTGAACCATCCACTGTTCATCTCACAGTAAAAGAGAATTTCACCGACTTGCAGCGATTTGTCGCGCATTTTGGATACCTCATTCCCCCTCTCCCTGAGCATTTAACCAAACTTCTGAAAGCCGTCGCGGTATCACAGAAACATTTTTATACATTAGAGCAGAAAACTGTCGAAATAGGAACAGACATTTTGGACATAGTGGTTCCACCGTGGTGGAATCTGTTCACCAATATTGAAGTGCCTTCATGGATCAGAATAGCCTCCCACATTTTAGTCGTCTGTCAAGTGTTTATTGTAGTGTACCTATTGGTCATACATTGTAAAAGAGACAAGCGCCTCACCAAGCATGAAAACACGGGAGAGTGGCGAGAACGTTACGTGCGCGTGCACGATGAGAGCACCGTGTAATAGGAAAATGGCGTCACTCCCGCTCGCCGCGTGCGCCGCGGAAGTTTGTACTCATTGTAAATACGTTGGAAACTCGACATGTTTAAGAGTTGGGATTTGTTTATTTTGGTGATGGTGTTGATTGTTTGGTTTTGGGTTTTGTTTTTCCTTTCCCTGAATAAAAGACAAATATACAGGTGATGCGTGAGGTATCGGCCTGGTTACGCCGGGAAGGAAAACAAGTGGTGTAAGTTTAAGGGCAAATGATGCCTACGGTGATATAAAATGTGATTTTCTTGGGAAATAAGGACGACACAGAGACCCTAGTTAAGTTAAAATTTATGGGATTAATTTACTGGATTCGGAGTGAAATCGAGATAAGATTGCTCACCACTGTGATTTTTGATACGATAAGCGGAGTTATTCGCATCAACAGGAGGGACTGTAGAATTCGCAATATATCGCGATTTGATTAATAAGGAGAAAACACAAAGTTTCGTTCAAACAGCTTTTATTTCAGCAGAATGCTGGCAGGTTTAAATTGGACACAAGCAGCCTGTAAAATGGCCGCCGCACCTCGTGACAGAACATTCTAGACTTTTCAACAGGCAGACAAGATGGCGTTCCATTAAACATTTTTGCAAGATCGATAACGATTCAGCACAGTGAAGATAATACACGAGACATTATGGGTTTGCAGTATAAACATAGATACTGGAATCGGTCTCCCAGGTACAAAGGAAAGCCATTGTACCGAGTAATCAAGGGCCCATCCAAAGGACATTAATATGTAAACTCCCAACGACTCTACGATGAGAGAGCCGTTAGCAGGTAGTTATACAGGACACTTGGAAGCCCCAAACCCCTCCAGGGAGAACACCGACCGATTTAACAATGGGAGAAATATTAACAGGTACTCAAACATTCATGAGTAGCCCCGAAACCCATTAAGGACGGAGATCACCCATACAAGACATTTGGGCGCCAAACCCTAAACAAAAGAATGGACATTATAGTTGGGCGGGAAACGGAAGATTTTTGCACTATAATTGCAGGCCCCAAACCGTCCATTCTCTCTCTCTTGCTCTCGCTCTCTTGCTCGCTTGCTGCTTTTATCATCGTGGCTGCTCCTGTGTTTTATCCGGTCGATTCGTAACCTCGTGGCTGCTCCTGTGTACTCGTAGTTGGGCTTCTGCGTGCCTGTTGCCTCTTCTGAAAAGACTGTTGAACTTTCTGATCCGTTCGGATCTACCTCGTGTCGCGTAACGAAGACCTATGTTGGTAACTGGCAGCGGAACCAAAGGCCCGAGATGAGATGAGATGAGATGAGAGGAGAAGAGAAGGAGACCATATCCATCGCCACGGTCAGTAAATCCCGACCGCGCCTGTAGGTCGATCAGCCAAGTTTTCTCGCCAGGAAGTTTTCTTCTTTAAACTTCTAACAAAACATATTGCATCAATGATAACTGGACTGTGCAAACACATCGTATCAATGATATTGACAACGGTGCTCCAAGATTAAACTGTGAAGCCCACCAACAGAGGTCTTCACCACAGCGGACGGTCCAGCCTACTAGCCGGAGCAGCAGAAGCAAGTAAACAAGTGGGACCAGGAGATCTCCTGACCGACACGTGGGTGCTGCGGTGAAAAACATCCGATCAGCTATTCGGAATTTCTCCGAGTTATTACGAGTGGTGAGCATGAGTCTCGAGATCCTACGAAGCTAGTTTAGGATAGATATTGATAGGGGAGGGTTTAAAGATTAAGGATATTTGTAATGTGTGCCCTATTTACGTTGTGCCGTTCGTTCCTCGTTTCCCTAAGATCGACTATAACCGTTTGTAAGATTGTACTGTCATTAATCTGTGCGTATGACATGTATTTCATAATTTTAAGTATCATGCAATAAAGATTTTCCATTTCGTACCATTCAAACCAAGTCTACATGAGTTTTATCTCCATTACTGCTCTCGCATCTAAGTCCAGTGTCTAGAACCGTAAGGGAGAGTGATTCGAACCACTCACAGGTGTGTCTAGTGTTCCCAGACTGGCTGGAGACCAGAACAGGCAACAAGGCCTAGACCCGCACTGACATACAGGCTGCACAGAGCCGCGTGAATCTCACAGGCTGCGAGACACGCAGGGTCGGGAATCCCTTACACTGGGTATGCTTCTGAAGCTAGCCTGAGCTGGCACGGGCTTAATGCGTTCTGAAAAGGGTGGAGCGCCCGTAGGTGTTTGTTACTTATCCAGGACGGAACCAAACCTTGTTTTAAATCCTCCAAATTACTGCGGCCCTCGCCCAGTAACCACGCCCCGTAAAGCACGCACACCTCGTTCTGCGCAGCTTGATTGGATGCATTCCGATCTTCCCTAATCAGGTCGTTCAAACAGCTTTTATTTCCGTCTTTGCATGTTTCTCCAACTCTGCTATAATTTCCTTTAAATGGAGGGTCATGGCTTGGTCCTCGTGTAGACCCGACCCTACCACTTTATTCTCATCTGTTAGAATGTCCTTTAATTGTGTCTTTAAACCATTAATCTGGGTCTGCAGCTCCACACTGTCTAGAGCGTTGACCACAGATGTACCTGTGTTAAAAGCAGTGAACGCATCGTTCACCAAACCCCTTCTTTGCCTCCCTACTTGATCCAAAACTTCCTGTGGTGCGGTGTACAAACTTGTTTTATCAATTTCCGCGAAATCGAATTCGTAAAATTGTCTGAACATCTTGGTCAACAGGACCTGGTACAACTGTTCCGTCTTTTTGGGGCACCACTCTGGTAACCGCACCTCAGTGAGATTTAAAATCACCGAGGCCACCGCGTAATGTACCCCCTGAAATAGTATCTGGTCTGTGGGGACCAGTACCAAACCATTCCCGGGTCCCTTACTAGTTTTAGGGCACCCTTCTTCCTCAGCTAGAACCACCGGAATCGTGGGCGGGGCTTTGCGTGGGCGCGTAATGAGCTCAGTGGCATTTACTGGGATCGGGGAGAATGGGGCTCCGCACCCCCTGGTGCTCGCATCCCACCTCATCCCCTGTCCGTTATCCTGCCATTGATTAATAAAAAATATGGAGATGCCTTTGGGGCAAACGTACTTTGACCCCCACATACATACATAAATTCCCTCATCCGGTTCCCACCATTTGTCCCAACAGACTTTCACTTGTCCGTCTGTCCCCGTAATTGTCCGATGGGTATTATTACCCAGTCGTTCCCACTCGACCGAAGAGTTCTCATAGTTTTGCTCAGCTTTCGCAGCCACCACCATCGGCTCAATGGGACCTTCCCACTACAAGTCAAACAAATCCGTTTGCCGACGGTGACGCTGATCCTGGGTGCGATGATCCTTACTTTGGGGCACAGTAAAGAAGTCTCTTTGTAGGCAAACCCCGATGTGCTGGAATACTCCGTTGAGTTCGTTCCCAGCCATCCTGGCCACCTTCCCTTGTGGAAATAGGTGCTGGTCTCCTCTGCCTCCCGTCTTCCGGTCCCATCCACCGCGATGGGGGCCGTGTCCCCGGAACATCCAAACACCACGACATCCTTGGTGCGGCCTCGATAGGCCAATCCACATCCGATTGCCACGAGCAATACTAGAATTCGTTCCATCCTTCCTTGGTTCCTGTGATCAGATAGAATGAGGTAGCCAGCCTCGCAAGAGTCTCTGGCTTTTGTGAAGGGTGAGCGGGTCCCCTGACCTCGCCTCACGTAAACTTCAACGTTCGCTGAATAAACTTCAACTAAACCTATCTTTAAAACTCCCATCATTTTATCATTTTCTGTTAAAAACACTACAAACTTAACCTTATTAAAACTATAAACTTAACCTTGAACTATAAACTTAACCTTGAACTATAAACTTAAAACTTAAAACTATAACTTTACAGTGCCGCCCGTTCTCAGGGCGGCCCCTTTAAATTCTGAGAAGGCTGCTGCGAGCTCTTCCCGACGGTGGGAGGGCACTGACCCTTCCCTCTGATCTGCCGCAGCCTGTTGCTGCGCTGACCCTTCCCTCTGATCTGCCGCAGCCTGTTACTGCTGCGATGTGGCCGGTCTGTACCTGGGTTATCTTAACCTTAAATTTTCGCCTTGGGGCAGTCTGGGGACATGACCACATCCTCCTGGGCTGGGGTTCTCTACTTGACCTACGGGGAGTTGCTATGGGCGGGGGTTCCGTGACGGACGGACCGGGTTCCGAGACCTCCATCGGGATGACCTGGGGTTCCATCACAGTCGCCGGCTCCGCCTCCGCTGACTCCGCCTCCCTAACCTCGGGGCTGGCAGTTCGTGGCTCCGCCCTGCTCGGCCCAGCAGGCGGCCCTTCACTCGTGATCTCTGCCTCCCCTGAGGACTGGACGTTCAAAGCGGGCGGCCACATCTCTGGGAGCCACACCGGTACTCTCTGTGCTCCCATAGCGGCTGGCCCTGCCTCCTCTAGCTCCTCCCTCCTGTCCTCGGGACCTGCAGCTTGTGTGTCCACCCTGTGTGGATCTCTACCTACAGCCCCCATTCCCTCCAGACCGTTCCTCAGAACCACCCGTCATCATCACTATGCTCATCTGCACTATCCTCATCTGACCAGGGTACCCTGAATTCTTCCTCATCTAACCCCCAATTCCAGAAAAACGCTGCATGATCGTCCGGGATGTCCCTTCCCCTGATGCAAGCTGCTATGCCTGCCTGTGTGCCTTGTGGTCCTACCTGGGGCTGTGCTTTCCCATTGGCGGGATTTACCCCTGTAGTTTTCCCTGCACACCTGGCTGGTACAGTTTGCATTGGTTTACATCCTCATACTCCCGGCTTTTGGCTACCCTGTAGGCTGCTTTTATCTCACTAAGCTGCGCTTCTAGCCTGAGCACGTCTAACTTTCCCATTGCTCGGGCGTTCTCCTCCCGCAGGGCCTGCTCTCTAAGCTGCCCTTCCAGCCCATCTATTTTCCCTATTAAGCGGGCGTTCTCCTCCCGCAAGGCCTGCTCTTTTAACCTGGCCTCCTCACCGCAGACCCCCTCCTGTGCGTGTCTTTTAAAAGGACACAGGTAGGCAGGCTGCGTGGGCTCTAGTCATGGGGTACTATTAGACGGTCCTGCGGCACCTACGGGGCCGGTTGCGACCGCCACCTGTCCACGCGCATTCAAGACCAGCTTGCGCATGGCTCCTAACACTGCTTCGAGGTCGTCGGGAGGGGTGGGTGCCTTGGCTTCCTTAGCCGGGACAGGCGCCTGGGCTCGGACCGCGGGATTTTTATCCTTGGAATCCTTCCAAGGGTTCCTGCAATGCTTGCGCCAGTGCCCTGTCTTCCCACACCCGTAACAAGCATTACTTGCCTGTGGGGCGCGATTACCCTCCTGATGCCACTCTCTTTGATACGGGGCTGCGGGTCGTACCTCATGTACTCTTCCCTTAAGGGGACGTGTTGCCATACCCCTTATATTGCGATAACCTAACGTGAGTCGATTCAAGACCGACTCTTCCGTAATGTTGGGGTCATTGGGATCAAACCATGCTTTTGCCTGCTCTCTGACGGCTGGTAAACTGTTGGCTATTATGCACCTAAGCCAATGAGTTAAAGCTAAACCTTCCACATCTTCGCGCTCGGGCGCACCTAGACAGCTGCGCTCATATACTGGCCACAGCCTGTCGGCAAAAACCTTCGGGGGTTCTCCCTCCATCTGCACTGTCTGTCCCACTCTAGCAAACGGACCTTCGTCGTTCGCCCCCAACACTTCCAGGACCTCATTCTTTAATTCCTCATAACTCTTGGTTCCCCTCTTGCTCTCGCCTGAGAGACACTGAAGGACCGAGCTGTCTAATGAGAACAGCAGCATTTTTGCTGTCTCCCCATCATCGCAGCCGTTAATGGCTGCGGCTTGCTCAACTTCTCTGAAATGTACGGAAGGGTCGTCTGCCTCGGTCAGCTTCCGTACGTGATTTATCATAGCTCTCAGCTGATGTGAACTGTGAGGCAACACCAGCTGTCCGAGGAGATCCCCCGGTTCTTCCCCACCGTTTCTGCTTGGGCCCCTTTTAATACCCGTTACTGGATACAACGATCCCTTTTCTACTTCCTTTTCAATGGGCTCTTTTGTTTCTTCCATTGCTTCCTCCCTAACCCAGGTTTCTGAATAGCTGGGTGGCGCGGAGGGCGCAGTGGCTACTACTTCTTCTGCTTTACTTGGTGGGGATTTTCTAAATCTCTCATTTACTAGCGGCTGGTGCGCCGACGGATTGATAAGGCACACCATGCCGTTCGCATTGTTCACGGCCTTTTTGAGGTGCTCTATCTCCCTTTGGCAGGCGCTATGATCGGCTCCCTGAAACTTATCCTCAAGGGCCAACTTATATGCCGCCCTAACCCCCATTAAGCTCTCTTCTTGAGTTCTTATCTGGGCAGCTTGGCGGTTACATCTTTCCTTTAACCTGCTCTCATTCAATTTTGCCTCAGTGACCTGGCACTCGAGATAATCTATCCTTGTTTTAAGGTGACTGGAGACTTCCTGGCTTTCTTGGTGTAACTCATTTAAATTCTTAATGAGCACCTCCCCTCCAGAAACCTTCTCCTCCATTTCTCCCTCTAAATGACTGATTCGAGCTACTAGCGCTGTAATGGTCTGGTTTGAAATCTGAACCTGCCTTTTGTAACACATAAGCCAGACTGCTTTCTCAAGTGTCTTTCTATGTTCTTTACTATCTGTCCACCTTTCAGCTGCCTCTAGTGGGCTCTTATCCGCTAACAATTCACTTATCCATTTCTTAGTTAGATTAACCTTTCCAAACACATAATCCGCTATCTTTTCCTGCATAACATTTCGTACAGTCATTCCAAAATCTAACACACTACCCTCTCGCTGCCAGTGTCCTGCCGCGGTCGCCATTTTCTGTAAGGGATTCCTGACCCTGCGTGTCTCGCAGCCTGTGAGATTCACGCGGCTCTGTGCAGCCTGTATGTCAGTGCGGGTCTAGGCCTTGTTGCCTGTTCTGGTCTCCAGCCAGTCTGGGAACACTAGACACACCTGTGAGTGGTTCGAATCACTCTCCCTTACGGTTCTAGACACTGGACTTAGATGCGAGAGCAGTAATGGAGATAAAACTCATGTAGACTTGGTTTGAATGGTACGAAATGGAAAATCTTTATTGCATGATACTTAAGATTATGAAATACATGTCATAAGCACAGATTAATGACAGTACAATCTTACAAACAGTTATATAGTCGATCTTAGGGAAACGAGGAACGAACGGCACAAAGTAAATAGGGGCACACATTACAAATATCCTTAATCCTTAAACCCTCCCCTATCAATATCTATCCTAAACTAGATTCGTAGGATCTCGAGACTCATGCTCACCACTCGTGATAACTCGGAGAAATTCCGAATAGCTGATCGGATGTTTTTCACCGCAGCACCCACGTGTCGGTCAGGAGATCTCCTGGTCCCACTTGTTTACTTGCTTTTACTGCTCCGGCTAGCAGGCTGGGACGTCTGCTGTGGTGAAGACCTGTGTTGGTTGGTTTAACAGGTACTCTTCGAGCACAGTTGTCGATATCGTCGATACGATATGTTTCCTTGCAAGTTCAAAGAAGTCTTCCTAGCAAGGAAAGCTTGGACAGTCGACCTACAGGCGCGGTCGGGATTTACTGACCGTGGCGATGGATATGGTCTTCCTCTCTTCTCATCTCATCTCATCTCATCTCATCTCATCTCAGGCCTTCGGTTCCGCTGCCAGTTACCAACATAGGTCTTCGTTACGCGACACGAGGTAGATCCGAACGGATCAGAAAGTTCAACAGTCTTTTCAGAAGAGGCAACAGGCAAGCAGGAGCGAGCCCAACTACGAGTACACAGGAGCAGCCACGAGGTTACGAATCGACCGGATAAAAGCACAGGAGCAAGAGAAGAATGGACGGTTTGGAGCCTGCAATTATAGTGCAAAATCTTCCGTTTCCCGCCCAACTATAATGTCCATTCTTTTGTTTAGGGTTTGGCGCCCAAATGTCTTGTATGGGTGATCTCCGTTCTTAATGGGTTTCGGGGCTACTCGTAAATGTCTGAGTACCTGTTAATATTTCTCCCATTGTTAAATCGGTCGGTGTTCTCCCTGGAGGGGTTTGGGGCTTCCAAGTGTCCTGTATAACTACCTGCTAACGGCTCTCTCATCGTAGAGTCGTTGGGATTTTACATATTAATGTCTTTTGGATGGGCCCTTGATTACTCGGTACAATGGCTTTCCTTTGTACCTGGGAGACCGATTTCAGTATCTATGTGTATACTGCAAACCCATAATGTCTCGTGTATTATCTTCACTGTGCTGAATCTTAATCGATCTTGCACAAATGTTTATTGGAACGCCATCTTGTCTGCCTGTTGAAAAGTCTAGAATGTTCTGTCACGAGGTGCGGCGGCCATTTTACAGGCTGCTTGTGTCCACTTTAAACCTGCCAGCATTCTGCTGAAATAAAAGCTGTTTGAACGAAACTCTGTGTTTTCTCCTTATTAACAAAATCGCGATATATTGCGAATTCTACAGCGGGTCCCCTGACCTCGCCTCACGTAAACTTCAACGTTCGCTGAATAAACTTTAACTAAACCTATCTCTAAAGCTCCCATCATTTTATCGTTTTCTGTTAAAATTAAAACTACAAACTTAACCTTATTTAAAACTATGAACTTCTACTTGACCTTGAACTATAAACTTAGAAACTTAAACTAATGAACTTAAACTTAAAACTTATTACTGTACAGCGCCGCCCGTTCTCAGGGCGGCCCCTTTAAATTCTGAGAAAACTGCTGCGAGCTCTTACCGACTTTGGGAGGGCTCTGACCTTTTCCTCTGATCTGCCGCAGCCTGTTTCTGCGCTGACCCCTCCCTCTGATCTGCCGCAGCCTGTTGCTGCACTGACCCCTTCCTCTGATCTGCCGCAGCTTGTTGCTGCTGCGATGGGGCCGGGCTGTACCTGGGCTGCCTTAACCTTGAGTCTGCGCCTTGGGACAGACTGGGGCAATACCCATATCTTCTTGGGCTGGGGTTCTCTACCTGACCTACGGGGAGTTGTCATGGGCGGGGGTTCCGTGACTGACGGACCGGGTTCCGAGACTTCCATCGGGACGACCTGGGGTTCCACCACAGTCGCTGGCTCCGCCTCCGCTGACTCCGCCTCCCTAACCTCGGGGCTCGCAGTTTGTGGCTCCGCCCTGCTCGGCCCAGCAGGCGGCCCTTCACTCGCGATCTCTGCCTCCCCCGAGGGCGGGACGTTCAAAGCGGGCGGCTCTGTCTCTGGGGTCCTCACCGTCACCCCCTGTGCTCCCACAGCGGCTGGCTCCGCCTCCCCTAGCTCCTCCCTCCTGTCTTCGGGACCTGCAGCTTGTGTGTCCACCCTGTGTGGATCTCTATCTGCAGCCCGTATCCTCCCTATACCTAAAATGGGAACGTTCCTTAGGTTCCCCAAAAACCACTCGCCTTCATCACCATCCTCATCTGATTCCCATCCCCACAAAAATGCTTCATGATCTTCCAGGATGTCTCCTCCCCTGATGCAAGCTGCTTTACCTGCCTGTGTGCCTTGTGGTCCTACCTGGGGCTGTGTTTCCCCACTTGCGGGGTTTACCCCTGTGGTTTTCCCTTGCGCACCTGGCTTGTACAATTTGCACTGGTTTAAATCCTCATACTCCCGGCTTTTGGCTACCCTGTAGGCTGCTTTTATCTCACTAAGCTGCGCTTCTAGCCTGAGCACGTCTAACTTTCCCATTGATCGGGCGTTCTCCTCCCGCAGGGCCTGCTCTCTAAGCTGCCCTATCCAGCCCATCTATTTTCCCTATTAAGCGGGCGTTCTCCTCCCGCAAGGCCTGCTCTTTTAACCTGGCCTCCTCACCGCAGACCCCCTCCTGTGCGTGTCTTTTAAAAGGACACAGGTAGGCAGGCTGCGTGGGCTCTAGTCATTGGGTACTATTAGACGGTCCTGCGGCACCTACGGGGCCGGTGGCAACCGCCACCTTTCCATGTGCACTCAATAAACTGCGCATGGCTCCCAACACTACTTCGAGGTCGTCGGGAGGGGTGGGTGCACCAGCTTCCCTAGCAGGGACAGGCGTCTGGGCTCGGGCTGCGGGAATTTTATCCCTGGAATCCTTCCAAGGGTTCCTGCAATGCTTGCGCCAGTGCCCTGTCTTCCCACACCCGTAACAAGCATTACTTGCCTGTGGGGCGCGATTACCCTCCTAATGCCACTCTCTTTGATACGGGGCTGCGGGTCGTACCTCATGTACTTTTCCCTTAAGGGGACGTGTTGCCATACCCCTTATATTGCGATATCCTAACGTGAGCCGATTCAAGACCGACTCTTCCGTAATGTTGGGGTCATTGGGATCAAACCATGCTTTTGCCTGCTCTCTGACGGCTGGTAAACTGTTGGCTATTATGCACCTAAGCCAATGAGCTAAACCAGCGCCTTCCACATCTTCGCGCTCGGGCGCACCTAGACAGCTGCGCTCATATACTGGCCACAGCCTGTCGGCAAAAACCTTCGGGGGTTCTCCCTCCATCTGCACTGTCTGTCCCACTCTAGCAAACGGACCTTCATCGTCCGCCCCCAACACTTCCAGGACCTCATTCTTTAATGCCTCATAAGTCTTGGTTCCCCTCTTGCTCTCGCCTGAGAGACACTGAAGGATTGTACTGCCTAACGAAAACAACAGCATTTTTGCTGTTTCCCCATCATCGCAGCCGTTAATGGCTGCGGTTTGCTCAACTTCTCTGAAATGTACGGAAGGGTCGTCTGACTCGGTCAGCTTCCGTACGTGATTTATCATAACTCTCAGCTGGTGTGAGCTGTGAGGCAACACAAGCTGTCCGAGGAGATCCCCTGGTTCTTCCCCACCGTTTCTGTTTGGGCCCCTTTTAATACCCGTTACTGGATACAACGGTCCCTTTTCCACTTCTTTCTCAATGGGCTCTTTCGTTTCTTCCATTGCTTCCTCCCTAACCCAGGTTTCCGAATAGCTGGGTGGCGCGGAGGGCGCAGTGGCTACTACTTCCTCTGCTTTACTTGGTGGGGATTTCTTAAACTTCTCACTTACTAGCGGCTGGTGTGCTGACGGACTGATAAGGCACACCATGCCGTGCGCTTTGTTCACGGCCTTTTTGAGGTGCTCTATCTCTTTTTGGCAGGCGCTATGATCGGCTCCCTGAAACTTATCCTCAAGGGCCAACTTATATGCCGCCCTAACCCCCGTTAAACTCTCTTCCTGAGTTCTTATCTGGGCAGCTTGGCGGGCACATCGTTCCTTTAACCTGCTCTCATTTAACTTTGCCTCAGTGACCTGGCACTCGAGGTAATCTATCCTTGTTTTATGGTGACTGGAGATTTCCTGGCGTTCTTGGTGCAACGCACTTAAATTCCTAATGAGCATTTCCCCTCCAGAAATCTTCTCATCCATTTCTCCCTCTAAATGACTGATTCGAGCTGTTCGCGCTGTAATGGTCTGGTTTGAAATCTGGACCTGCCTTTTGTAACACATTAGCCAGACTGCTTTCTCGAGCGTCTTTTTATGTTCTTTACTATCTGTCCACCTTTCCGCTGCCTCTAATGGGCTTTTATCCGCTAACAATTCACTTATCCATTTCTTAGTTAGATTAACCTTTCCGAACACATAATCTGCTATCTTTTCCTGCATAACATTTCGTACAGTCATTCCAAAGTCTAACACACTACCCTCTCGCTGCCAGTGTCCTGCCGCGGTCGCCATTTTCTGTAAGGGATTCTGACCCTGCGTGTCTCGCAGCCTGTGAGATTCACGCGGCTCTGTGCAGCCTGTATGTCAGTGCGGGTTTAGGCCTTGTTGCCTGTTCTGGTCTCCAGCCAGTCTGGGAGCACTAGACACACCTGTGAGTGGTTCGAATCACTCGCCCTTACGGTTCTAGACACTGGACTTAGATGCGAGAGCAGTAATGGAGATGAAACTCATGTAGACTCAGTTGAATGGTACGAAATGGAAAATCTTTATTGCATAATATTTAAGATTACGAAATACATGTCATAAACACAGATTAATGACAGTACAATCTTACAAGCAGTTATATAGCTGATCCTAGGGAAACGAGGAACGAACGACACACCGTAAATAGGGGCACACATTACAAGTATCCTTAATACTTAAACCCTCCCCTATCAATATCTGTCCTATCTAGATTCGTAGGATTTCGAGACTCATGCTCACCACTCGTGATAACTCGGAGAAATTCCGAATAGCTGATCGGATGTTTTCCACCGCAGCACCCACGTGTCGGTCAGGAGGTCTCCTGGTCCCACTTGTTTACTTGCTTCTGCTCCGGCTAGCAGGCTGGACCGTCTGCTGTGATGAAAATCTGTGTTGGTTGGTTTAACAGGTACTTTCCGAATACAGACCAGTCAATATCATCTTTGACGATCCGTTCTTGCAAGTTCAAAGAAGTCTTCCTGGCAAGGAAAACTTGGCTGTTCGACCTACAGGCACGGTCGGGATTTACTGACCGTGGCGATGAGTATGGTCTTCCTCTCTTCTCATCTCATCTCATCTCATCTCATCTTTGGTTCCGATGCCAGTTACCAACATAGGTCTTCGTTACGCGACACGAGGTAGATCCGAACGGATCAGAAAGTTCAACAGTCTTTTCCAAAGAGACACCAGGCAAGCAGGAACAAGACTACGAGTCAAAACACAGGAGCAGCCACGAGGTTACGAGTCGATCGGATAAGAGAATAAGAGAAAGATGGACGGTTGGAGCTTGTAATTATAGTACAAAATTCTTCCGTTTCCCGCCCAACCTTAATGTCCTTTCTTTTGTTTGAGTTTGGCGCTCAAATGTCTTGTATGGGTGATCTCCCTTCTTAATGGGTTTCGGGGCTACTCGTAACTGTCTGAGTACCTGTTAATATTTCTCCCATTGTTAAATCGGTCGGTGTTCTCCCTGGAGGGGTTTTGGGGCTTCCAAGTGTTTTGTATAACTACCCGCTAACGGCTCTCTCATCGTAGAGTCGTTGGGATTTTACATATTAATGTCTTTTGGATGGGCCCTTAATTACTCGGTACAATAGCTTTCATTCGTACCTGGGAGACCGATTTCAGTATTTATGTGTATACTGCAAACCCATAATGTCTCGTGTATTATCTTCACTGTGCTGAATCTTAATCGATCTTGCACAAATGTTTATTGGAACGCCATCTTGTCTGCCTGTCGAAAAGTCTAGAATGTTCTGTCACGAGGTGCGGCGGCCATTTTACAGGCTGCTTGTGTCCACTTTGAGAAACCTGACAGCATTCTGCTGAAATAAAAGCTGTTTGAACGAGACCCTGTGTTTTCTCCTTATTCATAAAATCGCGATATATTGCGAATTCTACAGCTGGGAGCAAACGATGACAGGTACAGATCTCTCTGGTTGTCGTGGCAGGGGAGCACACATAATACTGTGTCCCCAGCACTTGAATGCCTTTTTAACACCACAGTGCGGGTTCAGAACGGCTGGCGCCAAGTCCATGAATTGCACCATGGAGGCAATGGCGCAAGATCATGTGCCTCCGCAGGTAGCATACATCGGGGGTGGAACATATTGTGTTACCACTGCAGCGCAACACTACCAGCATGGAAACCGTAGCCGGTGTCCGGTGAGTGACAGCAGTTTCTGTTTCAAACCCAGGGCGGAAGTTCAAGTAGCACAACAGCGAATTGTCCCAATCCCTGAACCATCCACGGTTCATCTCACCGTAAAAGAGAATTTCACCGACTTGCAGCGATTCGTCGCGCATTTTGGATACCTCATTCCCCCTCTCCCTGAACACCTCACCAAGCTTTTGAAAGCCGTCGCGGTGTCACAAAAACATTTTTACACACTAGAACAGAAAACTGTCGAGATAGGGACAGACATTCTGGACATAGTAATTCCACCGTGGTGGAATCTGTTCACCAATATTGAAGTGCCGTCCTGGATTAGAATAGCCTCCCACATTTTAGTTGTATGCCAAGTGTTTATTGTGGTATACCTATTGGTCGTACATTGTAAAAGAGACAAACGCCTCACCAAGCATGAAAACACGGGAGAGTGGCGAGAACGTTACGTGCGCGTGCACGATGAAAGCACCGTGTGATCGGAAAATGGCGTCACTCCCGCTTGCCACGTGCGCCGCGGAAGTGTTGTACTCGACCGTGATTTTTCGGAAACTGTAAATACGTTTGGAACTCGACATGTTTAAGAGTTGGTGTTGATTATTTTGGTGATGGTGTTGTAGTTAAAAATGATTGTTTGGTTTTGTTTTGTTTTTCCTTTCCCTAAATAAAAATATGAATATACAGGTGATACGAGAGGCATCGGCCTGGTTACGCCTGGAAGGAAAACAAGTGGTGTAAGTTTAAAGGCAAATGATGCCTACGGTGATATAAAATGTAATTTTCTTGGGAAATAAGGACGACGCAAAGACCCTAGATAGTTTAAGTTATGGGATTTTAATTTACTGGATTCGGAGAAAATCGAGATAATATTGCTCACCACAATATTTTTGATACGATAAGCGGAGTTATTCGCATCAACAGGAGGGACTGTAGAATTCGCAATATATCGCGATTTTATTAATAAGGAGAAAACACATAGTTTCGTTCAAACAGCTTTTATTTCAGCAGAATGCTGAATGCTGTCAGGTTTCAAAGTGGACACAAGCAGCTTGTAAAATGGCCGCCGCACCTCGTGGCGGAACATTCTAGACTTTTCGACAGGCAGACAAGATGGCGTTCCAATAAACATTTGTGCAAGATCGATTAAGATTCAGCACATTGTAAGGGATTCTGACCCTGCGTGTCTCGCAGCCTGTGAGATTCACGCGGCTCTGTGCAGCCTGTATGTCAGTGCGGGTCTAGGCCTTGTTGCCTGTTCTGGTCTCCAGCCAGTCTGGGAACACTAGACACACCTGTGAGTGGTTCGAATCACTCTCCCTTACGGTTCTAGACACTGGACTTAGATGCGAGAGCAGTAATGGAGATGAAACTCATGTAGACTCGGTTTGAATGGTACGAAATGGAAAATCTTTATTGCATGATACTTAAGATTATGAAATACATGTCATAAGCACAGATTAATGACAGTACAATCTTACAAACAGTTATATAGTCGATCTTAGGGAAACGAGGAACGAACGGCACAAAGTAAATAGGGGCACACATTACAAATATCCTTAATCCTTAAACCCTCCCCTATCAATATCTATCCTAAACTAGATTCGTAGGATCTCGAGACTCATGCTCACCACTCGTGATAACTCGGAGAAATTCCGAATAGCTGATCGGATGTTTTTCACCGCAGCACCCACGTGTCGGTCAGGAGATCTCCTGGTCCCACTTGTTCACTTGCTTCTGCTGCTCCGGCTAGCAGGCTGGAACGTCTGCTGTGATGAAGATCTGTATTGGTGGCTTTCACATTCCAGTTACTTTGGGCACAGTCCAGTTATCATCGATGCAATATGTTTCGTTATAAGTTCGAAGAAGTCTTCCTGGCGAGGAAAACTTGGCTAATCGACCTACAGGCGCGGTCGGGATTTACTGACCGTGGCGATGGATATGGTCTTCCTCTCTTCTCATCTCATCTCATCTCATCTCTTCTCGGGCCTTTTGGTTCCGATACCGGTTACCAATATAGGTCTTCGTTACGCGACACGAGGTAGATCCGAACGGATCAGAAAGTTCAACAGTCTTTTCAGAAGAGGCAACAGGCAAGCAGAAGCTCAACTACGAGTACACAGGAGCAGCCACGATGATAAGAGCAGCAAGAGAAAGATGGACGGTTTGGAGCCTGCAATTATAGTGCAAAATCTTCCGTTTCCCGCCCAACTATAATGTCCATTCTTTTGTTTAAGGTCTGGCGCTCAAATGTCTTGTATGGGTGATCTCCGTTCTTAATGGGTTTCGGGGCTACTCGTAAATGTCTGAGTACCTGTTAATATTTCTCCCATTGTTAAATCGGTCGGTGTTCTCCCTGGAGGGGTTTGGGGCTTCCAAGTGTCCTGTATAACTACCTGCTAACGGCTCTCTCATCGTAGAGTCGTTGGGATTTTACATATTAATGTCTTTTGGATGGGCCCTTGATTACTCGGTACAATGGCTTTCCTTTGTACCTGGGAGACCGATTTCAGTATCTATGTGTATACTGCAAACCCATAATGTCTCGTGTATTATCTTCACTGTGCTGACTCTTAATCGATCTTGCACAAATGTTTATTGGAACGCCATCTTGTCTGCCTGTTGAAAAGTCTAGAATGTTCTGTCACGAGGTGCGGCGGCCATTTTACAGGCTGCTTGTGTCCACTTTAAACCTGCCAGCATTCTGCTGAAATAAAAGCTGTTTGAACGAAACTCTGTGTTTTCTCCTTATTAATAAAATCGCGATATATTGCGAATTCTACAACATTGAAGATAATACACGAGACATCTTGGGTTTGCAGTATACACATAGATACTGAAATCGGTCTCCCAGGTACGAATAAAGGCTATTGTACCCAGTAATCAAGAACCCATCCAAAGACATTAATATGTAAAATCCCAACGACTCTACGATGAGAGAGCCGTTAGCGGGTAGTTACAGAAAACACTTGGAGGCCCCAAAACCCCTCCAGGGAGACTACCGACCGATTAAACAATGGGAGAAATATTAACAGTGTAGAATTCGCAATATATCGCGATTTTATTAATAAGGAGAAAACACAGAGTTTCGTTCAAACAGCTTTTATTTCAGCAGAATGCTGCCAGGTTTCTCAAAGTAGACACAAGCAGCCTGTAAAATGGCCGCCGCACCTCGTGACAGAACATTCTAGACTTTTCGACAGGCAGACAAGATGGCGTTCCAATAAACATTTGTGCAAGATCGATTAAGATTCAGCACAGTGAAGATAATACACGAGACATTATGGGTTTACAGTATACACATAAATACTGAAATCGGTCTCCCAGGTACGAATGAAAGCTATTGTACCGAGTAATCAAGGGCCCATCCAAAAGACATTAATATGTAAAATCCCAACGACTCTACGATGAGAGAGCCGTTAGCAGGTAGTTATACAAAACACTTGGAAGCCCCAAAACCCCTCCAGGGAGAACACCGACCGATTTAACAATGGGAGAAATATTAACAGGTACTCAGACATTTACGAGTAGCCCCGAAACCCATTAAGAACGGAGATCACCCATACAAGACATTTGAGCGCCAGACCCAAACAAAAGAAAGGACATTAAGGTTGGGCGGGAAACGGAAGATTTTGTACGATAATTACAAGCTCCAACCGTCCATCTCTCTCTTATCCTCTTATTCTCTTATCCGATCGACTCGTAACCTCGTGGCTGCTCCTGCGTTTTGACTCGTAGTCTGGTTCCTGTTTGCCTGGTGCCTTTTTGAAAAAGACTGTTGAACTTTCTGATCCGTTCGGATCTACCTCGTGTCGCGTAACGAAGACCTATGTTGGTAACTGGCAGCGGAACCAAAGGCCCGAGATGAGATGAGATGAGATGAGAAGAGAGGAAGACCATACTCATCGCCATGGTCAGTAAATCCCGACCGCGCCTGTAGGTCGAATAGCCAAGTTTTCCTTGCCAGGAAGACTTCTTTGAACTTGCAAGAACGGTTCATCATCGATGATATTGACTGAGCTGTGAAACCTGCTCGGAAAAGTACCTGTTAAACCAACCAACACAGATCTTCATCACAGCAGACGGTCCAGCCTGCTAGCCGGAGCAGAAGCAAGTAAACAAGTGGGACCAGGAGATCTCCTGACCGACACGTGGGTGCTACGGTGAAAAACATCCGATCAGCTTTTCGGAATTTCTCCGAGTTATCACGCGTGGTGAGCATGAGTCTCGAAATCCTACGAATCTAGTTAGGACAGATATTGATAGGGGAGGGTTTAAGTATTAAGGATACTTGTAATGTGTGCCCCTATTTACGGTGTGTCGTTCGTTCCTCGTTTCCCTAGGATCAGCTATATAACTGCTTGTAAGATTGTACTGTCATTAATCTGTGCTTATGACATGTATTTCATAATCTTAAATATCATGCAATAAAGATTTTCCATTTCGTACCATTCAACCGAGTCTACATGAGTTTCATCTCCATTACTGCTCTCGCATCTAAGTCCAGTGTCTAGAACCGTAAGGGCGAGTGATTCGAACCACTCACAGGTGTGTCTAGTGCTCCCAGACTGGCTGGAGACCAGAACAGGCAACAAGGCCTAAACCCGCACTGACATACAGGCTGCACAGAGCCGCGTGAATCTCACAGGCTGCGAGACACGCAGGGTCAGAATCCCTTACAACAGGTACTCAGACATTTACGAGTAGCCCCGAAACCCATTAAAAACGGAAATCACCTATACAAGACATTTGAGCGCCAAACCCTAACAAAAGAAAAGACATTAAGGTTGGGCGGGAAATGGAAGATTTTGTACTATAATTACAAGCTCCAACCGTCCATCTCTCTCTTATCTTGCTGGTGTTCATCCTCGTGGCTGCTCCTGTGTTCTTGACTCGCCGTCTTGTTCCTGTTTGCCTCGTGTCTCTTTTAAAAGACTGTTGAACTTTGGGATCCGCTCGGATCTACCTCGTGCCGGGTCGCGAAGATCTGTATTGGTAACCGGTATCGGAACCAAAGGCCCGAGAAGAGATGAGATGAGATGAGATGAGAAGAGACGAAGACCATACTTATCGCCACGGTCAGTAAGCCCCGACCGCGCCTGTAGGTCGAATTGACATTTTTCCTTGCCAGGAAGACTTCTTTGAACTTTAAAGAACGGACACCGGAAGATTCTTCTCTTAAGTGTTGACTGGAATGTGAAACCCACCAAGACAGATCTTCATGACGGATGCCGGGAGATTCTTCTTTTAAGTGTTGACTGGAATGTGAAACCCACGAATACAGATCTTCATGACAGCAGACGTTCCAGCCTGCTAGCCGGAGCAGAAACAAGTAAACAAGTGGGGCCAGGAGACCCCCTGATCGACACGTGGGTGCTGCGGTGAAAACATCCGATCAGCTATTCGGAATTTCTCCGAATTATCACGAGTGGTGAGCATGAGTCTCGAATCCTACGAATCTAGATTAGAATAGGTATTGATAGGGGAGGGTTTAAGTATTAAGGATAATTGTAATGTGTGCCCCCATTTACAGTGTGTCGTTTGTTCCTCGTTTCCCTGAAATCAGCTATATAACTGCGTGTAAGATTGTACTGTCATTAATCTGTACTTATGACATGTATTTCGTAATCTTAAATATTATGCAATAAAGATTTTCCATTTCGTACCATTCAACCGAGTCTACCTGAGTTTCATCTCCATTACTGCTCTCGCATCTAAGTCCAGTGTCTAGAACCGTAAGGGCGAGTGATTCGAACCACTCACAGGTGTGTCTAGTGCTCCCAGACTGGCTGGAGACCAGAACAGGCAACAAGGCCTAAACCCGCACTGACATACAGGCTGCACAGAGCCACGTGAATCTCACAGGCTGAGGGACACGTCAAAACCCTTACAGTGTCTAACTCTCTCTGTCTGTGTGAGTCTCTCTCACTGTGTCTAACTCTCTCTGTCTGTGTGACTCTCTCTCACTGTGTCTAACTCTCTCTGTCTGTGACTCTCTCTCACTGTGTCTAACTCTCTCTGTCTGTGTGACTCTCTCTCACTGTGTCTAACTCTCTCTGTCTGTGTGACTCTCTCTCACTGTGTCTAACTCTCTCTGTCTGTGACTTTCTCTCACTGTGTCTAACTCTCTCTGTCTGTGTGACTCTCTCTCACTGTGTCTAACTCTCTCTGTCTGTGTGACTCTCTCTCACTGTGTCTAACTCTCTCTGTCTGTGTGACTCTCTCACTGTGTCTAACTCTCTCTGTCTGTGTGACTCTCTCTCACTGTGTCTAACTCTCTCTGTCTGTGACTCTCTCACTGTGTCTAACTCTCTCTGTCTGTGTGACTCTCTCACTGTGTCTAACTCTCTCTGTCTGTGTGACTCTCTCACTGTGTCTTACTCTCTCTGTCTGTGCGACTCTCTCACTGTGTCTAACTCTCTCTGTCTGTGTGACTCTCTCTCACTGTGTCTAACTCTCTCTGTCTGTGTGACTCTCTCTCACTGTGTCTAACTCTCTGTCTGTGTGACTCTCTCTCACTGTGTCTATCTCTCTCTGTCTGTGTGACTCTCTCACTGTGTCTAACTCTCTCTGTCTGTGTGACTCTCTCACTGTGTCTAACTCTCTCTGTCTGTGTGACTCTCTCTCACTGTGTCTAACTCTCTCTGTCTGTGTGAGTCTCTCACTGTGTCTAACTCTCTCTGTCTGTGTGACTCTCTCTCACTGTGTCTAACTCTCTCTGTCTGTGTGACTCTCTCACTGTGTCTAACTCTCTCTGTCTGTGACTCTCTCTCACTGTGTCTAACTCTCTCTGTCTGTGTGACTCTCTCTCACTGTGTCTAACTCTCTCTGTCTGTGTGACTCTCTCTCACTGTGTCTAACTCTCTCTGTCTGTGTGACTCTCTCTCACTGTGTCTAACTCTCTCTGTCTGTGTGACTCTCTCTCACTGTGTCTAACTCTCTCTGTCTGTGTGACTCTCTCTCACTGTGTCTAAAACTCTCTCTGTCTGTGACTCTCTCTCACTGTGTCTAACTCTCTCTGTCTGTGACTTTCTCTCACTGTGTCTAACTCTCTCTGTCTGTGACTTTCTCTCACTGTGTCTAACTCTCTCTGTCTGTGTGACTCTCTCTCACTGTGTCTAACTCTCTATGTCTGTGTGACTCTCTCTCACTGTGTCTAACTCTCTCTGTCTGTGTGACTCTCTCTCACTGTGTCTAACTCTCTCTGTCTGTGTGACTCTCTCTCAGTGTATCTAACTCTCTCTGTCTGTGTGACTCTCTCACTGTGTCTAACTCTCTCTGTCTGTGTGACTCTCTCTCACTGTGTCTAACTCTCTCTGTCTGTGTGACTCTCTCTCACTGTGTCTAACTCTCTCTGTCTGTGACTCTCTCTCACTGTGTCTAACTCTCTCTGTCTGTGACTCTCTCTCACTGTGTCTAACTCTCTCTGTCTGTGTGACTCTCTCTCACTGTGTCTAACTCTCTCTGTCTGTGTGACTCTCTCACTGTGTCTAACTCTCTCTGTCTGTGTGACTCTCTCTCACTGTGTCTAACTCTCTCTGTCTGTGACTCTCTCACTGTGTCTAACTCTCTCTGTCTGTGTGACTCTCTCTCACTGTGTCTAACTCTCTCTGTCTGTGTGACTCTCTCACTGTGTCTAACTCTCTCTGTCTGTGTGACTCTCTCTCACTGTGTCTATCTCTCTCTGTCTGTGTGACTCTCTCACTGTGTCTAACTCTCTCTGTCTGTGTGACTCTCTCACTGTGTCTAACTCTCTCTGTCTGTGTGACTCTCTCTCACTGTGTCTAACTCTCTCTGTCTGTGTGAGTCTCTCACTGTGTCTAACTCTCTCTGTCTGTGTGACTCTCTCTCACTGTGTCTAACTCTCTCTGTCTGTGTGACTCTCTCACTGTGTCTAACTCTCTCTGTCTGTGACTCTCTCTCACTGTGTCTAACTCTCTCTGTCTGTGTGACTCTCTCTCACTGTGTCTAACTCTCTCTGTCTGTGTGACTCTCTCTCACTGTGTCTAACTCTCTCTGTCTGTGTGACTCTCTCTCACTGTGTCTAACTCTCTCTGTCTGTGTGGCTCTCTCTCACTGTGTCTAACTCTCTGTCTGTGTGACTCTCTCTCACTGTGTCTAAAACTCTCTCTGTCTGTGACTCTCTCTCACTGTGTCTAACTCTCTCTGTCTGTGACTTTCTCTCACTGTGTCTAACTCTCTCTGTCTGTGACTTTCTCTCACTGTGTCTAACTCTCTCTGTCTGTGTGACTCTCTCTCACTGTGTCTAACTCTCTATGTCTGTGTGACTCTCTCTCACTGTGTCTAACTCTCTCTGTCTGTGTGACTCTCTCTCACTGTGTCTAACTCTCTCTGTCTGTGTGTCTCACTCTCTCAGTGTATCTAACTCTCTCTGTCTGTGACTCTCTCACTGTTTCTAACTCTCTCTGTCTGTGTGACTCTCTCTCACTGTGTCTAACTCTCTCTGTCTGTGACTCTCTCACTGTGTCTAACTCTCTCTGTCTGTGTGACTCTCTCTCACTGTGTCTAACTCTCTCTGTCTGTGACTCTCTCTCACTGTGTCTTACTCTCTCTGTCTGTGTGACTCTCTCTCACTGTGTCTAACTCTCTCTGTCTCTGAGACTCTCTCACTGTGTCTAAGTCGCTCTCGCTCTCTCTCTCTGTTTCTCTCTCTCACTCGCTGTCTCTCTCTCGCTCTGTCTACCTCTCTCTCTCTCGCTCGCTCGCTGTCTCTCTCTCTCTCTGTCTCTCTCTGTCTCTCTCTCTATCTGTCTCTCTCAGTCTCTGTCTCTCTCTCTCACTGTCTCTCTCTCTCTCTCTCTCTGTCTCTCTCTTTCTCTCTCACTCTCTCTCTCTCTCTCACTCTCTCTGTCTCTCTCTCTCTGTCTCTGTCTCTCTCTCTCTCTCTGTCTCTGTCTCTCTCTCTCTGTCTCTGTCTCTCTCTCTCTCTCTGTCTCTGTCTCTGTCTCTCTCTCACTCGCTGTCTCTCTCTGTCTCTCTCACTCTCTCTGTCTCACTCTATCTCTCTCTCTTTCTCTCACTCGCTGTCTCTCTCTCTCTCTCACACTCTCTCTGTCTCTCTCTCTCTCACTCACACTCTCTCTGTCTCTCTCTCTCTTCTCTCTCTCTCTCTGTCGCTCTCATTCTCTCTCTGTCCCTCTCTCGCTCTCTCTGTCTCTCTCTGTCTCTCTCTCACTCTCTCTCTCGCTCTCTCACTCGCTGTCTCTCTGTCTCTCTCTCTCTGTCTCTCTCTCTCTGTCTCTGACTCGCTGTGTCTCTCGCTCTCGATCTCTCACTGTCTCTCTCTCATTCTCTCTCTGGCTCTCTCTCTGTCTGTCTCTCTCTCTCTCTCACTTTCTCTTTCTCTGTCTCTCTCTCTCTGTCTCTCTCTCTCCCGCTCTCTCTGTCTCTCTGTCTCTCACTGTCTTTCTGTCTCTCTCTCTCTCTCACTCTCTCACTTGCTGTGTTCTCTCTCTCTCTCTCTGTCCCTCTCTCTTTCTCGCTCTGGCTCTCTCTCTCTCTCTCTCTGTCTTTCTCTCTCGCTCTCTGTATCTGTCTCTGTCTCTCTCACTCTCTCTGTCTCTCTCTCTCTGTCTCTCTCACTCTCTCTGTCTCTCTCTCTCTCTGTCTTTCTCTCTCTCTCTGTTTCTCTCTCTCTCTCTCTGTCTCTCTCTCTTTCTCACTCTCTCTGTCTCTCTCTCTCTCTCACTCTTTCTGTCTCTCTCACTCTCTCTCAATCTCTCTCTCTCTTCTCTGTCTCTCTCTGTCTTGGTCGCTCTCTTTCTCTCTGTCTCTCACTCGCTCTCTCTTTCTCTCTCTCTCTTTGTCTCTCCCTGTCTCTTTATCTCTCTCTCTCACTCGCTGTGTCTCTCTCTCTCTCACTCTCTCTCTCTCCCTTAGTCTCTCTCTCTGTCTCTCTCTCTCACTCGCTGTCTCTCTCTCACTCTCTCTCTCCCTCAGTCTCTCTCTCACTCTCTCTCGCTCTCTCTCTCACTCTGTCTCTCGCTCTCTCTGTCTCTCTCTCGCTCTTCACTGTCTCTCTCTGTCTCTCTCTCTCACTCTGTCTCACTCGGTCTCTCTTTATCTCTCTCACTTGCTGTCTCTCTCTCTCACTCTCTCTCTATCTCTCTCTCTCTTGCTGTCTCTCTCTCTCTCTTTCTCTCTGTTGTAGAATTCGCAATATATCGCGATTTGATTAATAAGGAGAAAACACAAAGTTTCGTTCAAACAGCTTTTATTTCAGCAGAATGCTGACAGGTTTAAATTGGACACAAGCAGCCTGTAAAATGGCCGCCGCACCTCGTGACAGAACATTCTAGACTTTTCAACAGGCAGACAAGATGGCGTTCCATTAAACGTTTTTTCAAGATCGATAACGATTCAGCACAGTGAAGATAATACACGAGACATTATGGGTTTACAGTATAAACATAGATACTGAAATCGGTCTCCCAGGTACAAAGGAAAGCCATTGTACCGAGTAATCAAGGGCCCATCCAAAGGACATTAATATGTAAACTCCCAACGACTCTACGATGAGAGAGCCGTTAGCAGGTAGTTATACAGGACACTTGGAAGCCCCAAACCCCTCCAGGGAGAACACCGACCGATTTAACAATGGGAGAAATTAACAGGTACTCAAACATTCATGAGTAGCCCCGAAACCCATTAAGAACGGAGATCACCCATACAAGACATTTGGGCGCCAAACCCTAAACAAAAGAATGGACATTATAGTTGGGCGGGAAACGGAAGATTTTTGCACTATAATTGCAGGCCCCAAACCGTCCACTCGCTCTCTTGTCTCTTGCCTCTTGCCTCGTGCTCTTGCTCTTGCTCCTGCATTCGCTCGCTTGCTCCTGTGCTTTTATCCGGTCGATTCGTAACCTCGTGGCTGCTCCTGTGTACTCGTAGTTGGGCTTCTGCGTGCCTGTTGCCTCTTCTGAAAAGACTGTTGAACTTTCTGATCCGTTCGGATCTACCTCGTGTCGCGTAACGAAGACCTATGTTGGTAACTGGCAGCGGAACCAAAGGCCCGAGATGAGATGAGATGAGATGAGATGAGAGGAGAAGAGAAGAAGACCATATCCATCGCCACGGTCAGTAAATCCCGACCGCGCCTGTAGGTCGATTAGCCAAGTTTTCCTCGCCAGGAAGATTTCTCTTTCGAACTTATAACGAAACATATTGCATCAATGATAACTGGACTGTGCCCAAAGCAACTGGAACGTGCAAACATATCGTATCAATGATATTGACAACGGTGCTCCAAGATTAAACTGTGAAGCCCACCAACAGAGGTCTTCACCACAGCGGACGGTCCAGCCTACTAGCCGGAGCAGCAGAAGCAAGTAAACAAGTGGGACCAGGAGATCTCCTGACCGACACGTGGGTGCTGCGGTGAAAAACATCCGATCAGCTATTCGGAATTTCTCCGAGTTGTCACGAGTGGTGAGCATGAGTCTCGAGATCCTACGAAGCTAGTTTAGGATAGATATTGATAGGGGAGGGTTTAAAGATTAAGGATATTTGTAATGTGTGCCCCTATTTACGTTGTGCCGTTCGTTCCTCGTTTCCCTAAGATCGACTATATAACCGTTTGTAAGATTGTACTGTCATTAATCTGTGCTTATGACATGTATTTCATAATTTTAAGTATCATGCAATAAAGATTTTCCATTTCGTACCATTCAAACCAAGTCTACATGAGTTTTATCTCCATTACTGCTCTCGCATCTAAGTCCAGTGTCTAGAACCGTAAGGGAGAGTGATTCGAACCACTCACAGGTGTGTCTAGTGTTCCCAGACTGGCTGGAGACCAGAACAGGCAACCAGGCCTAGACCCGCACTGACATACAGGCTGCACAGAGCCGCGTGAATCTCACAGGCTACGAGACACGCAGGGTCAGGAATCCCTTACAGAAAATGGCGACCGCGGCAGGACACTGGCAGCGAGAGGGTAGTGTGTTAGATTTTGGAATGACTGTACGAAATGTTATGCAGGAAAAGATAGCGGATTATGTGTTTGGAAAGGTTAATCTAACTAAAAAGTGGATAAGTGAATTGTTAGCGGATAAGAGCCCACTAGAGGCAGCTGAAAGGTGGACAGATAGTAAGGAACATAAAAAGACAGTTGAGAAAGCAGTCTGGCTTATGTGCTACAAAAGGCAGGTTCAGATTTCAAACCAGACCATTACAGCGCTAACAGCTCGTATCAGCCATTTAGAGGGAGAAATGGAGGAGAAGGTTTCTGGAGGGGAGGTGCTCATTAAGAATTTAAATGAGTTACACCAGGAAAGCCAGGAAGTCTCCAGTTACCTTAAAACAAGGATAGAGTATCTCGAGTGCCAGGTCACTGAAGCAAAATTGAACGAGAGTAGGTTAAAGGAAAGATGTAACCGCCAAGCTGCCCAGATAAGAACTCAAGAAGAGAGCTTAATGGGGGTTAGGTCGGCGTATAAGTTGGCCCTTGAGGATAAGTTTCAGGGAGCCGACCATAGCGCCTGCCAAAGGGAGATAGAGAGCCTCAAAAAGGCCGTGAATAATGCGAACGGCATGGTGTGCCTTATCAATCCGTCGGCGCACCAGCCGCTAGTAAATGAGAGATTTAGAAATTCCCCACCAAGTAAAGCAGAAGAAGTAGTAGCCACTGCGCCCTCCGCGCCACCCAGCTATTCAGAAACCTGGGTTAGGGAGGAAGCAACGGAAGAAACAAAAGAGCCCATTGAAAAGGAAGTAGAAAAGGGATCGTTGTATCCAGTAACGGGGATTAAAAGGGGCCCAAGCAGAAACGGTGGGGAAGAACCGGGGGATCTCCTCGGACAGCTGGTGTTGCCTCACAGTTCACATCAGCTGAGAGCTATGATAAATCACGTACGGAAGCTGACCGAGATAGACGACCCTTCCGTACATTTCAGGGAAGTTGAGCAAGCCGCAGCCATTAACGGCTGCGATGATGGGGAGACAGCAAAAATGCTGCTGTTCTCATTAGACAGCTCGGTCCTTCAGTGTCTCTCAGGCGAGAGCAAGAGGGGAAACAAAAGTTATGAGGAATTAAAAAATGAGGTCCTAGAAGTGTTGGGGGCGAACGACGGAGGTCCGTTTGCTAGAGTGGGACAGACAGTGCAGATGGAGGGAGAACCCCCGAAGGTTTTTGCCGACAGGCTGTGGCCAGTATATGAGCGCAGCTGTCTAGGGGCGCCCGAGCGCGAAGATGTGGAAGGCGCCGCTCTAACTCATTGGCTTAGGTGCATAATAGCCAACAGTTTACCAGCCGTTAGAGAGCAGGCAAAAGCCTGGTTCGATCCCAATGACCTCAACCTTACGGAAGAGTCGGTCTTGAATCGACTCACGTTAGGTTATCGTAATATAAGGGGTATGACGACACGTCCCTTTAAGGGAAGAGTACATGAGGTACGACCCGCAGCCCCGGCTCAAAAGGAGTGGCATCAGGAGGGAAATCGCGTCCCACAAGCCAGTAATGCTTGTTACGGGTGTGGGAAGACAGGGCACTGGCGCAAGCACTGCAGGAACCCTTGGAAGGATTCCAAGGATAAAAATCCCGCGGTCCGAGCCCAGGCGCCTGTCCCGGCTAAGGAATCCAAGGCACCCACCCCTCCCGACGACCTCGAAGCAGTGTTAGGAGCCATGCGCAAGCTAGTCTTGAATGCGCGTGGACAGGTGGCGGTCGCAACCGGCCCCGTAGGTGCCGCAGGACCGTCTAATAGTACCCAATGACTAGAGCCCACGCAGCCTGCCTACCTGTGTCCTTTTAAAAGACACGCACAGGAGGGGGTCTGCGGTGAGGAGGCCAGGTTAAAAGAGCAGGCCTTGCGGGAGGAGAACGCCCGCTTAATAGGGAAAATAGATGGGCTGGAAGGGCAGCTTAGAGAGCAGGCCCTGCGGGAGGAGAATGCCCGAGCAATGGGAAAGTTAGACGTGCTCAGGCTAGAAGGGCAGCTTAGAGAGATAAAAGCAGCCTACAGGGTAGCCAGGAGCAGGGAGTATGAGGATTTAAAACAGGATAGAAATCTGCAGCCTCCAGCAGGTGAGATTTCACAGAAACAAGCAGGGGCGGTGGCCTGTCTTAAGGGAGGGGCCAGACCTGCGAGTGGGGAAGCACAGCCCCAGGTAGGACCACAAGGCACACAGGCAGGCATAGCAGCTTGCATCAGAGGAAGGGACATCCCGGACGATCATGCAGCGTTTTTCTGGAGTTGGGGGTTAGATGACGAAGAACCCAGGGTACCCTGGTCAGATGAGGATAGTGCAGATGAGCATAGTGATGATGACGGGTGGTTCCTGAGGAACGGTCTGGGGGGAATGGGGCCGATAGGTAGAGATCCACACAGGGTGGACACACAAGCTGCAGGTCCCGAGGACAGGAGGGAGGAGCTAGAGGAGGCAGGGCCAGCCGCTATAGGAGCACAGAGAGTACCAATGTGGCTCCCAGAGATGTGGCCGCCCGCCTTGAACGTCCAGTCCTCAGGGGAGGCAGAGATCACGAGTGAAGGGCCGCCTGCTGGGCCGAGCAGGGCGGAGCCACGAACTGCCAGCCCCGAGGTTAGGGAGGCGGAGTCAGCGGAGGCGGAGCCGGCGACTGTGATGGAACCCCAGGTCATCCCGTTGGAGGTCTCGGAACCCGGTCCGTCCGTCACGGAACCCCCGCCCATAGCAACTCCCCGTAGGTCAAGTAGAGAACCCCAGCCCAGGAGGATGTGGTCATGTCCCCAGACTGCCCCAAGGCGTAAAATTCAGGTTAAGATAACCCGGGTAGAGACAGGCCACATCGCAGCAGTAACAGGCTGCGGCAGATCAGAGGAAAGGGTCAGCGCAGCAACAGGCTGCGGCAGATCAGAGGGAAGGGTCAGTGCCCTCCCACCGTCGGGAAGAGCTCGCAGCAGCCTTCTCAGAATTTAAAGGGGCCGCCCTGAGAACGGGCGGCACTGTAAAGTTATTAGTTTTAAGTTTTAAGTTTATAGTTCAAGGTTAAGTTTTAAGTTTGTAGTTCAAGGCTAAGTTTGTAGTGTTTTTAACAAAAAACGATAAAATGATGGGAGTTTTAAGGCTAGGTTTAGAGGAAGTCTATTCAGCAAACGTTGAAGTTTACGTGAGGCGAGGTCAGGGGACCCGCTCACCCTTCACAACAGCCAGAGACCTTTTTGCGAGGCTGGCTACCTCATTCTATCTGATCACAGGAACCAAGGAAGGATGGAACGAATTCTAGTATTGCTCGTGGCAATCGGATGTGGATTGGCCTATCGAGGCCACACCAAGGATGTCGTGGTGTTTGGATGTTCCGGGGACACGGCCCCCATCGCGGTGGATGGGACCGGAAGACGGAAGGCAGAAGGGACCAGCACCTATTTCCACAAGGGAAGGTGGCCAGGATGGCTGGGAACGAACTCAACGGAGTATTCCAGCACATCGGGGTTCGCCTACAAAGAGACTTCTTTAATGTGCCCCAAAGTAAGGATCATCGCACCCAGGATCAGCGTCACCGTCGGCAAACGGATTTGTTTGACCTGTAGTGGGGATGTCCCATTGAGCCGATGGTGGTGGCTGCGAAAGCTGAGCAAAACTATGAGAAACTCCTCGGTCGAGTGGGAACGACTGGGTAATAATACCCATCGGACAATTACGGGGACAGACGGACAAGTGAAAGTCTGTTGGGACAAATGGTGGGAACCGGATGAGGGGATTTATGTATGTATGTGGGGGTCAAAGTACGTTTGCCCCAAAGGCATCTCCATATTTTTTATTAATCAGTGGCAGGATAACGGACAGGGGATGAGGTGGGATGCGAGCACCAGGGGGTGCGGAGCCCCATTCTCCCCGATCCCAGTAAATGCCACTGAACTCATTACGCGCCCACGCAAAGCCCCGCCCACGATTCCGGTGGTTCTAGCTGAGGAAGAAGGGTGCCCTAAAGCTAGTAAGGGACCCGGGAACGGTTTGGGTACTGGTCCCCACAGACCAGATACTATTTCAGGGGGTACATTACGCGGTGGCCTCGGTGATTTTAAATCTCACTGAGGTACGGTTACCAGAGTGGTGCCCCAAAAAGACGGAACAGTTGTATCAGGTCCTGTTGACCAAGATGTTCAGACAATTTTACGAGTTTGATTTTGCAGAAATTGATAAGACAAGTTTGTACACCGCACCGCAGGAAGTTTTGGATCAAGTAGGGAGGCAAAGAAGGGGTTTGGTGAACGATGCGTTCACTGCTTTTAACACAGGGACATCTGTGGTCAACGCTCTAGACAGTGTGGAGCTGCAGACCCAGATTAATGGTTTAAAAACACAGTTAAAAGACATTCTAACAGATGAGAATAAAGTGGTAGGATCAGGTCTACACGAGGACCAAGCCATGACTCTCCATTTAAAGGAAATTATAGCAGAGCTGGAGAAACATGCGCGTACGGTAAATGCCCTGATCAGGGAAGATCGGAATGCATCCGATCAAGCTGCGCAGAACGAGGTGTGCGTGCTTTACGGGGCGTGGTTACTGGGCGAGGGCCGCAGTAATTTGGAGGATTTAAAACAAGGTTTGGTTCCGTCCTGGATAAGTAACAAACACCTGCGGGCGCTCCACCCTTTTCAGAACGCATTAAGCCCGTGCCAGCTCAGGCTAGCTTCAGAAGCTTACCCAGTCCCCGTGGACTGCGGACGTTCAAACCATACTATTATGGGAATAGTATTACGCATGCCGGTTTTGGGCAACACAGCAAAGCCCGCCCCGGTGTATCGGGTAGAGAACATTGGTGTCATTCAGGGGGGAGCCCACATTCGTTATGCAGCGGTTCCACCTTACGTCATCCGCTGGGAGCAAACGATGACAGGTACAGATCTCTCTGGTTGTCGTGGCAGGGGAGCACACATAATACTGTGCCCCCAGCACTTGAATGCCTTTTTAACACCACAGTGCGGGTTCAGAACGGCTGGCGCCAAGTCCATGAATTGCACCATGGAGGCAATGGCACAAGATCATGTGCCTCCGCAGGTAGCATACATCGGGGGTGGAACATATTGTGTTACCACTGCAGCGCAACACTACCAGCATGGAAACCGTAGCCGGTGTCCGGTGAGTGACAGCAGTTTCTGTTTTAAACCCAGGGCTGAAGTTCAAGTAGCACAACAGCGAATTATCCCAATCCCTGAACCATCCACTGTTCATCTCACAGTAAAAGAGAATTTCACCGACTTGCAACGATTTGTCGCGCATTTTGGATACCTCATTCCCCCTCTCCCTGAGCATTTAACCAAACTTCTGAAAGCCGTCGCGGTATCACAGAAGCATTTTTATACGTTAGAGCAGAAAACTGTCGAAATAGGAACAGACATTTTGGACATAGTGGTTCCACCGTGGTGGAATCTGTTCACCAATATTGAAGTGCCTTCATGGATCAGAATAGCCTCCCACATTTTAGTCGTCTGTCAAGTGTTTATTGTAGTGTACCTATTGGTCATACATTGTAAAAGAGACAAGCGCCTCACCAAGCATGAAAACACGGGAGAGTGGCGAGAACGTTACGTGCGCGTGCACGATGAGAGCACCGTGTAATAGGAAAATGGCGTCACTCCCGCTCGCCGCGTGCGCCGCGGAAGTTTGTACTCATTGTAAATACGTTGGAAACTCGACATGTTTAAGAGTTGGGATTTGTTTATTTTGGTGATGGTGTTGATTGTTTGGTTTCGGGTTTTGTTTTTCCTTTCCCTGAATAAAAGACAAATATACAGGTGATGCGTGAGGTATCGGCCTGGTTACGCCGGGAAGGAAAACAAGTGGTGTAAGTTTAAGGGCAAATGATGCCTACGGTGATATAAAATGTGATTTTCTTGGGAAATAAGGACGACACAGAGACCCTAGTTAAGTTAAAATTTATGGGATTAATTTACTGGATTCGGAGTGAAATCGAGATAAGATTGCTCACCACCGTGATTTTTGATACGATAAGCGGAGTTATTCGCATCAACAGGAGGGACTGTAGAATTCGCAATATATCGCGATTTGATTAATAAGGAGAAAACACAAAGTTTCGTTCAAACAGCTTTTATTTCAGCAGAATGCTGACAGGTTTAAATTGGACACAAGCAGCCTGTAAAATGGCCGCCGCACCTCGTGACAGAACATTCTAGACTTTTCAACAGGCAGACAAGATGGCGTTCCATTAAACGTTTTTTCAAGATCGATAACGATTCAGCACAGTGAAGATAATACACGAGACATTATGGGTTTACAGTATAAACATAGATACTGAAATCGGTCTCCCAGGTACAAAGGAAAGCCATTGTACCGAGTAATCAAGGGCCCATCCAAAGGACATTAATATGTAAACTCCCAACGACTCTACGATGAGAGAGCCGTTAGCAGGTAGTTATACAGGACACTTGGAAGCCCCAAACCCCTCCAGGGAGAACACCGACCGATTTAACAATGGGAGAAATTAACAGGTACTCAAACATTCATGAGTAGCCCCGAAACCCATTAAGAACGGAGATCACCCATACAAGACATTTGGGCGCCAAACCCTAAACAAAAGAATGGACATTATAGTTGGGCGGGAAACGGAAGATTTTTGCACTATAATTGCAGGCCCCAAACCGTCCACTCGCTCTCTTGTCTCTTGCCTCTTGCCTCGTGCTCTTGCTCTTGCTCCTGCATTCGCTCGCTTGCTCCTGTGCTTTTATCCGGTCGATTCGTAACCTCGTGGCTGCTCCTGTGTACTCGTAGTTGGGCTTCTGCGTGCCTGTTGCCTCTTCTGAAAAGACTGTTGAACTTTCTGATCCGTTCGGATCTACCTCGTGTCGCGTAACGAAGACCTATGTTGGTAACTGGCAGCGGAACCAAAGGCCCGAGATGAGATGAGATGAGATGAGATGAGAGGAGAAGAGAAGAAGACCATATCCATCGCCACGGTCAGTAAATCCCGACCGCGCCTGTAGGTCGATTAGCCAAGTTTTCCTCGCCAGGAAGATTTCTCTTTCGAACTTATAACGAAACATATTGCATCAATGATAACTGGACTGTGCCCAAAGCAACTGGAACGTGCAAACATATCGTATCAATGATATTGACAACGGTGCTCCAAGATTAAACTGTGAAGCCCACCAACAGAGGTCTTCACCACAGCGGACGGTCCAGCCTACTAGCCGGAGCAGCAGAAGCAAGTAAACAAGTGGGACCAGGAGATCTCCTGACCGACACGTGGGTGCTGCGGTGAAAAACATCCGATCAGCTATTCGGAATTTCTCCGAGTTGTCACGAGTGGTGAGCATGAGTCTCGAGATCCTACGAAGCTAGTTTAGGATAGATATTGATAGGGGAGGGTTTAAAGATTAAGGATATTTGTAATGTGTGCCCCTATTTACGTTGTGCCGTTCGTTCCTCGTTTCCCTAAGATCGACTATATAACCGTTTGTAAGATTGTACTGTCATTAATCTGTGCTTATGACATGTATTTCATAATTTTAAGTATCATGCAATAAAGATTTTCCATTTCGTACCATTCAAACCAAGTCTACATGAGTTTTATCTCCATTACTGCTCTCGCATCTAAGTCCAGTGTCTAGAACCGTAAGGGAGAGTGATTCGAACCACTCACAGGTGTGTCTAGTGTTCCCAGACTGGCTGGAGACCAGAACAGGCAACCAGGCCTAGACCCGCACTGACATACAGGCTGCACAGAGCCGCGTGAATCTCACAGGCTACGAGACACGCAGGGTCAGGAATCCCTTACACTGTCTCTCTCTCGCTCTCTCTCTCTCACTCTCTCTGTCTCACTCTCTCTGTCTCTCTCTCACTCTGTCTCTCTCTGTCTATCTCCCTCTCTCTCACTCTCTCTTACTCGCTGTGTCTCTCTCGCTCTCTCACTCGCGCTCTCTCTCTCTCTCTCGCTGTCTCTTTCAGTCTCTCTGTCCCTCTCTCTCTCTCACTCTCTCTCTCTCACTCGCTGTCACTCTGTCCCTCTCTCTCTCTCTCACACGCTCTCTCTCACTCGCTGTCTCTTTCTGTCTCTCTCTCTCTCTGTCTCTCTCACACTCACGCTCTCTCTCTCACACTCTCTCTCTCTCTCTCTCTCTCTCTCTCTCACTCGCTGTCTCTCTCTCTCTCTCTTCTGTTTCTCTCTCTGTCTCTCTCTCTCTCGCTCTGTCTCTCTCTCTCACTCTTGCTCACTCTGTCACTCTCCCTCTCTCTCTCACTCTCTGTCTCTCTCTCTCTCACTTGCTGCGACTCTCTCTCTCTCTCACGCGCTGTCTCTCTCTCTCTCTCACTCGCTGTCTCTCTCTCTCTCTCACTCGCTGTCTCTCTCTCTCACTTGCTGTCTCTCTCTCTCTCTCACTCGCTGTCTCTCTCTCTCTCTCACTCGCTGTCTCTCTCTCTCTCTCACTTGCTGCGACTCTCTCTCTCTCTCTCTCACTCGCTCTCTCTCTCTCTCTCACTCGCTGTCTCTCTCTCTCTCTCACTCGCTGTCTCTCTCTCTCTCACTCGCTCTCTCTCTCTATCTGTGTGTCTCTCTCTCCCTCTCTGTTTCTCTCTCTCTCGTTTTCTCACTGCTGGCTCTCTCTCACTCGCTGTCTCTCTCTCTCTCTCACTCGATGTCTCTCTCTCTCTCTCACTCGCTGTCTCTCTCTCTATCTGTGTGTCTCTCTCTCCCTCTCTGTGTCTCTCTCTCTCGTTCTCTCACTGCTGGCTCTCTCTCTCTCTCTGTCTCTCTCTCTCACTCGCTCTCTCTCTCTCTCTCTCTTGCTGTCTCTCTCTCTCTTTCTCTCTGTCTCTCTCTCGCTCTCTCTCTCTCACTCTCTCTGTCTCACTCTCTCTGTCTCTCTCTCACTCTGTCTCTCTCTGTCTATCTCCCTCTCTCTCACTCTCTCTTACTCGCTGTGTCTCTCTCGCTCTCTCACTCGCGCTCTCTCTCTCTCTCTCGCTGTCTCTTTCAGTCTCTCTGTCCCTCTCTCTCTCTCACTCTCTCTCTCTCACTCGCTGTCACTCTGTCCCTCTCTCTCTCTCTCACACGCTCTCTCTCACTCGCTGTCTCTTTCTGTCTCTCTCTCTCTCTGTCTCTCTCACACTCACGCTCTCTCTCTCACACTCTCTCTCTCTCACTCGCTGTCTCTCTCTCTCTCTCTCTCACTCGCTGTCTCTCTCTCTCTCTCTTCTGTTTCTCTCTCTGTCTC
>JASTWF010000504.1:210000-292500 GCA_030390025.1 Squalus acanthias | reverse complement strand
AGAGCTTCAATAACATCGGAATGTTACACAGCTCCCTAAAGAGTTGCAAACCAACTTCAGATCTGACATGTTAATTGAATTACTGGCGGACTGGAACCTTGAGCAGGCGGGGGAGGAGCAGGGATTAGTCACTCAGCCGCAGTGCGTTCACTCACTGACAGGAGTCAGTACTATTAACCGCTATTAATCCCATTCCCAGATGGTTCAGTGAGTGACACCATTGTCTGGGCTGGGGAGGTACAGAGTAGGACAGCCTGCAGCACGGAATGATGTCTCACTGCTCCCCAGCAGAGCAATACCTTACTGTGTCCCAGCAGAACTATAGCTCACTGTGTCCCAGCACAGCAATACCTTACTGTGTCCCAGCAGAACTATAGCTCACTGTGTCCCAGCACAGCAATACCTTACTGTGTCCCAGCAGAACAATATCTCATGGTGTCCCAGCAGAACAATATATATCACTGTGTCCCAGCAGAACTATAGCTCACTGTCCCAGCAGAACAATATCTCACTGTGTCCCAGCAGAACAATATCTCACTGTGTCTCAGCATAACAATATCTCACTGTGTCCCAGCAGAACAATATCTCACTGTGTCTCAGCATAACAATATCTCACTGTGTCCCAGCAGAACAATATCTCACTGTGTCCCAGCAGAACACTATCTCACTGTGTCCCAGCAGAACAATATCTCACTGTGTCCCAGCAGAACAATGTCTCACTGTGTCCCAGCAGAACAATATCTCACTGTGTCCCAGCAGAACAATATCTCACTGTGTCCCAGCAGAACAATATCTCACTGTGTCCCAGCAGAACAATATCTCACTGTGTCTCAGCATAACAATATCTCACTGTGTCCCAGCAGAACAATATCTCATGGTGTCCCAGCAGAACAATATATATCACTGTGTCCCAGCAGAACTATAGCTCACTGTCCCAGCAGAACAATATCTCACTGTGTCCCAGCAGAACAATATCTCACTGTGTCTCAGCAGAACAATATCTCACTGTGTCCCAGCAGAACAATATCTCACTGTGTCTCAGCACAACAATATCTCACTGTGTCCCAGCAGAACAATATCTCACTGTGTCTCAGCAGAACAATATCTCACTGTGTCCCAGCAGAACAATATCTCACTGTGTCTCAGCATAACAATATCTCACTGTGTCCCAGCAGAACAATATCTCACTGTGTCCCAGCAGAACAATATCTCACTGTGTCCCAGCAGAACAATATCTCACTGTGTCCCAGCAGAACAATGTCTCACTGTGTCCCAGCAGAACAATATCTCACTGTGTCCCAGCAGAACAATATCTCACTGTGTCCCAGCAGAACAATATCTCACTGTTTCCCAGCAGAACAATATCTCACTGTGTCTCAGCATAACAATATCTCACTGTGTCCCAGCAGAACAATATCTCACTGTGTCCCAGCAGAACAATATCTCACTGTGTCCCAGCAGAGCAATATCTCACTTTATCCCAGCAGAACAATATCTCGCTGTGTCCCAGCAGAACAATATCTTACTGTGTCCTAGCAGAACAATATCTCACTGTGTCCCAGCAGAACAATATCTCACTGTATCCCAGCAGAACAATATCTCACTGTGTCCTAGCAAAACAATATCTCACTGTGTCCCAGCAGAACAATATCTCACTGTGTCCTAGCAGAACAATATCTCACTGTGTCCCAGCAGAACAATATCTCACTGTGTCCCAGCAGAACAATATCTCACTGTGTCCTAGCAGAACAATATCTCACTGTGTCCCAGCAGAACAATATCTCACTGTGTCCCAGCAGAACAATATCTCACTGTGTCCTAGCAGAACAATATCTCACTATGTCCCAACAGAACAATATCTCACTGTGTCCTAGCAGAACAATATCTCACTGTGTCCCAGCAGAACAATATCTCACTATGTCCCAACAGAACAATATCTCACTGTATCCCAGCAGAACAATATCTCACTGTGTCCCAGCAGAACAATATCTCACTGTGTCCCAGCAGAACAATATCTCACTATGTCCCAACAGAACAATATCTCACTGTGTCCCAGCAGAACAATATCTCACTGTGTCCTAGCAGAACAATATCTCACTATGTCCCAGCAGAACAATATCTCACTATGTCCCAACAGAACAATATCTCACTGTATACCAGCAGAACAATATCTTACTGTGTCCCAGCAGAACAATATCTCACTGTGTCCCAGCAGAACACATTGGCCAGATAACTACGGGGTGAGGACAATAGATTATTGGAGCACAGAAGGAGGTCATTCGGCCCATTGAGCCTGTGCTGGCTCTTTTAAAGAGCTCTCCAATTAAGTCCCACTCCCCTTGCTCTTTCCCCATAGCCCTGCAAAAATTTTCTGTTACAAGTGCTTATCTAATTCCCTTTTGAAAGTTGCTATTGAATCTGCTTCCACCGCCCTTCCAGGCAGTGCATACCAGATCACAACAACTCATCGCGTTAAAAACAATTCTCTCCTCAGCTCCCCAAGGAAACGTACTCAAGTATCTCTGTAACCTCCTCCAGCTCTACAACCCCTCCGAGATCTCTGCGCTCCTCCAATTCTGGCCTCTTGCACATCCCCGATTTTAATCGTTCGATCATTGGCGGCCGTGCCTTCAGCTGCCTGGGCCCCAAGCTCTGGAATTCCCTCCCTAAACCTCTCCGCCTCTCTCTCCTCCTTTAAGATGCTCCTTAAAGCCTACCTCTTCGACCAAGCGTTTGCTCGCTGTCCTAATATCACCTTATGTGGCTCGGTGTCAAATTTTGTTTGATAACATATGGGATCTTGGGCTTCATAAATAGAGGTATTGAGTACAAAAGTAGAGAAGTTATGATGAACCTTTATAAAGCGTTGGTTAGGCCACAACTGGAGTATTGCATCCAGTTCTGGTCACCACACTTTAGGAAGGATGTGAAGGCCCTTGAGAGGGTGCAGAGGAGATTTACCAGAATTGTTCCGGGGATGAGGGATCTTAGCTACAAGGACAGGTTGTAGAAGCTGGATTTGTTTTCATCAGAGCAAAGGAGGTTGAGGGGTGATTTGAAAGAAGTGGCCTTTATTGCAAGGGGGTTGGAGTATAAAAGCAGGGAAGTCCTGCTACAACTCTACAGGGTATTGGTGAGACCACACCTGGAGTACTGCGTACAGTTTTGGTCTCCTTATTTAAGGAAGGATATACTTGCATTGGAGGCAGTTCAGAGACGATTCACACGGTTGATTCCTGAGATGAAGGGATTGTCTTATGAGGAAAGGTTGAGCAGGTTGGGCCTATACTCATTGGAATTTAGAAGAATGAGAGGTGATCTTATTGAAACATATAAGATACTGAGGGGGCACGACAGGGTAGATGCAGAGAGGATGTTTCCCCTCGTGGGGAAATCTAGAACTCGGGGGCATAGTTTCAGAATAAAGGGTCGCCCTTTTAGAACTGAGATGAGGAGGAATTTCTTCTCTCAGAGGGTCGTAAATCTGTGGAATTCTCTGCCCCAGAGAGCTGTGGAGGCTGGGTCATTAAATACATTTAAGGTGGAGATAGACAGATTTTCACAAGATAAGGGAGTGAAGGGTTATGGGGAGCGGGCGGGGAAGTGGCTTTGAGCCCAAGATCAGCCATGATCTTATTGAATGGCGGAGCAGGCTCGAGGGGCCAAGTGGCCTATTCCTGCTCCTATTTCTTATGTACAAGATTATGACAGGTTTGGATAGGCTAGACGGGGAAAGGCTGTTCCCACTAGTTGATGGTACAAGGACTGGGGGACACAGATTTCAGGTTTTGGGCACGAAATACAGGGGGGGGGGGGATGTGAGGAAAAACTTTTTTACGCAGCGAGTGGTGAGGACCTGGAACTCGCTGCCGACAGAAGTGGTGGAAGCGGAGACACTGTTTTCAAGGGGAGACTGGACAGGCACTTGAGGGAAATAAACTTGCAGGGCTACGGGGATAGAGCGGGAGAATGGGACTGACTGGATTGCTCTACAAAGAGCCGGCACGGACTCGACGGGCCGAATGACCTCCTTCTGTGCCGTTATGACTCTATGATAACGTCCCTGTGACGTTTTACTGCGTTTAAGGCGCTATATAAATGCCAGTTGTTGTTGTACGCTCTTCCCTGTCCGATGTACCTCCGCAGGTTGAGCCTAGACCATCCAATACAGCTAAGGGACAAGGAATAAGGGACTGTGCACTTGCTCTCCCCCCCGCATGCCAGCCTCACATGGGATGGTCCAGCTATAAGCGGAGATCGTAATTCTGATCACAGTCCCATTCAATCTAGCGAAGTACTTGCTCCCGAGAGCTTTTTCTCTTATCTCGCTCCAGCTCTCGCTCAGGCTGTTTCTCTGGAACCTTCCAAAACAGATTAACGCCACAGAAAGGAGACGCCTCAGTGAGCTCCTGCTGCCCTTCCAGCTCTGGCGCCCGTGACAGGCGCAGGGTAACTGGTGCGGTGACGCACGAGGGCCAAGAGGCCGCCGTGAGCTCCTGCAGCCCTTCCAGCTCTGGCGCCCGTGACAGGCGCAGGGTAACTGGTGCGGTGACGCACGAGGGCCAAGAGGCCGCCGTGAGCTCCTGCAGCCCTTCCAGCTCTGGCGCCCGTGACAGGCGCAGGGTAACTGGTGCGGTGACGCACGAGGGCCAAGAGGCCGCCGTGAGCTCCTGCAGCCCTTCCAGCTCTGGCGCCCGTGACAGGCGCAGGGTAACTGGTGCGGTGACGCACGAGGGCCAAGAGGCCGCCGTGAGCTCCTGCAGCCCTTCCAGCTCTGGCGCCCCGTGACAGGCGCAGGGTAACTGGTGCGGTGACGCACGAGGGCCAAGAGGCCGCCGTGAGCTCCTGCAGCCCTTCCAGCTCTGGCGCCCGTGACAGGCGCAGGGTAACTGGTGCGGTGACGCACGAGGGCCAAGAGGCCGCCGTGAGCTCCTGCAGCCCTTCCAGCTCTGGCGCCCGTGACAGGCGCAGGGTAACTGGTGCGGTGACGCACGAGGGCCAAGAGGCCGCCGTGAGCTCCTGCAGCCCTTCCAGCTCTGGCGCCCGTGACAGGCGCAGGGTAACTGGTGCGGTGACGCACGAGGGCCAAGAGGCCGCCGTGAGCTCCTGCAGCCCTTCCAGCTCTGGCGCCCGTGACAGGCGCAGGGTAACTGGTGCGGTGACGCTCGAGGGCCAAGAGGCCGCCGTGAGCTCCTGCAGCCCTTCCAGCCTCTGGCGCCCGTCGGCATCCCACCTCCTTCCTGCCTCTGGGATTGAGTCTGGTTCTGGTCTCCATGTTACAAAAAGGATATAGAGGCACTGGAGAGGGTGCAAAAAAAGATTTGCTGGGATGATCCCGGAACTGAGAGGGTACACCTATCAGGAAAGACTGAACAGGCTGAGACTCTTTTCTCTGGAAAAGAGAAGGCTGAGGGATGACCTGATAGAGCGGGAATCAACCAGGGGTCCAACTCCTGATGACTATCCAGTCACCGCAGTGTGTGAATCATACAGCACAGAAGGACGCCAATCGGCCCATCGTCTCTGTGCTGGCTCTTTGAACGAGCTCTCCAATTAGTCCCACTCCCCTGCTCTTTCCACATAGCCCTGCAAATATCTCCCCTTCAAGTATTTATCCAAATCCATTTTGACAGGTTGTGTGTGTGGGTGATGGAGGAGCTGGTATCTGAGAGTGGGACAGGCTGTGTGTGGGTGATGGAGGAGCTGGTATCTGAGAGTGGGACAGGCTGTGTGTGGGTGATGGTGGAGCTGGTATCTGAGAGTGGGACAGGCTGTGTGTGGGTGATGGAGGAGCTGGTATCTGAGAGTGGGACAGGCTGTGCGTGGGTGATGGTGGAGCTGGTATCTGAGAGTGGGACAGGCTGTGTGTGGGTGATGGAGGAGCTGGTATCTGAGAGTGGGACAGGCTGTGTGTGGGTGATGGTGGAGCTGGTATCTGAGAGTGGGACAGGCTGTGTGTGGGTGATGGAGGAGTTGGTATCTGAGAGTGGGACAGGCTGTGTGTGGGTGATGGAGGATCTGGTATCTGAGAGTGGGACAGGCTGTGTGAGGGTGATGGAGGGGCTGGTATCTGAGAGTGGGACAGGCTGTGTGAGGGTGATGGAGGAGCTGGTATCTGAGAGTGGGACAGGCTGTGTGTGAGGGTGATGGAGGAGCTGGTATGTGAGAGTAGGAGGGGCTGTGTGTGTGTGGGTGATGGAGGAGCTGGTATCTGAGAGTGGGACAGGCTGTGTGTGAGGGTGATGGAGGAGCTGGTATCTGAGAGTGGGACAGGCTGTGTGAGGGTGATGGAGGAGCTGGTATCGGAGAGTGGGACAGGCTGTGTGTGTGTGGGTGATGGAGGAGCTGGTATCTGAGAGTGGGACAGGCTGTGTGTGGGTGATGGAGGAGCTGGTATCTGAGAGTGGGACAGACTGTGTGTGGGTGATGGAGGAGCTGGTATCTGAGAGTGGGACTGGCTGTGTGTGGGTGATGGAGGAGCTGGTATCTGAGAGTGGGACAGGCTGTGTTTGGGTGATGGAGGAGCTGGTATCTGAGAGTGGGACAGGCTGTGTGTGTGTGGGTGATGGAGGAGCTGGTATCTGAGAGTGGGACAGGCTGTGTGTGGGTGATGGAGGAGCTGGTATCTGAGAGTGGGACAGGCTGTGTGTGTGTGGGTGATGGAGGAGCTGGTATCTGAGAGTGGGACAGGCTGTGTGTGGGTGATGGAGGAGCTGGTATCTGAGAGTGGGACAGGCTGTGTGTGGGTGATGGAGGAGCTGGTATCTGAGAGTGGGACAGGCTGTGTGTGGGTGATGGAGGAGCTGGTATCTGAGAGTGGGACAGGCTGTGTGTGGGTGATGGAGGAGCTGGTATCTGAGAGTGGGACAGGCTGTGTGTGGGTGATGGAGGAGCTGGTATCTGAGAGTGGGACAGGCTGTGTGTGGGTGATGGAGGAGCTGGTATCTGAGAGTGGGACAGGCTGTGTGTGGGGGTGATGGAGGAGCTGGTATCTGAGAGTGGGACAGGCTGTGTGTGGGTGATGGAGGAGCTGGTATCTGAGAGTGGGACAGGCTGTGTGTGGGTGATGGAGGAGCTGGTATCTGAGAGTGGGACAGGCTGTGTGTGGGTGATGGAGGAGCTGGTATCTGAGAGTGGGACAGGCTGTGTGTGGGTGATGGAGGAGCTGGTATCTGAGAGTGGGACAGGCTGTGTGTGGGTGATGGAGGAGCTGGTATCTGAGAGTGGGACAGGCTGTGTGTGGGTGATGGAGGAGCTGGTATCTGAGAGTGGGACAGGCTGTGTGAGGGTGATGGAGGAGCTGGTATCTGAGAGTGGGACAGGCTGTGTGTGGGTGATGGAGGAGCTGGTATCTGAGAGTGGGACAGGCTGTGTGTGGGTGATGGAGGAGCTGGTATCTGAGAGTGGGACAGGCTGTGTGTGGGTGATGGAGGAGCTGGTATCTGAGAGTGGGACAGGCTGTGTGTGGGTGATGGAGGAGCTGGTATCTGAGAGTGGGACAGGCTGTGTGTGGGTGATGGAGGAGCTGGTATCTGAGAGTGGGACAGGCTGTGTGTGGGTGATGGAGGAGCTGGTATCTGAGAGTGGGACAGGCTGTGTGTGGGTGATGGAGGAGCTGGTATCTGAGAGTGGGACAGGCTGTGTGTGGGTGATGGAGGAGCTGGTATCTGAGAGTGGGACAGGCTGTGTGTGGGTGATGGAGGAGCTGGTATCTGAGAGTGGGACAGGCTGTGTGTGGGTGATGGAGGAGCTGGTATCTGAGAGTGGGACAGGCTGTGTGTGGGTGATGGAGGAGCTGGTATCTGAGAGTGGGACAGGCTGTGTGTGGGTGATGGGGAGCTGGTATCTGAGAGTGGGACAGGCTGTGTGTGGGTGATGGAGGAGCTGGTATCTGAGAGTGGGACAGGCTGTGTGTGTGTGGGTGATGGAGGAGCTGGTATCTGAGAGTGGGACAGGCTGTGTGTGGGTGATGGAGGAGCTGGTATCTGAGAGTGGGACAGGCTGTGTGTGGGTGATGGAGGAGCTGGTATCTGAGAGTGGGACAGGCTGTGTGTGTGGGTGATGGAGGAGCTGGTATCTGAGAGTGGGACACGCTGTGTGTGTGGGTGATGGAGGAGCTGGTATCTGAGAGTGGGACAGGCTGTGTGTGGGTGATGGAGGAGCTGGTATCTGAGAGTGGGACAGGCTGTGTGTGGGTGATGGAGGAGCTGGTATCTGAGAGTGGGACAGGCTGTGTGTGGGTGATGGAGGAGCTGGTATCTGAGAGTGGGACAGGCTGTGTGTGGGTGATGGAGGAGCTGGTATCTGAGAGTGGGACAGGCTGTGTGAGGGTGATGGAGGAGCTGGTATCTGAGAGTGGGACAGGCTGTGTGTGAGGGTGATGGAGGAGCTGGTATCTGAGAGTGGGACAGGCTGTGTGTGGGTGATGGAGGAGCTGGTATCTGAGAGTGGGACAGGCTGTGTGAGGGTGATGGAGGAGCTGGTATCTGAGAGTGGGACAGGCTGTGTGAGGGTGATGGAGGAGCTGGTATCTGAGAGTGGGACAGGCTGTGTGTGAGGGTGATGGAGGAGCTGGTATCTGAGAGTGGGACAGGCTGTGTGTGGGTGATGGAGGAGCTGGTATCTGAGAGTGGGACAGGCTGTGTGTGGGTGATGGAGGAGCTGGTATCTGAGAGTGGGACAGGCTGTGTGTGGGTGATGGAGGAGCTGGTATCTGAGAGTGGGACAGGCTGTGTGGGGGTACTGGAGGAGCTGGTATCGGAGAGTGGGACAGGCTGTGTGTGGGTGATGGAGGAGCTGGTATCTGAGAGTGGGACAGGCTGTGTGTGGGTGTGATGGAGGAGCTGGTATCTGAGAGTGGGACAGGCTGTGTGAGGGTGATGGAGGAGCTGGTATCTGAGAGTGGGACAGGCTGTGTGTGGGTGATGGAGGAGCTGGTATCTGAGAGTGGGACAGGCTGTGTGTGGGTGATGGAGGAGCTGGTATCTGAGAGTGGGACAGGCTGTGTGTGGGTGATGGAGGAGCTGGTATCTGAGAGTGGGACAGGCTGTGTGTGGGTGATGGAGGAGCTGGTATCTGAGAGTGGGACAGGCTGTGTGTGGGTGAGGAGCTGGTATCTGAGAGTGGGACAGGCTGTGTGTGGGGGTGATGGAGGAGCTGGTATCTGAGAGTGGGACAGGCTGTGTGTGAGGGTGATGGAGGAGCTGGTATCTGAGAGTGGGACAGGCTGTGTGTGGGTGATGGAGGAGCTGGTATCTGAGAGTGGGACAGGCTGTGTGTGGGTGATGGAGGAGCTGGTATCTGAGAGTGCGACAGGCTGTGTGTGGGTGATGGAGGAGCTGGTATCTGAGAGTGGGACAGGCTGTGTGGGGTGACTGGAGGAGCTGGTATCTGAGAGTGGGACAGGCTGTGTGTGGGTGATGGAGGAGCTGGTATCTGAGAGTGGGACAGGCTGTGTGTGGGGTGATGGAGGAGCTGGTATCTGAGAGTGGGACAGGCTGTGTGTGGGGTGATGGAGGAGCTGGTATCTGAGAGTGGGACAGGCTGTGTGAGGGTGATGGAGGAGCTGGTATCTGAGAGTGGGACAGGCTGTGTGTGGGTGATGGAGGAGCTGGTATCTGAGAGTGGGACAGGCTGTGTGTGGGTGATGGAGGAGCTGGTATCTGAGAGTGGGACAGGCTGTGTGTGGGTGATGGAGGAGCTGGTATCTGAGAGTGGGACAGGCTGTGTGTGGGTGATGGAGGAGCTGGTATCTGAGAGTGGGACAGGCTGTGTGTGTGGGTGATGGAGGAGCTGGTATCTGAGAGTGGGACAGGCTGTGTGTGGGTGATGGAGGAGCTGGTATCTGAGAGTGGGACAGGCTGTGTGTGTGGGTGATGGAGGAGCTGGTATCTGAGAGTGGGACAGGCTGTGTGTGGGTGATGGAGGAGCTGGTATCTGAGAGTGGGACAGGCTGTGTGTGGGTGATGGAGGAGCTGGTATCTGAGAGTGGGACAGGCTGTGTGTGGGTGATGGAGGAGCTGGTATCTGAGAGTGGGACAGGCTGTGTGTGGGTGATGGAGGAGCTGGTATCTGAGAGTGGGACAGGCTGTGTGTGGGTGATGGAGGAGCTGGTATCTGAGAGTGGGACAGGCTGTGTGTGGGTGATGGAGGAGCTGGTATCTGAGAGTGGGACAGGCTGTGTGTGGGTGATGGAGGAGCTGGTATCTGAGAGTGGGACAGGCTGTGTGTGGGTGATGGAGGAGCTGGTATCTGAGAGTGGGACAGGCTGTGTGGGGGTGACTGGAGGAGCTGGTATCTGAGAGTGGGACAGGCTGTGTGTGTGGGTGATGGAGGAGCTGGTATCGGAGAGTGGGACAGGCTGTGTGAGGGTGATGGAGGAGCTGGTATCTGAGAGTGGGACAGGCTGTGTGTGGGTGATAGAGGAGCTGTTATCTGAGAGTGGGACAGGCTGTGTGAGGGTGATGGAGGAGCTGGTATCTGAGAGTGGGACAGGCTGTGTGAGGGTGATGGAGGAGCTGGTATCTGAGAGTGGGACAGGCTGTGTGTGGGTGATGGAGGAGCTGGTATCTGAGAGTGGGACAGGCTGTGTGTGGGTGATGGAGGAGCTGGTATCTGAGAGTGGGACAGGCTGTGTGTGGGTGATGGTGGAGCTGGTATCTGAGAGTGGGACAGGCTGTGTGTCTGGGTGATGGAGGAGCTGGTATCTGAGAGTGGGACAGGCTGTGTGTGGGTGATGGAGGAGCTGGTATCTGAGAGTGGGACAGGCTGTGTGGGGGTGATGGAGGAGCTGGTATCTGAGAGTGGGACAGGCTGTGTGTGGCTGATGGAGGAGCTGGTATCTGAGAGTGGGACAGGCTGTGTGTGGGTGATGGAGGAGCTGGTATCTGAGAGTGGGACAGGCTGTGTGTGGGTGTGATGGAGGAGCTGGTATCTGAGAGTGGGACAGGCCTGTGTGTGGGTGATGGAGGAGCTGGTATCTGAGAGTGGGACAGGCTGTGTGTGGGTGATGGAGGAGCTGGTATCTGAGAGTGGGACAGGCTGTGTGTGGGTGATGGAGGAGCTGGTATCTGAGAGTGGGACAGGCTGTGTGTGGGGTGATGGAGGAGCTGGTATCTGAGAGTGGGACAGGCTGTGTGTGGGTGATGGAGGAGCAGGTATCTGAGAGTGGGACAGGCTGTGTGTGGGTGATGGAGGAGCTGGTATCTGAGAGTGTGACAGGCTGTGTGAGGGTGATGGAGGAGCTGGTATCTGAGAGTGGGACAGGCTGTGTGTGTGGGGTGATGGAGGAGCTGGTATCTGAGAGTGGGACAGGCTGTGTGTGGGTGATGGAGGAGCTGGTATCTGAGAGTGGGACAGGCTGTGTGAGGGTGATGGAGGAGCTGGTATCTGAGAGTGGGACAGGCTGTGTGGGGGTGATGGAGGAGCTGGTATCTGAGAGTGGGACAGGCTGTGTGTGGGTGATGGAGGAGCTGGTATCTGAGAGTGGGACAGGCTGTGTGTGGGTGATGGAGGAGCTGGTATCTGAGAGTGGGACAGGCTGTGTGTGGGTGATGGAGGAGCTGGTATCTGAGAGTGGGACAGGCTGTGTGTGGGTGATGGAGGAGCTGGTATCTGAGAGTGGGACAGGCTGTGTGTGGGTGATGGAGGAGCTGGTATCTGAGAGTGGGACAGGCTGTGTGTGGGTGATGGAGGAGCTGGTATCTGAGAGTGGGACAGGCTGTGTGTGGGTGATGGAGGAGCTGGTATCTGAGAGTGGGACAGGCTGTGTGTGTGGGGTGATGGAGGAGCTGGTATCTGAGAGTGGGACAGGCTGTGTGTGGGTGATAGAGGAGCTGGTATCTGAGAGTGGGACAGGCTGTGTGTGGGTGATAGAGGAGCTGGTATCTGAGAGTGGGACAGGCTGTGTGAGGGTGATGGAGGAGCTTGTATCTGAGAGTGGGACAGGCTGTGTGTGGGTGATGGAGGAGCTGGTATCTGAGAGTGGGACAGGCTGTGTGTGGGTGTTGGAGGAGCTGGTATCTGAGAGTGGGACAGGCTGTGTGTGGGTGATGGAGGAGCTGGTATCTGAGAGTGGGACAGGCTGTGTGTCTGGGTGATGGAGGAGCTGGTATCTGAGAGTGGGACAGGCTGTGTGTGGGTGAAGGAGGAGCTGGTATCTGAGAGTGGGACAGGCTGTGTGAGGGTGATGGAGGAGCTGGTATCTGAGAGTGGGACAGGCTGTGTGTGGGTGATGGAGGAGCTGGTATCTGAGAGTGGGACAGGCTGTGTGTGTGGGGTGATGGAGGAGCTGGTATCTGAGAGTGGGACAGGCTGTGTGTGGGTGATGGAGGAGCTGGTATCTGAGAGTGGGACAGGCTGTGTGTGGGTGATGGAGGAGATGGTATCTGAGAGTGGGACAGGCTGTGTGTGGGTGATGGAGGAGCTGGTATCTGAGAGTGGGACAGGCTGTGTGGGGGTGATGGAGGAGCTGGTATCTGAGAGTGGGACAGGCTGTGTGTGGCTGATGGAGGAGCTGGTATCTGAGAGTGGGACAGGCTGTGTGCTAGTGATGGAGGAGCTGGTATCTGAGAGTGGGACAGGCTGTGTGTGGGTGATGGAGGAGCTGGTATCTGAGAGTGGGACAGGCTGTGTGTGGGTGATGGAGGAGCTGGTATCTGAGAGTGGGACAGGCTGTGTGTGAGGGTGATGGAGGAGCTGGTATCTGAGAGTGGGACAGGCTGTGTGTGGGTGATGGAGGAGCTGGTATCTGAGAGTGGGACAGGCTGTGTGTGGGTGATGGAGGAGCTGGTATCTGAGAGTGGGACAGGCTGTGTGTGGGTGATGGAGGAGCTGGTATCTGAGAGTGGGACAGGCTGTGTGGGGGTGATGGAGGAGCTGGTATCTGAGAGTGGGACAGGCTGTGTGTGTGGGTGATGGAGGAGCTGGTATCTGAGAGTGGGACAGGCTGTGTGTGGGTGATGGAGGAGCTGGTATCTGAGAGTGGGACAGGCTGTGTGTGGGTGATGGAGGAGCTGGTATCTGAGAGTGGGACAGGCTGTGTGTGGGTGATGGAGGAGCTGGTATCTGAGAGTGGGACAGGCTGTGTGTGGGTGATGGAGGAGCTGGTATCTGAGAGTGGGACAGGCTGTGTGTGGGTGATGGAGGAGCTGGTATCTGAGAGTGGGACAGGCTGTGTGTGGGTGATGGAGGAGCTGGTATCTGAGAGTGGGACAGGCTGTGTGTGGGTGATGGAGGAGCTGGTATCTGAGAGTGGGACAGGCTGTGTGTGGGGTGATGGAGGAGCTGGTATCTGAGAGTGGGACAGGCTGTGTGTGGGTGATGGAGGAGCTGGTATCTGAGAGTGGGACAGGCTGTGTGTGGGTGATGGAGGAGCTGGTATCTGAGAGTGGGACAGGCTGTGTGTGGGTGATGGAGGAGCTGGTATCTGAGAGTGGGACAGGCTGTGTGTGGGTGATGGAGGAGCTGGTATCTGAGAGTGGGACAGGCTGTGTGTGGGTGATGGAGGAGCTGGTATCTGAGAGTGGGACAGGCTGTGTGTGTGGGTGATGGAGGAGCTGGTATCTGAGAGTGGGACAGGCTGTGTGTGGGTGATGGAGGAGCTGGTATCTGAGAGTGGGACAGGCTGTGTGTGGGTGATGGAGGAGCTGGTATCTGAGAGTGGGACAGGCTGTGTGTGGGTGATGGAGGAGCTGGTATCTGAGAGTGGGACAGGCTGTGTGTGGGTGATGGAGGAGCTGGTATCTGAGAGTGGGACAGGCTGTGTGTGGGTGATGGAGGAGCTGGTATCTGAGAGTGGGACAGGCTGTGTGTGGGTGATGGAGGAGCTGGTATCTGAGAGTGGGACAGGCTGTGTGTGGGTGATGGAGGAGCTGGTATCTGAGAGTGGGACAGGCTGTGTGTGGGTGATGGAGGAGCTGGTATCTGAGAGTGGGACAGGCTGTGTGTGGGGTGATGGAGGAGCTGGTATCTGAGAGTGGGACAGGCTGTGTGTGGGTGATGGAGGAGCTGGTATCTGAGAGTGGGACAGGCTGTGTGTGGGTGATGGAGGAGCTGGTATCTGAGAGTGGGACAGGCTGTGTGTGGGTGATGGAGGAGCTGGTATCTGAGAGTGGGACAGGCTGTGTGTGGGTGATGGAGGAGCTGGTATCTGAGAGTGGGACAGGCTGTGTGTGGGTGATGGAGGAGCTGGTATCTGAGAGTGGGACAGGCTGTGTGTGGGTGATGGAGGAGCTGGTATCTGAGAGTGGGACAGGCTGTGTGTGGGTGATGGAGGAGCTGGTATCTGAGAGTGGGACAGGCTGTGTGTGGGTGATGGAGGAGCTGGTATCTGAGAGTGGGACAGGCTGTGTGGGGGTGATGGAGGAGCTGGTATCTGAGAGTGGGACAGGCTGTGTGTGTGGGTGATGGAGGAGCTGGTATCTGAGAGTGGGACAGGCTGTGTGAGGGTGATGGAGGAGCTGGTATCTGAGAGTGGGACAGGCTGTGTGTGGGTGATGGAGGAGCTGGTATCTGAGAGTGGGACAGGCTGTGTGAGGGTGATGGAGGAGCTGGTATCTGAGAGTGGGACAGGCTGTGTGTGGGTGATGGAGGAGCTGGTATCTGAGAGTGGGACAGGCTGTGTGTGGGTGATGGAGGAGCTGGTATCTGAGAGTGGGACAGGCTGTGTGTGGGTGATGGAGGAGCTGGTATCTGAGAGTGGGACAGGCTGTGTGTGGGTGATGGAGGAGCTGGTATCTGAGAGTGGGACAGGCTGTGTGTGGGTGATGGAGGAGCTGGTATCTGAGAGTGGGACAGGCTGTGTGTGGGTGATGGAGGAGCTGGTATCTGAGAGTGGGACAGGCTGTGTGTGGGTGATGGAGGAGCTGGTATCTGAGAGTGGGACAGGCTGTGTGTGGGTGATGGAGGAGCTGGTATCTGAGAGTGGGACAGGCTGTGTGTGGGTGATGGAGGAGCTGGTATCTGAGAGTGGGACAGGCTGTGTGTGGGTGATGGAGGAGCTGGTATCTGAGAGTGGGACAGGCTGTGTGTGGGGTGATGGAGGAGCTGGTATCTGAGAGTGGGACAGGCTGTGTGTGGGTGATGGAGGAGCTGGTATCTGAGAGTGGGACAGGCTGTGTGTGGGGTGATGGAGGAGCTGGTATCTGAGAGTGGGACAGGCTGTGTGTGGGTGATGGAGGAGCTGGTATCTGAGAGTGGGACAGGCTGTGTGTGGGTGATGGAGGAGCTGGTATCTGAGAGTGGGACAGGCTGTGTGTGGGTGATGGAGGAGCTGGTATCTGAGAGTGGGACAGGCTGTGTGTGGGTGATGGAGGAGCTGGTATCTGAGAGTGGGACAGGCTGTGTGTGGGTGATGGAGGAGCTGGTATCTGAGAGTGGGACAGGCTGTGTGTGGGTGATGGAGGAGCTGGTATCTGAGAGTGGGACAGGCTGTGTGTGGGTGATGGAGGAGCTGGTATCTGAGAGTGGGACAGGCTGTGTGTGGGTGATGGAGGAGCTGGTATCTGAGAGTGGGACAGGCTGTGTGTGGGTGATGGAGGAGCTGGTATCTGAGAGTGGGACAGGCTGTGTGTGGGTGATGGAGGAGCTGGTATCTGAGAGTGGGACAGGCTGTGTGTGGGTGATGGAGGAGCTGGTATCTGAGAGTGGGACAGGCTGTGTGTGGGTGATGGAGGAGCTGGTATCTGAGAGTGGGACAGGCTGTGTGTGGGTGATGGAGGAGCTGGTATCTGAGAGTGGGACAGGCTGTGTGTGGGTGATGGAGGAGCTGGTATCTGAGAGTGGGACAGGCTGTGTGTGGGTGATGGAGGAGCTGGTATCTGAGAGTGGGACAGGCTGTGTGTGGGTGATGGAGGAGCTGGTATCTGAGAGTGGGACAGGCTGTGTGTGGGTGATGGAGGAGCTGGTATCTGAGAGTGGGACAGGCTGTGTGTGGGTGATGGAGGAGCTGGTATCTGAGAGTGGGACAGGCTGTGTGTGGGTGATGGAGGAGCTGGTATCTGAGAGTGGGACAGGCTGTGTGTGGGTGATGGAGGAGCTGGTATCTGAGAGTGGGACAGGCTGTGTGTGGGTGATGGAGGAGCTGGTATCTGAGAGTGGGACAGGCTGTGTGTGGGTGATGGAGGAGCTGGTATCTGAGAGTGGGACAGGCTGTGTGTGGGTGATGGAGGAGCTGGTATCTGAGAGTGGGACAGGCTGTGTGTGGGTGATGGAGGAGCTGGTATCTGAGAGTGGGACAGGCTGTGTGTGGGTGATGGAGGAGCTGGTATCTGAGAGTGGGACAGGCTGTGTGTGGGTGATGGAGGAGCTGGTATCTGAGAGTGGGACAGGCTGTGTGTGGGTGATGGAGGAGCTGGTATCTGAGAGTGGGACAGGCTGTGTGTGGGTGATGGAGGAGCTGGTATCTGAGAGTGGGACAGGCTGTGTGTGGGTGATGGAGGAGCTGGTATCTGAGAGTGGGACAGGCTGTGTGTGGGTGATGGAGGAGCTGGTATCTGAGAGTGGGACAGGCTGTGTGTGGGGTGATGGAGGAGCTGGTATCTGAGAGTGGGACAGGCTGTGTGTGGGTGATGGAGGAGCTGGTATCTGAGAGTGGGACAGGCTGTGTGTGGGTGATGGAGGAGCTGGTATCTGAGAGTGGGACAGGCTGTGTGTGGGTGATGGAGGAGCTGGTATCTGAGAGTGGGACAGGCTGTGTGTGGGGGTGATGGAGGAGCTGGTATCTGAGAGTGGGACAGGCTGTGTGTGGGTGATGGAGGAGCTGGTATCTGAGAGTGGGACAGGCTGTGTGTGGGTGATGGAGGAGCTGGTATCTGAGAGTGGGACAGGCTGTGTGTGGGTGATGGAGGAGCTGGTATCTGAGAGTGGGACAGGCTGTGTGTGGGTGATGGAGGAGCTGGTATCTGAGAGTGGGACAGGCTGTGTGTGGGTGATGGAGGAGCTGGTATCTGAGAGTGGGACAGGCTGTGTGTGGGTGATGGAGGAGCTGGTATCTGAGAGTGGGACAGGCTGTGTGTGGGTGATGGAGGAGCTGGTATCTGAGAGTGGGACAGGCTGTGTGTGGGTGATGGAGGAGCTGGTATCTGAGAGTGGGACAGGCTGTGTGTGGGTGATGGAGGAGCTGGTATCTGAGAGTGGGACAGGCTGTGTGTGGGTGATGGAGGAGCTGGTATCTGAGAGTGGGACAGGCTGTGTGAGGGTGATGGAGGAGCTGGTATCTGAGAGTGGGACAGGCTGTGTGTGGGTGATGGAGGAGCTGGTATCTGAGAGTGGGACAGGCTGTGTGTGGGTGATGGAGGAGCTGGTATCTGAGAGTGGGACAGGCTGTGTGTGTGGGTGATGGAGGAGCTGGTATCTGAGAGTGGGACAGGCTGTGTGTGGGTGATGGAGGAGCTGGTATCTGAGAGTGGGACAGGCTGTGTGTGGGTGATGGAGGAGCTGGTATCTGAGAGTGGGACAGGCTGTGTGTGGGGTGATGGAGGAGCTGGTATCTGAGAGTGGGACAGGCTGTGTGAGGGTGATGGAGGAGCTGGTATCTGAGAGTGGGACAGGCTGTGTGTGGGTGATGGAGGAGCTGGTATCTGAGAGTGGGACAGGCTGTGTGTGGGTGATGGAGGAGCTGGTATCTGAGAGTGGGACAGGCTGTGTGTGGGTGATGGAGGAGCTGGTATCTGAGAGTGGGACAGGCTGTGTGAGGGTGATGGAGGAGCTGGTATCTGAGAGTGGGACAGGCTGTGTGTGGGTGATGGAGGAGCTGGTATCTGAGAGTGGGACAGGCTGTGTGTGGGTGATGGAGGAGCTGGTATCTGAGAGTGGGACAGGCTGTGTGTGGGTGATGGAGGAGCTGGTATCTGAGAGTGGGACAGGCTGTGTGTGGGTGATGGAGGAGCTGGTATCTGAGAGTGGGACAGGCTGTGTGTGGGTGATGGAGGAGCTGGTATCTGAGAGTGGGACAGGCTGTGTGTGGGTGATGGAGGAGCTGGTATCTGAGAGTGGGACAGGCTGTGTGTGGGTGATGGAGGAGCTGGTATCTGAGAGTGGGACAGGCTGTGTGAGGGTGATGGAGGAGCTGGTATCTGAGAGTGGGACAGGCTGTGTGTGGGTGATGGAGGAGCTGGTATCTGAGAGTGGGACAGGCTGTGTGTGGGGGTGATGGAGGAGCTGGTATCTGAGAGTGGGACAGGCTGTGTGTGGGTGATGGAGGAGCTGGTATCTGAGAGTGGGACAGGCTGTGTGTGGGTGATGGAGGAGCTGGTATCTGAGAGTGGGACAGGCTGTGTGTGGGTGATGGAGGAGCTGGTATCTGAGAGTGGGACAGGCTGTGTGTGTGGGGTGATGGAGGAGCTGGTATCTGAGAGTGGGACAGGCTGTGTGTGGGTGATGGAGGAGCTGGTATCTGAGAGTGGGACAGGCTGTGTGAGGGTGATGGAGGAGCTGGTATCTGAGAGTGGGACAGGCTGTGTGTGGGTGATGGAGGAGCTGGTATCTGAGAGTGGGACAGGCTGTGTGTGGGTGATGGAGGAGCTGGTATCTGAGAGTGGGACAGGCTGTGTGTGGGTGATGGAGGAGCTGGTATCTGAGAGTGGGACAGGCTGTGTGTGGGTGATGGAGGAGCTGGTATCTGAGAGTGGGACAGGCTGTGTGTGGGTGATGGAGGAGCTGGTATCTGAGAGTGGGACAGGCTGTGTGAGGGTGATGGAGGAGCTGGTATCTGAGAGTGGGACAGGCTGTGTGTGTGGGGTGATGGAGGAGCTGGTATCTGAGAGTGGGACAGGCTGTGTGTGGGTGATGGAGGAGCTGGTATCTGAGAGTGGGACAGGCTGTGTGTGGGTGATGGAGGAGCTGGTATCTGAGAGTGGGACAGGCTGTGTGTGGGTGATGGAGGAGCTGGTATCTGAGAGTGGGACAGGCTGTGTGTGGGTGATGGAGGAGCTGGTATCTGAGAGTGGGACAGGCTGTGTGTGGGTGATGGAGGAGCTGGTATCTGAGAGTGGGACAGGCTGTGTGTGGGTGATGGAGGAGCTGGTATCTGAGAGTGGGACAGGCTGTGTGTGGGTGATGGAGGAGCTGGTATCTGAGAGTGGGACAGGCTGTGTGTGGGTGATGGAGGAGCTGGTATCTGAGAGTGGGACAGGCTGTGTGTCTGGGTGATGGAGGAGCTGGTATCTGATAGTGGGACAGGCTGTGTGTGGGTGAAGGAGGAGCTGGTATCTGAGAGTGGGACAGGCTGTGTGGGGGTGATGGATGTAAGGGATTCCTGACCCTGCGTGTCTCGCAGCCTGTGAGATTCACGCGGCTCTGTGCAGCCTGTATGTCAGTGCGGGTCTAGGCCTTGTTGCCTGTTCTGGTCTCCAGCCAGTCTGGGAACACTAGACACACCTGTGAGTGGTTCGAATCACTCTCCCTTACGGTTCTAGACACTGGACTTAGATGCGAGAGCAGTAATGGAGATAAAACTCATGTAGACTTGGTTTGAATGGTACGAAATGGAAAATCTTTATTGCATGATACTTAAGATTATGAAATACATGTCATAAGCACAGATTAATGACAGTACAATCTTACAAACAGTTATATAGTCGATCTTAGGGAAACGAGGAACGAACGGCACAAAATAAATAGGGGCACACATTACAAATATCCTTAATCCTTAAACCCTCCCCTATCAATATCTATCCTAAACTAGATTCGTAGGATCTCGAGACTCATGCTCACCACTCGTGATAACTCGGAGAAATTCCGAATAGCTGATCGGATGTTTTTCACCGCAGCACCCACGTGTCGGTCAGGAGATCTCCTGGTCCCACTTGTTTACTTGCTTCTGCTGCTCCGGCTAGCAGGCTGGACCGTCTGCTGTGATGAAGACCTGTGTTGGTGGCTTTCACATTCCAGTTACTTTGGGCACAGTCCAGTTATCGTCGATGCAATATGTTTCGTTATAAGTTCGAAGAAGTCTTCCTGGCGAGGAAAACTTGGCTAATCGACCTACAGGCGCGGTCGGGATTTACTGACCGTGGCGATGGATATGGTCTTCCTCTCTTCTCCTCTCATCTCATCTCATCTCATCTCATCTCGGGCCTTTGGTTCCGCTGCCAGTTACCAACATAGGTCTTCGTTACGCGACACGAGTAGATCCGAACGGATCAGAAAGTACAACAGTCTTTTCAGAAGAGGCAACGGGCAAGCAGAAGCCCAACTACGAGTACACAGGAGCAGCCACGAGGTTACGAATCGACCGGATAAAACACAGGAGCAAGAGAGAGAATGCAAGAGCAAGAGAGAGAATGGACGGTTTGGAGCCTGCAATTATAGTGCAAAAATCTTCCGTTTCCCGCCCAACTATAATGTCCATTCTTTTGTTTAGGGTTTGGCGCCCAAATGTCTTGTATGGGTGATCTCCGTTCTTAATGGGTTTCGGGGCTACTCATAAATGTCTGAGTGCCTGTTAATATTTCTCCCATTGTTAAATCGGTCGGTGTTCTCCCTGGAGGGGTTTGGGGCTTCCAAGTGTCCTGTATAACTACCTGCTAACGGCTCTCTCATCGTAGAGTCGTTGGGATTTACATATTAATGTCTTTTGGATGGGCCCTTGATTACTCGGTACAATGGCTTTCCTTTGTACCTGGGAGACCGATTCCAGTATCTATGTTTATACTGCAAACCCATAATGTCTCGTGTACCATCTTCACTGTGCTGAATCGTTATCGATCTTGCACAAATGTTTAATGGAACGCCATCTTGTCTGCCTGTTGAAAAGTCTAGAATGTTCTGTCACGAGGTGCGGCGGCCATTTTACAGGCTGCTTGTGTCCAATTTAAACCTGCCAGCATTCTGCTGAAATAAAAGCTGTTTGAACGAAACTTTGTGTTTTCTCCTCATTAATCAAATCGCGATATATTGCGAATTCTACATGGAGGAGCTGGTATCTGAGAGTGGGACAGGCTGTGTGTGGCTGATGGAGGAGCTGGTATCTGAGAGTGGGACAGGCTGTGTGTGGGTGATGGAGGAGCTGGTATCTGAGAGTGGGACAGGCTGTGTGTGGGTGTGATGGAGGAGCTGGTATCTGAGAGTGGGACAGGCTGTGTGTGGGTGATGGAGGAGCTGGTATCTGAGAGTGGGACAGGCTGTGTGAGGGTGATGGAGGAGCTGGTATCTGAGAGTGGGACAGGCTGTGTGTGGGTGATGGAGGAGCTGGTATCTGAGAGTGGGACAGGCTGTGTGTGGGGTGATGGAGGAGCTGGTATCTGAGAGTGGGACAGGCTGTGTGTGGGTGATGGAGGAGCTGGTATCTGAGAGTGGGACAGGCTGTGTGTGGGTGATGGAGGAGCTGGTATCTGAGAGTGGGACAGGCTGTGTTAGGGTGATGGAGGAGCTGGTATCTGAGAGTGGGACAGGCTGTGTGTGGGGGTGATGGAGGAGCTGGTATCTGAGAGTGGGACAGGCTGTGTGTGGGTGATGGAGGAGCTGGTATCTGAGAGTGGGACAGGCTGTGTGAGGGTGATGGAGGAGCTGGTATCTGAGAGTGGGACAGGCTGTGTGGGGGTGATGGAGGAGCTGGTATCTGAGAGTGGACAGGCTGTGTGTGGGTGATGGAGGAGCTGGTATCTGAGAGTGGGACAGGCTGTGTGTGGGTGATGGAGGAGCTGGTATCTGAGAGTGGGACAGGCTGTGTGTGGGTGATGGAGGAGCTGGTATCTGAGAGTGGGACAGGCTGTGTGAGGGTGATGGAGGAGCTGGTATCTGAGCGTGGGACAGGATGTGTGTGTGGGGGTGATGGAGGAGCTGGTATCTGAGAGTGGGACAGGCTGTGTGAGGGTGATGGAGGAGCTGGTATCTGAGAGTGGGACAGGCTGTGTGTGGGTGATGGAGGAGCTGTTATCTGAGAGTGGGACAGGCTGTGTGAGGGTGATGGAGGAGCTTGTATCTGAGAGTGGGACAGGCTGTGTGTGGGTGATGGAGGAGCTGGTATCTGAGAGTGGGACAGGCTGTGTGTGGGTGTTGGAGGAGCTGGTATCTGAGAGTGGGACAAGCTGTGTGTGGGTGATGGAGGAGCTGGTATCTGAGAGTGGGACAGGCTGTGTGTCTGGGTGATGGAGGAGCTGGTATCTGAGAGTGGGACAGGCTGTGTGTGGGTGAAGGAGGAGCTGGTATCTGAGAGTGGGACAGGCTGTGTGAGGGTGATGGAGGAGCTGGTATCTGAGAGTGGGACAGGCTGTGTGTGGGTGATGGAGGAGCTGGTATCTGAGAGTGGGACAGGCTGTGTGTGGGGGTGATGGAGGAGCTGGTATCTGAGAGTGGGACAGGCTGTGTGTGGGTGATGGAGGAGCTGGTATCTGAGAGTGGGACAGGCTGTGTGTGGGTGATGGAGGAGCTGGTATCTGAGAGTGGGACAGGCTGTGTGTGGGTGATGGAGGAGCTGGTATCTGAGAGTGGGACAGGCTGTGTGGGGGTGATGGAGGAGCTGGTATCTGAGAGTGGGACAGGCTGTGTGTGGGTGATGGAGGAGCTGGTATCTGAGAGTGGGACAGGCTGTGTGTGGGTGATGGAGGAGCTGGTATCTGAGAGTGGGACAGGCTGTGTGTGGGTGATGGAGGAGCTGGTATCTGAGAGTGGGACAGGCTGTGTGAGGGTGATGGAGGAGCTGGTATCTGAGAGTGGGACAGGCTGTGTGTGGGGATGATGGAGGAGCTGGTATCTGAGAGTGGGACAGGCTGTGTGTGGGTGATGGAGGAGCTGGTATCTGAGAGTGGGACAGGCTGTGTGTGGGGTGATGGAGGAGCTGGTATCTGAGAGTGGGACAGGCTGTGTGTGGGTGATGGAGGAGCTGGTATCTGAGAGTGGGACAGGCTGTGTGTGGGTGATGGAGGAGCTGGTATCTGAGAGTGGGACAGGCTGTGTGTGGGTGATGGAGGAGCTGGTATCTGAGAGTGGGACAGGCTGTGTGTGGGTGATGGAGGAGCTGGTATCTGAGAGTGGGACAGGCTGTGTGTGGGTGATGGAGGAGCTGGTATCTGAGAGTGGGACAGGCTGTGTGGGGGTGATGGAGGAGCTGGTATCTGAGAGTGGGACAGGCTGTGTGTGGGTGATGGAGGAGCTGGTATCTGAGAGTGGGACAGGCTGTGTGTGGGTGATGGAGGAGCTGGTATCTGAGAGTGGGACAGGCTGTGTGTGGGTGATGGAGGAGCTGGTATCTGAGAGTGGGACAGGCTGTGTGTGGGTGATGGAGGAGCTGGTATCTGAGAGTGGGACAGGCTGTGTGTGGGTGATGGAGGAGCTGGTATCTGAGAGTGGGACAGGCTGTGTGTGGGTGATGGAGGAGCTGGTATCTGAGAGTGGGACAGGCTGTGTGTGGGTGATGGAGGAGCTGGTATCTGAGAGTGGGACAGGCTGTGTGTGTGGGTGATGGAGGAGCTGGTATCTGAGAGTGGGACAGGCTGTGTGTGGGTGATGGAGGAGCTGGTATCTGAGAGTGGGACAGGCTGTGTGTGGGTGATGGAGGAGCTGGTATCTGAGAGTGGGACAGGCTGTGTGTGTGGGTGATGGAGGAGCTGGTATCTGAGAGTGGGACAGGCTGTGTGAGGGTGATGGAGGAGCTGGTATCTGAGAGTGGGACAGGCTGTGTGAGGGTGATGGAGGAGCTGGTATCTGAGAGTGGGACAGGCTGTGTGTGGGTGATGGAGGAGCTGGTATCTGAGAGTGGGACAGGCTGTGTGTGGGTGATGGAGGAGCTGGTATCTGAGAGTGGGACAGGCTGTGTGAGGGTGATGGAGGAGCTGGTATCTGAGAGTGGGACAGGCTGTGTGTGGGTGATGGAGGAGCTGGTATCTGAGAGTGGGACAGGCTGTGTGTGGGTGATGGAGGAGCTGGTATCTGAGAGTGGGACAGGCTGTGTGTGGGTGATGGAGGAGCTGGTATCTGAGAGTGGGACAGGCTGTGTGTGGGTGATGGAGGAGCTGGTATCTGAGAGTGGGACAGGCTGTGTGAGGGTGATGGAGGAGCTGGTATCTGAGAGTGGGACAGGCTGTGTGTGGGTGATGGAGGAGCTGGTATCTGAGAGTGGGACAGGCTGTGTGAGGGTGATGGAGGAGCTGGTATCTGAGAGTGGGACAGGCTGTGTGTGGGTGATGGAGGAGCTGGTATCTGAGAGTGGGACAGGCTGTGTGTGGGGTGATGGAGGAGCTGGTATCTGAGAGTGGGACAGGCTGTGTGTGGGTGATGGAGGAGCTGGTATCTGAGAGTGGGACAGGCTGTGTGTGGGTGATGGAGCAGCTGGTATCTGAGAGTGGGACAGGCTGTGTGTGGGTGATGGAGGAGCTGGTATCTGAGAGTGGGACAGGCTGTGTGTGGGTGATGGAGGAGCTGGTATCTGAGAGTGGGACAGGCTGTGTGTGGGTGATGGAGGAGCTGGTATCTGAGAGTGGGACAGGCTGTGTGTGGGTGATGGAGGAGCTGGTATCTGAGAGTGGGACAGGCTGTGTGTGGGTGATGGAGGAGCTGGTATCTGAGAGTGGGACAGGCTGTGTGTGTGGGGTGATGGAGGAGCTGGTATCTGAGAGTGGGACAGGCTGTGTGTGGGTGATGGAGGAGCTGGTATCTGAGAGTGGGACAGGCTGTGTGTGGGTGATGGAGGAGCTGGTATCTGAGAGTGGGACAGGCTGTGTGTGGGTGATGGAGGAGCTGGTATCTGAGAGTGGGACAGGCTGTGTGTGGGTGATGGAGGAGCTGGTATCTGAGAGTGGGACAGGCTGTGTGTGGGTGATGGAGGAGCTGGTATCTGAGAGTGGGACAGGCTGTGTGTGGGTGATGGAGGAGCTGGTATCTGAGAGTGGGACAGGCTGTGTGTGTGGTGATGGAGGAGCTGGTATCTGAGAGTGGGACAGGCTGTGTGTGGGTGATGGAGGAGCTGGTATCTGAGAGTGGGACAGGCTGTGTGAGGGTGATGGAGGAACTGGTATCTGAGAGTGGGACAGGCTGTGTGTGGGTGATGGAGGAGCTGGTATCTGAGAGTGGGACAGGCTGTGTGTGGGTGATGGAGGAGCTGGTATCTGAGAGTGGGACAGGCTGTGTGAGGGTGATGGAGGAGCTGGTATCTGAGAGTGGGACAGGCTGTGTGTGGGTGATGGAGGAGCTGGTATCTGAGAGTGGGACAGGCTGTGTGTGGGTGATGGAGGAGCTGGTATCTGAGAGTGGGACAAGCTGTGTGTGGGTGATGGAGGAGCTGGTATCTGAGAGTGGGACAGGCTGTGTGTGGGGTGATGGAGGAGCTGGTATCTGAGAGTGGGACAGGCTGTGTGTGTGGGGTGATGGAGGAGCTGGTATCTGAGAGTGGGACAGGCTGTGTGTGGGTGATGGAGGAGCTGGTATCTGAGAGTGGGACAGGCTGTGTGTGGGTGATGGAGGAGCTGGTATCTGAGAGTGGGACAGGCTGTGTGTGGGTGATGGAGGAGCTGGTATCTGAGAGTGGGACAGGCTGTGTGGGGGTGATGGAGGAGCTGGTATCTGAGAGTGGGACAGGCTGTGTGTGGGTGATGGAGGAGCTGGTATCTGAGAGTGGGACAGGCTGTGTGTGGGTGATGGAGGAGCTGGTATCTGAGAGTGGGACAGGCTGTGTGTGGGTGATGGAGGAGCTGGTATCTGAGAGTGGGACAGGCTGTGTGTGGGTGTGATGGTGGAGCTGGTATCTGAGAGTGGGACAGGCTGTGTGTGGGTGATGGAGGAGCTGGTATCTGAGAGTGGGACAGGCTGTGTGTGGGTGATGGAGGAGCAGGTATCTGAGAGTGTGACAGGCTGTGTGAGGGTGATGGAGGAGCTGGTATCTGAGCGTGGGACAGGATGTGTGTGGGGGTGATGGAGGAGCTGGTATCTGAGAGTGGGACAGGCTGTGTGTGGGTGATGGAGGAGCTGGTATCTGAGAGTGGGACAGGCTGTGTGTGGGTGATGGAGGAGCTGGTATCTGAGAGTGGGACAGGCTGTGTGTGGGTGATGGAGGAGCTGGTATCTGAGAGTGGGACAGGCTGTGTGGGGGTGATGGAGGAGCTGGTATCTGAGAGTGGGACAGGCTGTGTGTGGGTGATGGAGGAGCTGGTATCTGAGAGTGGGACAGGCTGTGTGTGGGTGATGGAGGAGCTGGTATCTGAGAGTGTGACAGGCTGTGTGTGGGTGATGGAGGAGCTGGTATCTGAGAGTGGGACAGGCTGTGTGTGGGTGATGGAGGAGCTGGTATCTGAGAGTGGGACAGGCTGTGTGTGGGTGATGGAGGAGCTGGTATCTGAGAGTGGGACAGGCTGTGTGAGGGTGATGGAGGAGCTGGTATCTGAGAGTGGGACAGGCTGTGTGTGGGTGATGGAGGAGCTGGTATCTGAGAGTGGGACAGGCTGTGTGTGGGTGATGGAGGAGCTGGTATCTGAGAGTGGGACAGGCTGTGTGTGTGGGTGATGGAGGAGCTGGTATCTGAGAGTGGGACAGGCTGTGTGTGGGTGATGGAGGAGCTGGTATCTGAGAGTGGGACAGGCTGTGTGTGGGTGATGGAGGAGCTGGTATCTGAGAGTGGGACAGGCTGTGTGTGGGGTGATGGAGGAGCTGGTATCTGAGAGTGGGACAGGCTGTGTGTGGGTGATGGAGGAGCTGGTATCTGAGAGTGGGACAGGCTGTGTGTGGGTGATGGAGGAGCTGGTATCTGAGAGTGGGACAGGCTGTGTGTGGGTGATGGAGGAGCTGGTATCTGAGAGTGGGACAGGCTGTGTGTGGGTGATGGAGGAGCTGGTATCTGAGAGTGGGACAGGCTGTGTGTGGGTGATGGAGGAGCTGGTATCTGAGAGTGGGACAGGCTGTGTGAGGGTGATGGAGGAGCTGGTATCTGAGAGTGGGACAGGCTGTGTATGGGTGATGGAGGAGCTGGTATCTGAGAGTGGGACAGGCTGTGTGTGGGTGATGGAGGAGCTGGTATCTGAGAGTGGGACAGGCTGTGTGTGGGTGATGGAGGAGCTGGTATCTGAGAGTGGGACAGGCTGTGTGTGGGTGATGGAGGAGCTGGTATCTGAGAGTGGGACAGGCTGTGTGTGGGTGATGGAGGAGCTGGTATCTGAGAGTGGGACAGGCTGTGTGTGGGTGATGGAGGAGCTGGTATCTGAGAGTGGGACAAGCTGTGTGTGGGTGATGGAGGAGCTGGTATCTGAGAGTGGGACAGGCTGTGTGTGGGTGATGGAGGAGCTGGTATCTGAGAGTGGGACAGGCTGTGTGAGGGTGATGGAGGAGCTGGTATCTGAGAGTGGGACAGGCTGTGTGTGGGTGATGGAGGAGCTGGTATCTGAGAGTGGGACAGGCTGTGTGTGGGTGATGGAGGAGCTGGTATCTGAGAGTGGGACAGGCTGTGTGTGTGGGTGATGGAGGAGCTGGTATCTGAGAGTGGGACAGGCTGTGTGTGGGTGATGGAGGAGCTGGTATCTGAGAGTGGGACAGGCTGTGTGTGGGTGATGGAGGAGCTGGTATCTGAGAGTGGGACAGGCTGTGTGTGTGGGTGATGGAGGAGCTGGTATCTGAGAGTGGGACAGGCTGTGTGTGTGGGTGATGGAGGAGCTGGTATCTGAGAGTGGGACAGGCTGTGTGTGTGGGTGATGGAGGAGCTGGTATCTGAGAGTGGGACAGGCTGTGTGTGGGTGATGGAGGAGCTGGTATCTGAGAGTGGGACAGGCTGTGTGTGGGTGATGGAGGAGCTGGTATCTGAGAGTGGGACAGGCTGTGTGAGGGTGATGGAGGAGCTGGTATCTGAGAGTGGGACAGGCTGTGTGTGGGTGGGTGATGGAGGAGATTTTGGACTGTGGTGGAACCGTTGGTCAGGAACACAGCTTGCATGTTGTCGTGAAGCAGGCAACGGATGGTGACAAACTTTTGAAGGCAGCCGAATTTGAGAAGAGCACTCCATAATCCCTCACGCTTGACAGTGTCAAAGGCCTTTGTGAGGTCAAAAAAGGCCATGTACAGCGGTTGGTGCTGTTCCCGGCATTTCTCTTGTAATTGACGTGCGGTGGTGGGATTTGAACTCAGGGACTTGAGCACATAAAGCTAGGCTGACGCTCCCGGTGCCAGTACTGAGGGAGTGCTGCACTGTCGGAGGTGCCGTCTTTCGGATGAGACGTTAAACCGAGGCCCCGTCTGCTCTCTCTCAGTTGGGCGTAAAAGATCCCACGGCCACTATTTCGAAGAAGAGCAGGGGGGAGTTCTCCCCGATGTCCTGGGCCCAATATTAATCTCTGAACCAACATCACTAAAACAGATGATCTGTTCATTATCACATTACTGTTTGTGGGATCTTGCTGTGCGCAAATTGGCTGCCGCGTTTCCCACATTACAACAGTGACTCCACTTCAAAAAGTACTTCATTGGCTGTAAAGCGCTTTTGAGATGTCCGGTGGTCGTGAAAGGCGCTATAGAAATGCAAGTCTTTCTTTATCTCTCTTCATGAGATCATTATGTCCAGGCCTATACTGGATCACTAACCCAGTTACAGAACCACTATGACACCGTTCCCGTTACATAGCGGGGCACCCCGGGCAATGATTCTCAAAGCTGAGGCAGTGGCATGCTCGTGCCAGCTGGCACACACCGCGCGGGCACAGCACCGGAGGGCTGACTGAGATCCAAGCCCATCGCCAAATGAGGCTGGTGAAAATGCAGTTTCATTACTATTTCAGCGGTGCATCGGCCAGTGAGAAATATCTAGTTCTCAGACTGATATCAACCTGGCAACATCGACATCATTCTATGATTCTATTTTTACAGGGCTATCGCGAAAGAGCAGGGGAGTGGGTCTAATTGGATAGCGCGTTCAAAGATCCGATGGACTGAATGGCCTCCTTCTGTGCTGTGTCATTCTATGATTCTGTAGCAATCTGATAACATAGCTATCAACCCGATAACGCGGAACGCAGGAACATAGGAGTGGGCCATTCAGCCCCTCGAGCCTGTTCCGCCATTCAAAGAGATCATGGCTGATCTGTCTCCTAACTCTCTCCAGCCACATTGGCTCCATATCCTTTATGTAGCCTTGTCCAGCAAAAAATCTATTGCTCTCAGATTTAAAATGATTCATTGAGCTCGCATCTCCTGCTTTTTTGTGGGAGAGAGGTCCACACTTCTACCATTCTCTGCGTGAAGGAGTGTATCCAAACCTCTCTCCAGAATGGCCGGGCTCTGATTTAAGGCCGTGGCCTCTTTCCCTTGACTCCCCCGCACCAGCGGAAAACGTTTCTCTCGATCTACCCTGTCAATTCCTTTCAAAGTCCTAAAAACCTCAATCAGATCACCCCTTCGCCTTTCATATTCCAGGGATTACAAGCCTAGTTTATGTAATCTCTCCTCATAATCTAACCCTTGGCGCCATGGTATCATTCTGGCGAATCTCACTGCTCTCCTTTCAAGGCCAATATATCCTTTCTAAGATGCGGTGCCCAGCACTGTACACAGGGCTCCAGATGTGGTCCAACAAGGGCTTTGTAAAGCTGTAGCAAAACCTCCTCCCCTTTATATTCTAGTCCTCTAGTTATAAAGGCTAACATTCCATTAGCCTTTGTGATTATTTTTTGGACCTGACCACTACGTTTCAGTGATCTGTGTACATGGACCCCTGAATCTCTTTGGACCTCCACTGTTCCTAGATTTTCGCCATTTCAATAACACTCGAATCCATCCTTTTTTTGGTCCAAAATGGATGACCTCGCGCCTACCTGCGTTGAAATCCATCTGCCACAGTTTCACCCACTCGCTTAATCTATCAATGTCTCTTTGTCATTTTATGCTCCCGTCTCACACTACTTACTATACCACCAATCATTGTGTCATCGGCAAACATGGATATATGGCTCTCTATTGTATTATCTTAGTCATTAATAAATATAGTGGGCCAGAAATTGATCTGGCTCCGTTCCCGCGGGTGTAAGGAGCAGGCGCGGTAATACATACCGCGTCTGCCGTTTCGTCTTTTCCACGTTGAAAATTCATCTTCTGGCTGATTGAGTGCAGGGCAGCGTATGACGTCACACTGCCCTGCAGCGCAGCGTGCGCGTTGCATCGCGTGCGATGTGGAGTGAAGACACGCCCATTAAGGTCTCTTTTCCATAGGCCACGCCCCCGATTTTTTTCTCCACTGAAACCATTGTACAGCTGCTGAAGACACAGTTTTCTCACTGTTTTAGGTGGAATTTGCAGTAAGTAGGATTTAAATGCATGTTTTTTAAACTTTTAAAGATTTTTAGTATAATTTGAGTAATGTTAAACATTTGCAAAGAGATTTAAAGTAATTTAAATAGTTTTAAAAGCACAGAAATCATTTTTTTCAGAGATTTAACTGTTTATAATCAGCAAACGAAATTGGCTGCTATCAGCACTATCCAATTTATCAAAATAACACAGAATTTCAGTGATGATGATCTCCGTACACTTCTTGACGAGGTAGAATCGAAACGTTCACGGATAATTGGAACTCAGAAGTCCAAGCCGCCGCGAAAAGGCCAAATGGCAGCGTGGAAAGAGGTTGCTCAAAGTGTGAGCGCAACCTCGACCATTCCACGTACAGCTGAGCAATGTCGCAAAAAATTCAGCGATTTATATCGAACGCTGAAGGTTTGTATAGTTATAACAAAAGTCAATGTTAAAATGTCTTAACATTTAAAATGAAAAGCCTTGAAAAAGTGTTTGTTTGCTAAGCTGAGTTAACTGAAGTCACAAGATGCTCCCATAAATTTTTATGGCTTTTGTAGCCAGGCAAGTCTCATAAAATGCTAATGTCATCTTGATTGAAATGCTTTGAGTTGCTTACTGAGTCCTCTTGAAGGACTGTTGCAGAAACCCAATGTGGAAGTGCAGCTTAGTAAAATAAATGAGTCTCTTGAAGGACTCATGCGAATAATTTCTGCTGCAATTACTGTGACTCCATCAGAACCAACCTTACCTGCTCCCAGCGCAGAATCAGTGCAGGTCCAAGAGCCACCAACGATGATGCAATCAAGAAAGCGCAAGAGACGTTAGGGTGTTGCATGTTCCACAATGCACATCCATTGACCCTCAGGAATAGTTTATTTGTGGTTAAATTTTTCAAGTGTTTAATTTTTAGTTTTATTTAAAACTTACATGTTTACATTTTTCTTTATTTATATATATATTTGACACTGAAACTGAAAGTTAGCTTTTCATTGAAAAAGTACAGCCTTTAGTCACTTTATAAAAATTCAAATTGTTTATTTTCACAAAAAAATTGAACATTTAAACTTGTTTACATTTAGGAAAGAGTTATTTCCCATCTTGAATGTCTTTACTGCATTAACGAAGCAAAAAAGTTACTGAGAACTGTTAACAAATTTTTAAAAAACCTATTTCTGTTTACGATTATTTACAAAGTTGAAAAGTAGCTAGTTAACATTGAAAAGTTATAAACTATGTAAAGCAACAATGAACCTCAGAAGTCTGTAATGCTGCAATAAAAGAGCACTGTTTCACTTTAAATTGTGTCTGTACCTTTATTTGCCTTGCTGGTGGAGAGGGAGGGGGAGAGGGGGGAGAGGGGGAGGGGGAGAGGGAGAGGGAGGGGGAGAGGGAGGGGGAGGGGGAGGGGGAGGGGAGAGGGAGGGGGAGGGGGAGGGGGAGAGGGAGGGGGAGGGGGAGAGGGAGGGGGAGAGGGAGGGGGAGAGGGAGGGGGAGAGGGAGAGGGGAGGGGGAGGGGGAGGGGGAGAGGGAGGGGGAGAGGGAGGGGGAGGGGAGAGGGAGGGGGAGGGGGAGAGGGAGAGGGAGGGGGAGAGGGAGAGGGAGGGGGAGGGGGAGAGGGAGAGGGAGAGGGAGGGGGAGAGGGGAGGGGGAGGGGGAGAGGGAGGGGGAGGGGGAGAGGGAGGGGGAGAGGGAGGGGGAGAGGGAGGGGGAGGGGGAGAGGGAGGGGGAGAGGGAGAGGGAGAGGGAGGGGGAGGGGGAGAGGGAGGGGGAGAGGGAGGGGGAGAGGGAGAGGGAGGGGGAGGGGGAGAGGGAGGGGGAGCGGGAGGTACAAGGCGACACTACCTCGTGAAGCTGTTGGCTACCAGCTGCTCCCGAGCAGCCTTACTTTGAGCAGCAGTTGGCTCTTCCCCATCATGCCTTCCCACAGGCACATTGGCATTGTCCACGTCCTCCATTTCTGCAGGTAGTTCATCTGCAGCGTTAAGGGTCAGTCCTTCCTGCAGGGCAAAGTTATGCAAAGCACAACAGGCCACCACAATCTTTGCCACTTTCTGAGGAGAATACTGCAAGGTCCTCCCTGACCTGTCCAGGCACTGGAAGCGTGATTTCAGAACTCCAATTGTCCTCTCCACCACTTGCCCTGTGGACACGTGTGCCTGGTTGTATCTCTCCTGAGCCTCATTATTGGTCTTGCGGTAGGGAATCATCAGCCATGGTCTTAGCGGGTAGCCCTTGTCGCCCAATATCCATGCGGATCCTGGAGGCAATGCGTTGAGGACGCCATATAAGTCAGAGTTACGGAGGACGATTGCAAAAGGGCATCTTTCTCTCACACAGGCTTCCTCCTCAAACTGAAAGTTGTAATGAAAAAATGGAAATAGTTGTTAAAGTAACTTTAGTTAAGTGAGTGGCTATAAAATCAGGTCAGGCTATGGTGGGACACGTGCGCTATCAGCTTGGGAACACATCTACCCGCCACACGGCCCTAGCTGATTTTCCAAAACTGTAACATTTTCATAAATTCATACATACATACATACATACTTACTTACTTACTTACTCATTTTCATCTTTAAAACTTTTTGAAACGTAAACAGTTCATTTTTAAACTTTCATTTTCACAGATAGATACCTAAATATGCCTTGTACACACCCACAGTTGCTATACTACTCCAAATGGTCAAAACCCGTTTTAAAATTTTTTTTTTAAAACTCTTAACTTATATAAGACTTCATTAAAAACTTTTATGTCTTTCAGATTTAAAAAACTCACCTCAGTAGCCACACTCCAAAAGGATTTCTTCCTCCTACTATCTCGGTAAATGTATAAATGGCTGCTGCTCCTGGTTTTAAAATGTGTAACTGCTAGGAGCTTACACACACTACTCTCATTCACAAAATACATGAATTTTCCGACGCACGCGCAGAATCACCAGCCCACGCGATTACTCGCATATCCATGAAACTGACCAGACATGAAGTGCCGGTTTTCAGCGCATGCGCAGTGCATGCAGAAAACCGGCAATTGCAGAGGGAATACGCGAGTGTACGCAGTGCGTACTCTCGCGCACCAGGATGAATTTTTGGGCCATTGAATCGTTGAGGCCCCAGCACAGATCCTTGTGGGACACCACTAGTCACTTCCTTCCAATTCGAGTACAGAACCATTATCTCTACTCTACAGCCTAACCAATCACCTAACCAGGTCAATAATTTGTCTTCAATTCCATGAGCTTTAATTTTAGCCAACAGTCTCTTATGTGGAACCTTATCGAATGCCTTCTGGAAGTCCATATAAACTACATCCATAGACATCCATACTTTAGTTACTTTAAATGTGTGACCAAAGAGTGGTGTGGGAGGAAGGGGTTTCAGTTCATGGGGCACTGGCACCAGTACTGGGGAAAGAGGGAGCTGTTCCGTTGGGACGAGCTCCACTTAAACTGGGCTGGGACCAGCGTCCTGGTGAACCAAATAACTAGGGCAGCAGACAGGGCTTCAAACTAATGAAGGGGGGATTCAGAAAAGAGTAAATTTAAAAGCAGCGAGAGAAATGTCAAGGCTCTAGAGCAGAGTAGAGTTTTGGGTAAAAATAAGCAGAGTGCGTCAGGAAGGGACAGAGAGAGTAACAAAGGTAATAAGGCATCAGTGACTAAGGTGACATCAGGGAAAAATAGAAATAAGTCAAAGCTAAAGGCACTATATGTGAATGCGCAAAGCATTCGCAACAAAATAGATGAATTAATAGCGCGGACAGAAATTAATAGGTTTGATCTAATAGCCATAACGGAGACGTGGTTGCAATGTGGCCAAGGTTGGGAATTAAATATTCCAGGATACTTAACTTTTAGAAGAGATAGGCAAAATGGAAAAGGAGGAGGGGTACCCCTGATAATAAAGGATGGGATAAAGACAGTAGAGAGAAAGGATCTTAGCTCCGAAAATCAAGAAAATAGAATCAATTTGGGTGGAGCTAAGAAACAGCAAGGGGCAGAAAACATTGGTGGGAGTTGTTTATAGGCCCCCAAACAGTAGTTGTAATATAGGGCAGAGTATAAATCAGGAAATTAGAGGCGCATGTATCAAGGATAATACAGTAATCATGGAGAACTTTAATCTACATATAGACTGGGCAAACCAAATTTGCAGTAATAGTGTGGAGGATGAATTTATGGAATGTATGCAAGATTAGTTTTCTGGATCAGTATGTTGAGGGAATCAGGCTATTTTAGATCTAGTATTGTGCAACGAGAAAGGGTTAATTAATAACCTTGTAGTAAAGGGGCCTTTAGGGAAGAGTGACCATAATATGATAGAATTTTATATTGAGTTTGAAAGTGATTTAGTTAAATCCGAAACTAGGGTCTTAAATCAAAACAAAGCAAACTACGTAGGTATGAGCAGCGAGTTGGCTAAGATATATTGGGAAACTACATTAAAAGGTATGACGGTAGAGAAGCAATGGCTAGCATTTAAAGAATTAATACATAATTTATAACAAATATACATTCCTTTAAGGCACAAAAACCCCACAGGAAAAGTGTTCCAACCGTGGCTAACGAGAAGTTAAAGATAGTATTAGATCAAAGGAAGAGGCTTATAATGCTGCCAGAAAGAGCAGTAAGCCTGAGGATTGGGAGGATTTTAGAATTCAGCAAAGGAGGACCAAGAAATTGATAAAGAAAGGGAAAATAGAATATGAGAGCAAACTAGTGAGAGACATAAAAACAGACTGTAAAAACTTTTATAGGTATGTAAAAAGGAAAAGATTAGCGAAAGTAAATGTGGGTCCCTTACAGGCTGAGACAGGAGAAATTATAATGGGGAATAAGGAAATGGCAGAGAAATTAAACAAATACATTGTGTCTGTCTTCATGGAAGAAGACGCAAAAAACTTCCCAGAAGTAGTGGAGAACCAAGGGTCTAGCGAAAATGAGGAACTGAAAGAAATTAGTATTCGTAAAAAAATAGTACTGGAGAAATTATGGGACTGAAAGTCAATAAATCCCCTGGACCTGATGGCCTACATCCTAGGCTTTTGAAAAAGGTGGCTATAGAGATAGTGGATGCATTGATTATCAGTTTCCAAAATTTCATAGATTCTGGAACGGTTCCTGCGGATTGGAAGGTAGCAAATGTAACCCCACTATTTAAGAAAGGAGGGAAGAGAGAAAACGGAGATCTACAGACCAGTTAGCCTGACATCAGTAGTAGGGAGAATGCTAGAATCTATTATTAAGGACGTGATAAAAGGGCACTTAGAAAATAATAATAGGATTAGGCAGAGTCAACACGGATTTATGAAAGGGAAATCGTGTTTGACAAATCTGTTAGAGTTTTTTGAGGTTGTAACGAGCAGAATAGATAAGGGGGAACCAGTGGATGTGGTGTATTTGGATTTTCAGAAGGCATTCGATAAGGTGCCACACAAGAGGTTATTAAACAAAATTAGGACTCATGGGATTGGGGGTAATATGGATTAAGGATTGGTTAACGGACAGAAAACAAAGAGTAGGAATAAACGGGCCATTTTCGGGTTGGCAGGCTGTAACTAGTGGGGTACCGCAAGGATCAGTGCTTGGGCCTCAGCTATTCACAATCTACAGCAATGATTTGGATGAGGGGACCAAATGTAATAGATCCAAGTTTGCGGATGATACAAAGCTGGGTGGGAATGTAAGTTGTGAGGAGGATGCAAGGAGGCTTCAAGGGGATATAGACAGGCTAAGTGAGTGGGCAGGAACATGGCAAATGGAATATAATGTGGAGAAATGAGAAGTTATCCACTTTGGGAGGAAAAATAGAAAAGCAGAGTATTGTTTAAATGGTCAGAGATTGGGAAATGTTGGTGTTCAGAGGGACCTGGGTGTCCTTGTACACGAATCACTGAAAGTTAACATGCAGGTACAGCAAGCAATTAGGAAAGCAAATGGTATGTTGGCCTTTATTACAAGAGGATTTGAGTATAAGAGTAAAGGAATCTTACTGCAATTATATAGGGCCCTGGTGAGACCACACCTGGAGTAATGTGTACAGTTTTGGTCCCCTTACCTAAGGAAGGATATACTTGCCATAGAGGGAGTGCAACGAAGGTTCACCAGACTGATTCCTGGGATGGGGGGGATTGTCCTATGAGGAGAGATTGAGGAGACTAGGCCTATATTCTCTAGAGTTTAGAAGAATGAGAGGTGATCTCATTGAAACATACAAAATTCTGACAGGGCTTGACAGGGTAAATACAGGGAGGATGTTTCCCCTGGCTGGGGAGTCTAGAACCAGGGGTCACAGTCTCAGAATAAGGGGTCGGCCATTCAGGACTGAGACGAAGAAAAATTTCTTCATTCAGAGGGTGGTGAATCTTTGGAATTCTCTACCCCAGAGGGCTGTGGAGGTTTAGTCGTTGAATATATTCAAGACAGAGATCGATAGATTTTTGGGTATTAAGGGAATCAAGGGATATGGGGATAGTGCAGGAAAGTGGAGATGAGGTCGAAGATCAGCCATGATCTCATCGAATGGCGGAGCAGGCTCGAGGGGCCAAATGGCCGACTCCTGCTCCTATTTCTCATGTTCTTATGTTCCTCAAATAATTCAATGAGGTTGGTTAGACATGACCTACCCTTTACAGATGTTGGCTCTCTCTAATCAGCTGAAGTTTCTCTAAGCTTAGTCACTCTGTCCTTAACTATAGATTCCGCACAACAGATGTTAGCCTATCATTTCCTGGTTTCTCTCTTTCTCAAATTTCTTAAACGATGGAGTTACATTTGCAATTTTCCGATCTAAAGGGACAATTCCTGAATCGAGAGAGCTTCGGAAGATTATCGCTGAAGCATCTGCAAATTCCTCATGTACTTCCTTGAAGACCCTGGGGTGGGAACCATCAGGTCCCGGGGATTTGACAGTCCAGAGTGCCTTTACTTTTCCTAATACTGTTTTCTTGCTCACGTTAATGTTACTAAGTGTCAGCTGTGGCTCAGTGGGTAGCACACTCACCTCTGATGTTAGAATGGTTGTGGGGTTCAAGTCCCACTCCAGAGACTTGAGCACATAATCCAGGCTGACACTCCCAGTGGCAGTACTGAGGGAGTGCTGCACTGTCAGAGGTGCCGTCTTTCAGATGAGACGTTAAACCGAGGCCCCGTCTGCTCTCTCAGGTGGACGTAAAAGATCCCACGGCCACTATTTCGAAGAAGAGCAGGGGAGTTATCCCCGGTGTCCTGGGGCCAATATTTATCCCACAACCAACGCCACTAAAACAGATTATCTGGTCATTGTCACATTGCTGTTTGTGGGAGCTTGCTGTGCGCAAATTGGCTGCCGTGTTTCCCACATTACAACAGTGACTACACTTGGAAAAAGTACTTCATTGACTGTAAAGCGCTTTGAGACGTCCAGTGGTCGTGAAAGGCGCTATATAAATGCAAGTCTTTCTTACTGATTCCCAGTCCTTGATTCATTACTAGTTTCCCCTGGAAGGTATATTATCCCTCTTCCTCTACTGTGAAGACTGACACAAAGTAATTATGCCACAAGTCATTATTTTCAAGGACATCAGCCCGATAACAACAGATTATTTGTTTTTCCTTATTGGCCATGGTTTTTTTTTAACTCTCTTTATGGCTGTGGACTGCGGGGGTGGGCGTGATGAGGTGTTTCATCACAATGTTCCAGCCGTCATGGCGTGGGACAGGCTCGATGGACCAGTTGGTCTTTTCCTGCCCGTCAATTCGTATGTTTCCCCCACCTACCTTTCCGTGCCTCTCTCCACTTAACCCTCTGGCTCGCACACCCAGCACGACAATCTGGGGCCGCGTTGCTCCGTCACTCATCTGCTACTGCTCGGCCTTGCCATTCCGTGTGCCTCTGAGACCCCGCAGCCCGAGAGGATGGTCTCCGAGCTCGCTAGGGCGACTGATTCTGAGGCTGAGCCCTGTATGGATAGCCCAGCCCATTGGGGGGCGACTGTGAGAGTGAGACTCAGTCCCCTGGGGCCATTGTTTGAAAGGCTGAGGCTGAGGCCTGTATTGGTTACTCTGAGACTGAGCCCTTTGGGAGTGACGGGCTAGTAGGCCGAGGCCTGTATTGGTTACTCTGAGACTGAGCCCTTTGGGAGTGACGGGCTAGGAGGCCGAGGCCTGTATTGGTTACTCTGAGACTGAGCCCTTTGGGAGTGACGGGTTAGGAGGCCGAGGCCTGTATTGGTTACTCTGAGACTGAGCCCTTTGGGAGTGATGGGTTAGGAGGCCGAGGCCTGTATTGGTTACTCTGAGACTGAGCCCTTTGGGAGTGACGGGTTAGGAGGCCGAGGCCTGTATTGATTACTCTGAGACTGAGCCCTTTGGGAGTGACGGGTTAGGAGGCCGAGGCCTGTATTGGTCACTCTGAGGCTGAGCCCCTTCAGAGTGACTGTGAGGTCGAGTGAAGCTCCTGAAAAGTGTGGGGGCAGGGGGGTGACGGCCTGATGGGAACTGTGTAAACTGGGCTGTTGCTGGGCAACGGGTTCCCATTTTGAAAAATAAAACTAAAAATAAATTTTTTAAAAAGAGTTAAAGTCCAGTATTGTCTCCTATCCTGGAACAAACACGTTCAAACCAGATATCTCTGTTAGTCTGACATTTGACATGTCACTGATAATCTGATAACTGCTAGTATAGCCACCTAATCTGATCCTTGTACACTTTAACCTGGATTTATGCCAATTTCTAGGCTCTGGCAATAAAGACACCGATATGAAAGTAAATACATCCAAAAATAGCGCTTACAGAACTGCACAGAAGTCTCCTTGTCTGCACATTGTTTCCCGATGATTGTGACTGAGGTTTTAAATTCCATTTATAAACTGATAAGTGGGGGCAAAGCTGCTGGAACTTCCTTATTGCGCTCACGAATCAGCTCCTTTCGGGTTAGATAAAGCTAGCGCTTTAAAACACCCAAGTACCAAAAGAAAAGGGACGATAAAGGTTGACGCTATAAGCGTGGCCTCTCCCGAGCCAGCGGGGATCAAACCGTCCCCCAGGAAAGGAGTCGGTGCTTTCGAGACCGAGGGGAGAGGATTGGGGGTGGGGTGCGGGGGGCGGGGTGATGATCACCCATCTATCTCCCAAGCACACAATGGCACCTGTGATTAAGGCTTTTATGTGCATGTTGCGACACAAGAGACATTAAATTGCAGCCGTGCTTGTCTCTCAGTGAGCTTGTCCAATTAACGTATGATTAGATGCAAAGGCCACCTCAGTCGGCCCACCTCCCCAGTCCCATTGTCTAGGAAATTACACGGTATTTGCAACACAGAATCAGGCCCATTCGGCCCAACTGGTCCGTGCCGGCGTTTCTGCTCCACATGAGCCTCCTCCCACCCCTCTTCATCTCACCCTATCAACATAACCTGCAATTATACAGGGCCCTGGTAAAAACATAGAAAAATAGGAGCAGGAGTCGGCCATTCGGCCCTTCGAGCCTGCTCCGCCATTCAATATGATCATGGCTGATCCTCTAGCTCAATACCATATTCCCGCTCTCTCCCCGTACCCCTCGATGCCTTTTGTGTCCAGAAATCTATCTATCTCCTTCTTAAATATATTCAGTGACTTGGCCTCCAAGTGACAGCCTTCTGGGGTAGAGAATTCCACAGGTTCACCACCCTCTGAGTGAAGAAATTTCTCCTCATCTCAGTCCTAAATGTCCTACCCCGTATCCTGAGACTGTGACCCCCTCGTTCTAGACCCCCCAGCCAGGGGAAACATCCTCCCTGCATCCAGTCTGTCTAGCCCGGTCAGAATTTTTTACGTTTCAATGAGATCCCCTCTTATTCTTCTAAACTCTAGTGAATACAGGCCTAGTCGACCCAATCTCTCCTCATACGACAGTCCTGCCATCCCAGGAATCAGTCTGGTGAACCTTCGCTGCACTCCCTCTATGGCAAGTATATCCTTTCTTAGGTAAGGAGACCAAAACTGCACACAGCACTCCAGGTGTGATCTCCTGGTGAGGCCACACCTGGAGTATTGTGTACAGTTTTGGTCTCCTTACCTCAGGAAGGATATACTTGCCATAGAGGGAGTGCAGTGAAGGTTCACCAGACTGATTCCTGGGATGGGGGGATTGTCCTATGAGGACAGATTGAGTAGACTAGGCCTGTATTCACTAGAGTTTGGAAGCATGAGAGGTGATCTCATTGAAACGTATAAAATTCTTACAGGGCTTGACAGGGTAGATGCAGGGAGGATGTTTCCCCCTGGCTGGAGAGTCTAGAACCAGGAGTCACAGTCTCAGAATAAGGGGTCGGCCATTTAGGACTGAGACGAGGAGAAATCTCTTCACTCAGAGGGTGGTGAACCTGTGGAATTCTCTTTCCCAGAGAGCTGTGGAGGCTCAGTCGTTGAGTATATTCAAGACAGAGATCGATAGATTCTTGGACTCTAGGGGAATCAAGGGATATGGGGATAGTGCGGGAAAGTGGAGATGAGGTTGAAGATCAGCCATGATCTTATTGAATGGCGGAGCAGGCTCGAGGGGCCGAATGGCCGACTCCTGCTCCTATTCCTTATGTTCTTATGCTCTTATTCATTTCTCCCTCACGTGTTTATCTAGCTTCCCCGTAAACGCATCTATACTATTCGCCTCAACCACTCCCTGTGGTAGCGAGTTCCACATTCTCACTGCTCTCTGGGTAAAGAAGTCTCTCCTGAATTCCCGATTGGGTTTATTAGTGACCATCTTGCATTTAATTGAAAATTGAAATTGAAAGAAGGAGGAAAGAACTCGCATTTATAGAGCGCCTATAGAAGCATTGGAAAGAGTGCAAAGGAGATTTACCAGGATGCTGCCTGGTTTGGGGGGGAGGTCTTATGAGGAAAGATTGAGGGAGTTGGGGCTTTTCTCTTTAGAGCGGAGGAGGATGAGAGGCGACTTAATAGAGGTTTATAAGATGATGAGGGGGATAGATAGAGTGGATGTTCAGAGACTATTTCCTCGGGTAGAGGCAGCTGTTACAAGGGGGCATAACTATAAGGTGCATGGGGGGAGATATAGAAGGGATGTCCGAGGTAGATTCTTTACTCAGAGAGTGGTTGGGGTGTGGAATGGACTGCCTGCTGTGATAGTGGAGTCGGACACTTTAGGAACTTTCAAGCGGTTATTGGATAAGCACATGGAGCACACCAGAGTGATAGGGAGTGTGATAGCTTGATCTTGGTCTCGGACAATGCTCGGCACAACATCGAGGGCCGAAGGGCCTGTACTGTGCTGTACTGTTCTATGTTCTATGTTCTATGTTCACGACCTCTGGATGTCCCAAAGTGCTTTACAGCCAATGAAGTACTTTTGAAGTGCAGTCACTGTTGTAATGTGGGAAACGCGGCAGACAATTTGCGCACAGCAAGCTCCCACAAACAGCAATGCGATAATGAGCAGGTCATCTGTTTTTGGGGATTTGGTTAAGGGATCAATATTGGCCCAGAACTCCTCCCCTGCTTTTCTTCCAATAGCGGCCGTGGGATCGTTTACGTCCACCTGAGAGAGAGCAGACGGGGCCTCGGTTTAACGTCTCATCCGAAAGACGGCACCTCCGACAGTGCGGCGCTCCCTCAGCACTGGCACTGGAGAGCATCGGCCCGGGATTATGGGCTCGAGTCTCTGGAGTGGGACTTAAAGCAAAGAATTAACCTTCATGAGCCGTTACCATTTTTGCATCCCAAATAATGAAAGAAGGAGGCGTTGGGCAGTAAATTATCAGGAGGAGGTGGAGGTTCCAAGAATCTTGGCTTGAACTGGAATCTCTAGCTGGGGTTCAGCGGGCAGCACCCTGGCCTCTGAGTCTGAAGTTTGTGGGTTCTAAACCCCGCTCCATGAGACTTGAGCACAAAACCCGAGGCTGACACTCCCAGTGCCAGTACTGCACTGTTGGAGGTGCCGTCTTTCAGATGAGACTTCAAGCTGAGGGCCCTGTCTGGCCTCCAAGGTGGACGTGAACGAGAAGCAGGGGAATTCTCCCCGTGATATCAAACCGAAAATGCTGGAAACCCTTAGCAGGTCAGGCAGCGTCTGAGGAGGGAGAGACGGAGTTACCGTCAGAACTGAGTTAAGAACATAAGAAATAGGAGCAGGAGTCGGCTATTCGGCCCCTCGAGCCTGCTCCGCCATTTAATGAGATCATGGCTGATCCGATTTTGGCCTCAACTCCCCTTTCCTGCCCGTTCCCCATAACCCTGGACTCCCCTGTTGCTCAAAAATCTGTCTCTCTCCACCTTGAATATATTCAATGACTCCGCCTCCACAGCTCTCGGGGGTAAAGAATTCCAAAGATTCCAGACCCTCTGAGAGAAGAAATTCCTCCTCATCTCCGTCTTAAATGAGCGACCCCTTTATCCTGAGACTGTGACCCCTCGAGGGGGGTCTGGTGTCCTGGGCAATATTTATCCGTCAACTAACACCACTAAAAAGAAACAGATAGTTTGGTCGTCGTCACATTGCCGTATTTCCGACATTAAACTTCACAAGTACTGTAAAGTGCTTTGGGATGTCCTGAGCTCGTGAGAGGCGCTCTGGAGATGCAAGATCCTTCTTTCATCTGTGGTAGGTAAAATTTTGGAGTCCATTATTAAGGAGACAGTAACGGGACATTTGGCTAATCATAATTTAATAGGACAAAGTCAGCATGGTTTTATGAAGGGGAAGTCATGTCTGACAAATTTGCTGGAGTTCTTTGAGGAAGTAACACACAGGGTGGATAAAGGGGAACCAGTGGATGTGGTGTATTTAGACTTCCAAAAGGCATTTGACAAGGTGTCACACAAAAGATTATTGCTTAAGATAAAAAATCACGGGATTGGGGGTAATATTCTGGCATGGATAGAGGATTGGCTATCTAACAGAAGGCAGAGAGTTGGGATAAATGGTTCATTCTCAGACTGGCAATCAGTAACTAGTGGTGTTCCGCAGGGGTCAGTGCTGGGTCCCCAACTCTTTACAATCTATATTAACGATTTGGAGGAGGGGACCGAGTGTAACATATCAAAGTTTGCAGATGATCCTAAGATGGGAGGGAAAGTAGTGAGTGATGAGGACATAAAAAATCTGCAAGGGGACATAGACAGGCTAAGTAAGTGGGCAGAGATTTGGCAGATGGAATACAATAATGGAAAGTGTGAGGTTATGCACTTTGGCAGGAAAAATAGTAGAGCAAGTTATTATCTTAATGGCAAGAAATTGGAAAGTACTGAAGTAAAAAGGGATCTGGGGATCCTGGTGCACGAAACTCAAAAGGTTAGTATGCAGGTGCAGCAAGTGATTAAGAAGGCCAATGGAATGTTGGCTTTCATTGCTAGGGGGATAGAATATAAAAATAGGGAGGTATTGCTTCAATTGTACAAGGTATTGGTGAGACCGCACCTGGAATACTGCATACAGTTTTGGTGTCCATACTTAAGAAAAGACATACTTGCTCTCGAGTCAGTACAAACAAGGTTCACTCGGTTAATCCCGGGGATGAGGGGATGGACATATGAGGAGAGGTTGGGTAGATTGGGACTCTACTCATTGGAGTTCAGAAGAATGAGAGGCGATCTTATTGAAACATATAAGATTGTGAAGGGGTTGGATCGGGTGGATGCGGGGAGGATGTTCCCGATGATGGGTGAAACTAGAACTAGGGGGCATAGTCTTAGAATAAGGGGCTGCTCTTTCAAAACTGAGATGAGAAGCAACTACTTCACTCAGAGGGTGGTAGGTCCATGGAATATGCTGCCCCAAAAAGCTGTAGAAGCTACATCATTACATAAATTTAAAACAGAAATAGACAGTTTCCTAGAAGTAAAGGGAATTAAGGGTTACGGGGAGCGGGCAGGAATTTGGACATGAGTCTAGGTTCGGATAGGTCATGGCCCTGTGGGTAGCGGAGCGGGCCCAGGGGCCGTGTAGCCTGATCCTGCTCCTATTTCGTGTGTCCAATTCTGTTAGGTTCAGGAGATGGTTCTGTGATAGTAGATTTGAGGTTAGGATCAGATCAGCCATGATCTTATTGAATGGCGGAGCAGGCTCGAGGGGCCGATTGGCCTACTCCTGCTCCTATTTCTTATGTTCTTATGTTCTTATGAAATATGGCGCCGTTACAGCCACGGCCAGGCTGCGGAAACAAGGACCCTGCCTGCTGGTAGCAAAATGACCTGGACAACCCGAGGAGGTGAAAGGTGCGATATAATTATGCAAATTTCTCTCGCTGCACATGCTGATGCAAGTGGGAAAGAGCACCTGTGCGATTTTATCAGCCACCGACAGATTAGTGCTGGTGAATATAAAGCTTTAGTATCGCACTCAAGACACACGAAGGTAATAGGGAAGTGAACGCTGAAAATGGTTTACGATCATCAGCAATTTTGTGACGCTGTCCCCAGCGCAGTGCACTTTGTCAACGGTGAGTAGGGATAAATGAGTCATGACAGGCTGACGTGACTCATCCTGAATCAGAACTGAGTGATCCTGGCAGGATTGACCTGTGTTCAATCATTTCCTGAGAGCACACTTTTGCAGCACTCAGCTACACACTGAGCTTTTGCGTCCAGGAGGTGGGCCGTGGCTCAGTGGGTCGCACTCTCTCTCTCTCTCTCGCCTCTGAGCCAGAAGGTCGTGGGTTCACAGTCCCACTCCAGAGACTTGAGCATAAAAATCCAGGCCGACACTCCCAGTGCCAGTGCTGAGGGAGTGCCGCACTGTCGGAGGTGCTGTCTTTCGGATGAGACGTTAAACCGAGGCCCCGTCTGCTCCCTCAGGTGGATGTAAAAGATCCCACGGTGCTATTCAAAGAAGAGCAGGGGAGTTCTCCCCGGTGTCCTGGGGCCAATATTTACCCCTCAACCAACATCACTAAAACAGATTATCCGATCATTATCACATTGCTGTTTGTGGGAGCTTGCTGTGCGCAAATTGGCTGCCGCGTTTCCCACATTACAACAGTGACTCCACTTCAAATAGTACTTCGTTGACTGTAAAGCGCTTTGAGATGTCCGGTGGTCGTGAAAGGCGCTATAGAAATGCAAGTCTTTCTTTTCTCTGAGCCAGAAGGTTGTGGGTTCTAGTCCCACTCCGGAGACTTGAGCACAAAAATCCAGGCTGACACTCCAGTGCAGTGCTGAGGGAGTGCTGCACTGTCGGAGGCGCCGTCTTTCGGATGAGACGTTAAACCGAGGCCCCGTCTGCTCTCTCAGGTGGACGTAAAAGATCCCCTGACACAACTTCGAAGAAGAGCAGGGGAGTTCTCCCCGGTGTCCTGGGCCAATGTTTATCCCTCAATCACCATCACTAAATCAGATTATCTGCCCTGGGAGTGTTTGATGGGACAGTGTAGAGGGAGCTTTACTCTGTATCTAACCCGTGCTGTACCTGCCCTGGGAGTGCTTGATGGGACAGTGTAGAGGGAGCTTTACTCTGTATCTAACCCGTGCTGTACCTGCCCTGGGAGTGTTTGATGGGACAGTGTAGAGGGAGCTTTACTCTGTATCTAACCCGTGCTGTACCTGCCCTGGGAGTGCTTGATGGGACAGTGTAGAGGCAGCTTTACTCTGTATCTAACCCGTGCTGTCCCTGCCCTGGGGGTGTTTGATGGGACAGTGTAGAGGGAGCTTTACTCTGTATCTAACCCCGTGCTGTACCTGCCCTGGGAGTGTTTGATGGGACAGTGTAGAGGGAGCTTTACTCTGTATCTAACCCGTGCTGTACCTGCCCTGGGAGTGTTTGATGGGACAGTGTAGAGGGAGCTTTACTCTGTCTCTGACCCGTGCTGTACCTGCCCTGGGAGTGTTTGATGGGAGATTTACTCTATATCTAGCATACTGTGTTTAACAGCTTGCTGTACAGTGTGTGCTTGTCTCAGCTCTGTCTCCTATATATGTAGAGTATACTTGGAGTGAAAGCGAGTAGGCCACTCCCAGCAGAGTTCTGTGTCTGCAGCACCCAGCCCCCACTGGATATTTTTGGATCACAGTATGTGCCAAATGGCCTCTTTATCTCCACCAGGCCATAACTTTAATTTGCTGATCGGCAGATTCTGAAGTAAATCTTTTGGCAGCACCAGGGCCCAACTTGTCGCTCTGTGGGAAAATGTGAGGTCATCCACTTTGGTAGGAAGAATGAAAAAGCAAATTATCATTTAAATGGAGAGAGACTACAGAATGCTGCGGTACAAAGGGATCCGGGGGTCCTCGTACATGAAATAAAAAAGTTAACATGCAGGTACAGCAAGTAATTAGGAAGGCAAATGGAATGTTGGCCTTTATTGCAAGGGGGATGGAGTATAAAAGTAGGGAAGTCTTGCTACAACTGTACAGGGCGCTGGTGAGACCACACCTGGAGTACTGCGTGCAGTTTTGGTCTCCTTATTTAAGGAAGGATATACTTGCATTGGAGGCAGTTCAGAGAAGGTTCACGAGATTGATTCCAGAGATGAAGGGGTTGTCTTATGAGGAAAGGTTGAGCAGGTTGGGCCGATACTCATTGGAGTTTAGAAGAATGAGAGGGGATCTTATTGAAACATATAAGATTCTGAGGGGGATTGACAGGGTAGATGCAGAGAGGATGTTTCCCCTCGTGGGGGAATCTAGAACTCGGGGGCATAGTTTCAGAATAAGGGGTCGGCCATTTAAGACGGAGATAAGGAGGAATTTCTTCTCTCAGAGGGTCGTGAATCTTTGGAATTCTCTACCCCAGAGAGCTGTGGAGGCGGAGTCATTGAATATATTCAAGGCGGAGATAGACAGATATTTTGAACTACAGGGGAGTCGAGGGTTATGGGGAGCGGGCGGGAAAGTGGAGTTGAGGCCAAGATCAGATCAGCCATGATCTTATTGAATGGCGGGGCAGGCTCGAGGGGCCGAATGGCCGACTCCTGCTCCTATTTCTTATGTTCTTATTAATCAATCCCCGCTCCACAGCCAAAGTGGACGTGTATTAATTGGCCCTGCGCTGGGAACAGGGAAGGATTGAGGTGTGAAATGAAAGCGAAGATGCCACCAGGCTTCTGCCTCATGAGGACACTGGGCTGGATGGAGGTTGCTGCTGGGGGCATCTGGGTGCTACCTGGCTGCATGTAGACATGTTAAACAAGCTCTGCGCATGGGAGGCATAGTGACGATGTCACTGGACTAGCGATCCAGAGGCCTGGACTAATGATCCGGAGATAACAACAGAAAACGCTGGAAAAACTCAGCAGGCCAGGCAACATCCGTGGAGAGAGAAAGAGAGATAACGTATCAGGTCGAAACCCTTCGTCGGAGACGTGAGTTCAAATCCCGCCACGGCAGCTGGGGAATTTAAATCCAATTCAATAAATCTGGAATAAAAAGCTAGTATCAGTAATGGTGACCGTGAAACGACCGGATTGTCGTAAAAACCCGTCTGGTTCACCAATGTCCTTCAGGGAAGGAAATCTACTGCCCTTACCCGGTCTGGCCGATATGTGACGCCAGACCCACAGCAATGTGGTTGACTCTGAAACGACCTAGCAAGCCACTCGGTTGATTTAAGAAGGTGGATCACCACCACCTTCTCGAGGGCAATTAGGGATGGGCAATAAATGCTGGCCTTGCCAGCGACGCCCACATCCCGCCATCGAATAAAAAACAAGTACCCCCCCCCCGGGACTAAGGGGGTTAAATTATGAGGACAGGTTTGTATTCCCATGAGTCTAGAAGGTTGAGGAGTGAGCTGATTGCAGTGTTTCTGATTGGGGTGATATCTATGTTACTGGCTAATGGAACGCTGGCCTTTACATCAAGGGCAATATCATACAAAGTTATGCTTCCGCTGTACAGAGCCTTCGTCAGACCCCATCTGGAGCACAGCGCTCAGCACTGGATTACGCACTGGATTACTGGCCTTGGAGGGGGGGCAGTGCCGAGTCACCAGAATGATACCGGGGCTCAGAGGGTTAAATTATGAGGACAGGTTGCATAAACTGGGCTTGTATTCCCTGGAGTTTAGAAGATTGAGGGGTGATCTAGTGTCATAGAGTCATAACGGCACAGAAGGAGGCCATTCGGCCCATCGAGTCCGTGCTGGCTCTTCTGTAGAGCAATCCAGTCAGTCCCATTCTCCCGCTCTATCCCTGTAGCCCTGCAAGTTTATTTCCCTCAAGTGCCTATCCAATTTCCTTTTGAAATCATTGATCGTCTCCGCTTCCACCACCCTCGTCGACAGCGAGTTCCAGGTCCTCACCACTCGCTGCGTAATAAGGTTCTTCCTCACATCCCCCGCTGTATCTCTTGCCCAAAACCTTAAATCTGTGTCCCCTAATCCTTGTACCATCAACTAGTGGGAACAGCCTTTCCCCGTCTACCTTATCCAAACCCGTCATAATCTTGTACACCTCTATCAAAGCACCCCTCAACCTCCAAGGAGAACAACCCCAGCTTCTCCAACATAACCTTGTAGCTAAAATCCCTCAAACCTGGAACCTATCTGGTAAATCTCCTCTGCACCCTCTGAAGGACCTTCACATCCTTCCTGAAGTGTGGTGACCAGAACTGGATGCAATACTCCAGTTGTGGCCGAACCAGCGCTTTATAAAGGTTCAGCATAATTTCCCAGCTTTTGTACTCAATACCTCTATTTATGAAGCCCAAGATCCCATATGCTTTGCTAACCACTCTCTCAATATGTCCCGCCACCTTCAACGATCTATGCACATGAACCCCCAGGTCCTTCTATCCCTGCACACTCTTTAGAACTGTGCCATTAAGCCTATATTGCCTCTCCCTATCCCTTCTGCCAAAATGCATCACCTCACACTACTCTGTCGAGGTGTTTAAAATGTTAAAAGGATTCGATAGGGCAGATAGAGAGAAACTATTTCCTCTGGTGGCGGGGAGGGAGTCCAGAACAAGGGGGCAGAACCTTAAAATTAGAGCCAGGCCGTTCAGGGGTGACGTCAGGAAACACTTCTTCACACAAAGGGTAGTGGAAATCTGGAACTCTCTCCCCCAAAAGGCTGCTGAGGCTGGGGGTCAATTGGAGCTTTCAAGACTGAGATGGATAGATTATTGTTGGGTGAGGGTATCGAGGGATACGGAGCAAAGGCGGGTCGATGGAGTTGAGGTACAGATCAGCCATGAGCTAATTGAATGGCGGAACAGGCTCAAGGGGGCAAGCATTACCGTTGTGTAATTGTTAGGAGTTTTACTTTATTCAGCAGGGTAAGGATTATCCATTGTGTAATTGTTAGCAGTTGCTGTTTGTTCAGCAGGGTAAGGATCATTCATTGTGTAATTGTTAGGAGTTGCTGTTTGTTCAGCAGGGTAAGGATTATTCATTGTGTACTTGTTAGGAGGACCTGTTTGTTCAGCAGGGTAAGGATCATTCATTGTGTAATTGTTAGGAGTTGCTGTTTGTTCAGCAGGGTAAGGATTATTCATTGTGTACTTGTTAGGAGGACCTGTTTGTTCAGCAGGGTAAGGATCATTCATTGTGTAATTGTTAGGAGTTGCTGTTTGTTCAGCAGGGTAAGGATTATTCATTGTGTACTTGTTAGGAGGACCTGTTTGTTCAGCAGGGTAAGGATTATTCATTGTGTACTTGTTAGGAGGACCTGTTTGTTCAGCAGGGTAAGGATCATTCATTGTGTACTTGTTACGAGGACCTGTTTGTTCAGCAGGGTAAGGCTCATTCATTGTGCAACCATTCCGAAGGGGACAGGGAAGTGTGAGTTGGAGTAAATATTTATGCGGCTGTATTTTGTGTAGTCAGCGTGCATGTTAAGTTCTGGCCTGGAGTTGCCAGTGTGCAGACAGCACGTGCGAGAGCAGACTGTGTGCTCTGCATTCCGATTGCTGCACGTCCTCACGACCTTGGCCGGGCTGAGACAGGGTGACGGCCGGCCAATCGGCAGCCAGCCTGGCGTGAGCCGCATGAGGCGAGCGCTGATTGACAGGTAGCTCACACGCGGCATTTATCATTTCAGGTCTGATCTCCCCCTGTAAAAACAAAGCGCTGATGCCTTCGATCCTTTGTCTGACCTGTGAGCCCCGCTGTAGTTGGCAGGCAGAGCACACCCGCTCCCCGGTAGAAGTCCTCAGCCAGCGCTGCGTCTCAGGGCTCGTTAACACACGACGCCATTAACCCTCTGATAGCGTAGTGGCAGCGTAGGGAAGCTAGGGTTGCCAGACCCTCCCGGATTGTCCCCCCCAGAGTCTCCAGGAATGAAAGATTAATCTCTGCGCGCAAACCCTGGGAGAAAAGTCATAGGCGGGGGGGGGGAAACATTAAAAATAAATTCTGTGTATTTTCCATTTTCAATAATAGTTATAAAAATATTGGCGAAGGTTTAAAAAAAAAGGCTGTTTAATCGGGCCATGATGTCATGAGAAGAAACCTCAAGGAATAAGAAATAGGAGCAGGAGTCGGCCATTCGGCCCCTCGAGCCTGCTCCGCCATTCAATAAGATCATGGCTGATCATCGACCTCAACTCCACTTTCCCCGCCCCATCTCCGTATCTCTTGATTCCCCGAGAGTCCAAAAATCTATCGATCTCTGTCTTGAATATACTCAAAGACTCAGCATTCACAGCCCTCTGGGGCAGAGAATTCCAAAGATTCACCACCCTCTGAGTGAAGAAATTCCTCCTCATCTCAGTCTGAAATGGCCGACCCCTTATCCTGAGACTGTGCCCCCCTAGTTCTAGACTCTCCAGCCAGGGGGAAACAACCTCTCAGCATCTACCCTGTCAATCCCCTTCAGAATCTTGTATGTTACAGTTGGCAACGGTAATGGTAGGAACGGTCGAATACAACTTAAAAAATCTCTGTTCCAAAAGGTCTCGAATGCCGCTTAGAACTAAACTCACAGAGCACAACCTTAAATGTGATGTTCCTCTCTCCAATATTTGTCCCCTCCCTTCCTAGAGATCCCGCCCCCTTTCCCGTTCCCCGTGTGCACTGCTCACCCGTCACCCGCTGTGCTCGCTGACCTACATTGGCTCTCGGTGTAGGGGGCGGTGTTTTGTGTCAGCTTCACCTCTGACTTCTGAGCGGTTCGAATCGCTCCCACTCCCTTGGTTCTCGACCTTGGACTTATTTGGGGGTTGTGATAAAAAGTGCAGCAGACAACTGGTTTTGATGCAAGAACTTTGATCTTTATTTAAGAAAGTAAAACACAACACAAACACTCTTAACACTCTAAAAGTGGGGAACACTTCGGTACAAGCGAGGGAAATAACATTCGAAGAATACTTCACCCTCCCAATCCCACTTCACTAGCTGGGTTGAACTCCAGAGGACCAGGGATGATACTCACCAGAATCCTTGACAGTTAGGTTAGTTCGCGGTTTTGGGGTTCGCTCTCTATGTCGGTTGGTGTCTGCCGTACCCCGTACGCGGTAGAGGACTTCAACTGCGTATCTGGTCAGTCTTCGCGAGTCCGCTGATGCGGTAGGGTGCGTATTGGATTTATCAGGTGAGTACCACTTTTCTTTGGTTTAGAAGTAGGGTTTAGAGTTTTTTAAGGGAAAATCTTACCCAGGGGTAAGTCAGGAGTAGATTGTAGAGTGGAAACTTTGCGGGTCTTCAGGTTTTCTTCGAGTTGGTTTTCTTTGGTCACGGTGGCCCGAATACTGGTACTTGGTGTTTAGTTGGTTGTTTCGTGAGGGCCTTGTTGCCGCGAGGTGTCCGATGGTCACTGAGGCGGTCGTTCTGGTTTCTTCTCGTGTCAGCCTACTTTGTTGGATGGTCTGGCCTTCGAGCTGTCGACCTCCTGGCTGGACACGGAACGCTGAACGGTGGTGTTGTAGAACTGTGTTGCGGAGAATGCCTCCGTCGATGTCTTCTTGTTCTTCCTTCCTCTTCTTCTTTTTCAGGTTGAGAACGGGCCTTCAATTATACCCATTGAAGCTCCCTTATCTGCGCGCCAAATCAGGTCTCGGTCTTTGTCAGATTTTGGCGGGCTCGTTAACGGTAACTGGCTTGTTAAGGTGTGAAGTGATTCCGGGATGGCCCCCATCCTGTCGATTTGCCACTTAATCGGAGTTTGATTGTTCTTATGTTTTGGGTTTTCTTGGCTGGGCCTAGGATTTCTATAGAGTAGGCCGAAGTAATCTGTTTTATGCATGTCTTAATGGCTCTGTAACTTGGGGTGGAGACTGTTTTTCCTCAGGTTTATTGTTCGGATGCTAATGTCTGATAGGGGCCGATTTAAACTCCCAGCGAGATCATAGGGTTCCCCAGACAGTTCCATTAGCTCCAATACCCAAACTGTTTTTACAGAGGTTGATCTCACCTTCCTTCACAGCCTTTTCTCCCTTACAAGCCCAGACATGTTTTAAAAATACCAAATCTTGGTTTTTGCTCAAAATGTCCTTCGGTTAGGCCCAATGCACTTCACCACCCTGTAATAGCTAGAGAAGAGTCCAAAGTCTCTTTTCCTGAGGGTTTTTCTTAGAGTGAGGGGGATCTGTGGATTTTGAGAATCTTACACCGACCGGTTCGGCAACCCCTCGATTAAAAAAATTCTCATCCTTGTTTTCAAATCCTTCCATGGCCTCGCCCCCTCCCTATCTCTCTAACCTCCTCCAGCCCCACAAACCCCCCCCGAGATCTCCGCGCTCCTCCAAATCTGGCCTCTTGAGCATCCGCGATTTTAATCGCTCCTGCATTGGTGGCCGTGCCTTCAGCCGCCTGGGCCCTAGAATTCCCTCCCGAAACCTCCCCGCTTCTCCCTCCTCCTTTAAGACGCTCCTTAAAACCTTCTGGGGGAGAAATTCAGTATCGCCCCATTTGGGGCGCAATTATCGGCCGGGCGCAAAGATTAGCGCCTGGCGCTAATTATCGCCTCCAACTGCAAACTTGGCTTTTATCGCCCCTGTAGGTGATTGGAGCGCTAAATCAGGCGCTTCACACCTGTCTTAAGGCGCAAAGGCCGAGGAGCGAGGCGCTACCTCAGAGCGCTGGCGAAGCTCATGTGATGTCAGTCAGCAATGGAACACACACACAATGGCGCCGGCCAGTTCTTAAAGGGGAGGGTCGATCTTGCTTTCCATCCACATCCTGCTCATTGCCGCCTTGAATCTCGGCCTGGAGAGACCTGCACATCAAATCTGCTGGAAAGAACAATGGAGAGTATCAGGGAAAGAGCTCAGACTGCAGCCCCCACAGTCTCTTCCAAATCGACACAAGGAAGGGCAAATCAAAATGAACCTGCTCAGTACCCAAAACTCCTTCTCACAGCGTTGAATCTCTCCAGAGGTCTCTCTCTCTCTCTTTCTGAATGCGTGGTTCAAAAATGTCGGCAACAAAAAAAGGCAGGAAGCGGTCGCCTTTAAATGGTGCTCCCCCAGTCCCTTCCTGACAGCAAAATGCTCCACTCAACCTGTCGTTGCTAGCGGCAGGCGGTAAGGCAGGGGGCGCCACTCAATATCCGCTCGGGGCGCTACCGGGGCGTTGCCTCAGCCAGTGTGTCGCACCCACTCTCTTTCCAGTTAGGCTGACTGGGATCAGGAGCAGGAACCCCGGCAGATTAATTGTTTCCTTTCGCCCAACCCGAATGGCCTCAGAGCCCCCCTGACTCCCACTCCACCTGAGAAGGGCCAAATCAGCACAGACCAGAGAAGAAGCTGGAATCTTCCTGTTCCGCAAGGGGTAGGACATTTAGGACTGAGATGAGGAGAAATTTCTTCACTCAGAGGGTGGTGAACCTGTGGAATTCTCTACCACAGAAGGCTGTGGAGGCCAAGTCACTGAATATATTGAAGAAGGAGATAGATAGATTTCTAGACACAAAAGGTGTCAAGGGGTATGGGGAGAGAGCGGGAATATGGTATTGAGATAGAGGATCAGCCATGATCATATTGAATGGCGGAGCAGACTCGAAGGGCCGAATGGCCGACTCCTGCTCCTATTTTTCTATGTTTCTAAGACTTGCATTTCTATAGCGCCTTTCACGACCGCCGGACATCTCAAAGCACTTTACAGCCAATGAAGTACTTTTTTTGAAGTGTATTCACTGTTGTAATGTAGGAAACACGGCAGCCAATTTGCACACAGCAAGCTCCCACAAACAGCAATGAAATAAATGATAAATCTATTTTAGCGATGTCGGTTGAGGGATAAATATTGGCCCAGGACACCGGGGAGAACTCCCCTGCTCTTCTTCGAAATAGTGGCCGCAGGATCTAGTACGTCCACCCGAGAGGACAGACGGGGCCTCGGTTTAACGTCTCATCCGAGAGACGGCACCTCCGACAGTGCGGCGCTCCCTCAGCACTGGCACTGGGAGTGTCAGCCTAGATTGTGTGCTCGAGTCTGTGGAGTGGGGCTCGAACCCACCGCCTATCTGACTCAGAGGCGAGAGAGCACTGCCCACTGACTGACATGGCTGATGGAGAAATCACGGCAGCCAATTTCCGCACAGTAAGTTCCCGCGTCTGTTTTTATCTTGACCTGCGCAAAAGCGCACAGGTGCGATGCTCTCAGGCTTTCTGTCCTCAAACAGATTCAAAGCCAAGATTAGCTTCAAGCAGAATACAGAGGCTGTCAGTCAAGCTGTGCTCTGCCCAGAAAACATTGGCAGGATGTCAGAGCTGTGCGACCCTGACCCTCTCGTGATGTGTGTAGGTTGCCATCTATCAAAGAGCGTTGAAGAGACTTCAGACCCACACAGGAGGGAGGATTACAGCAGAACAAGGGGTTTACTAACGTTCTGAACAGTGAGAGATTATGCTAATTGAAAAGGCTCTTTGCCATTTGCTTTTTGCTGACTGCACTTTGTGGAGATCAACTACAACAGCAACAACGTGCATTTATATAGCGCCTTTAATGTAGTAAAATGTCCCCGAAGCGCTTCACAGGAGCGATTATCAAACAGAATTCGACCCCGAGCCACAGAAGGAGATATTAGGACAGGTGACCAAAAGCTTGGTCAAAGAGGTCGGTTTTAAGGAGCGTCTTAGAAACATAGAAACATAGAAAATAGGTACAGGAGTAGACCATTTGGTCCTTCGAGCCTGCACCGCCATTCAATGCGTTCATGGCTGAACATGCTACCTCAGTACCCCATTCCTGCTTTCTCGCCATACCCCTTGATCCCCCTAGTTGTGAGTCTTAAAGGAGGAGAGAGAGGCGGAGAGATTTAGGGAGGGAATTCCAGAGCTCGGGGCCCAGGCGGCTGAAGGCACGGCCGCCAATGGTGGAGCGATTAAAATCGGGGATGCTCAAGAGGCCAGAATTGGAGGAGCGCAGAGATCTCAGAGGGTTGTGGGGCTGGAGATTACAGAGATAGGGACGGGCGAGGAGGCCGTGGAGGGATTTGAAAACAAGGATGAGAATCATAGAATCGTAGAATGGTTACAGCACAGAAGGAGGCCATTTGGCCCGTCGAGCCTGTGCCGGCTCTCTGCAAGAGCTCTTCAGCTAGTCCCACTCCCCCGCCCTCTCCCCGTAGCCCTGCAAATTTTTTCCCTCAAGTACTTATCCAATTCCCTTTTGAAAGCCACGATTGAATCTGCCTCCACCACCCTCTCAGGCAGTGCATTCCGGATCCTAACCACTCGCTGCGTAAAAAAGTTTTTCCTCATGTCGCCTTTGGTTCTTCTGCCAATCACCTTGAATCTGTGTCCTCTGGTTTTCGACCCTTCCCCCAATGGGAACAGTTTCTCTCTATCGACTCTGTCCAGACCCCTCATGATTTTGAACACCTCCATCAAATCTCCTCTCAACCTTCCCTGCTCTATGGAGAACAACCCCAGCTTCTCCAGTCTATCCACGTAACTGAAGTCCCTCATCCCTGGAATCATTCTCGTAAATCTTTTCTGCACCCTCTCTAAGGCCTTCACATCCTTCCGAAAGTGCGGTGCCCAGAATTGGACACAATACTCCAGTTGTGGCCGAACCAGTGTTTTATAAAGGTTCATCTTAATTTCCACACTTTTGTACTCTATAGCTTTGCCCTGCCACCTTCAACGATTTGTGCACACATACCCCCAGGTCTCTCTGTTCATGCACCCCCTTTAGGATTGTACCCTTTAGTTTATATGTCCTCTCCTCATTCTTTCTACCAAAATGAATCTCTTTGCACTTTTCTGCGTTAAATATTTTAGAATATTAGAATCGAGGTGTTGCCGGACCGGGAGCCAATGTATGTCAGCGAGCGCAGGGGGCGATGGGTGAACAGGACTCGGTGCCAGTTAGGACACGGGGCAGCAGAGTTTTGGATGAGCTCAAGTTTGCGTAGGGAGGCCGGCCAGGAGAGCGTTGGAATAGTCGACTCTGGAGGTAATGAAGGTGTGGATGAGGGTTTCAGGAGCGGATGAGCTGAGGCAGGGGCGGAGACGGTCGATGTTCCGGAGGTGGAAGTAGGCGGTGCTGGCGGCGGAGTGGATGTGAAGTCGGAAGCTTGGCTCACGTCGTATTTTTATGGCGCCTTTCTGGTACAAAAACATCTGGAGGCGAAAGGAGGAGCTGTCAGGAGGGGCGGCGAGAAACTTGGTCAAGGAGGTGGGGTTAAAGGAGGAGCGTGGGGGCGGAGAGGCGGAGGGTTTTAGGTTAGGCATTAATTAGCCTCGGGGGGGGCTGAAGGCACGGCCGCCAATGGTGGGGCGAAGGGGTGGGGGTCACAAGAGGCCAGAATCGGAGGAAAGGAGAGTTTGCGGAGGGGGAGAGGGGGTCTATGAGGCTGGAGGTGGTTTCAGAGACAGGGAGGGGGTGAGGCCCTGAAGGGATTTGCACATTATGGTGAGGGGTGATGGTTGAGTGGGACACTGCACTCCATGACAATAGCGTGGTGCCTTCGCTTTATCTTCAGTCTGTTCTGGTATTTTGAAGAAGAGCAGGGGAGTTCTCCCGGAGTCCATGCCAACATTTATCCCTCAACCAACACCTACAAAACATTTCACTCAGTGCTGTTTTGTGGGAGCTTGCTGTGCGCAAATTGACTGCCGCGTTTCTACACTTCCACAGTATTTCACTGGCTGTAAAGCGCTTTGGGAGGCTCTGAGGCCATGAAAGATGCTATAGAACTGCAAGGTCCTTCTTTTTTTCTATGGGGTGGGGAAGGAGATTCAGTGGGTGGGGTAGGGTCCATGATATGGTAGAGTGTACAGGATGTGTGGAGGAGATTCAATGGGTGGGTAGAGTCTGTGATGGGGTAGAGTGTACATGGGGTGTGGAATGAGATTCAATGGGTGGGGTAGGGTCATGATATGGTAGAGTGTAATGGGTTGGGGAGCAGATTCAATGGGTGGGGTAGAGTCCGTGATGGGGTAGATGGGGTGGGGAAGGAGATTCAATGGGTGGGTAGAGTCTGTGATGGGGTAGATGGGCTGTGGAAGGAGATTCAATGGGTGGGGTAGAGTCTGTGATGGGGTAGATGGGATGGGGAAGGAGATTCAATGGGTGGGTAGAGTCTGTGATAGGGTAGATGGGCTGTGGAAGGAGATTTAATGGGTGGGGTAGAGTCTGTGATAGGGTAGATGGGGTGGGGAAGGAGATTTAGTGGGTGGGGTAGAGTCCGTGATGGGGTAGATGGGCTATGGAGGAGATTCAATGGGTGGGGTAGAGTCCGTGATGGGGTAGAGTGTACATGTGCTCCAGAAGTACTGTGTTTAATCGGCCAAATGAGGTTTGCTCAATCTATGGATTCTGATGTTCAAATACATTGCAGTGTCTGCCTGTGGCTCGGTGGGTAGCACACTCGCCTCTGAGTCAGAAGGTCGTGGGTTCAAGTTCCACTCCAGGAACCTGAACACATAAAGCTAGGCTGACACTCCAGTGCAGTGCTGAGGGAGCGCCGCACTGTCGGAGGTGCCGTCTTTCAGCTGAGACGTTAAACCGAGGCCCCGTCTGCTCTCACAGGTGGATGTAAAAGATCCCATGGCCACGATTTCAAAGAAGAGCAGGGGAGTTCTCCCTGGTGTCCTGGGGGCCAACATTTATCCCTCAAACAACATCACTAAAAACAGATGATCTGGTCATTATCACATTGCTGTTTGTGGGAGCTTGCTGTGCGCAAATTAGCTGCCGTGTTTCCCACATTACAACAGTGACTGCACTTCAAATAGTACTTCATTGGCTGTAAAGCGCTTTGAGACATCCGGTGGTCATGGAAGGCGCTATATAAATGCAAGTCTTTCTTTATTGTACAGTAAGCTCTTGTTTAAACTGCACTTAATCATCCAGAATTCTTTAATAACCGGCAAAATGGTATTCTGATGAATGCACATTCTAACTGCATGTTTAAATGGTGGGGAATGACTTCCCACTTGTTCCCGCCGTTGCTGTGGACGTTGCAATCTTCCCCGCACTGTATCAGCTGGCCGTCCAGCCAAAGAGGAACCCAAAGGTTAAGTTTTACTGTATATTTGTGGGGCCAGAATAAGCAGGGGTGCGTCTTCGGCTTTTACAAACCCAGCTTGGGTCCATTGCCACTCCGTGTCCCACCTCCCCTCCCGAGTTCGGAACACCCCCACAGAATGACCACCTTCTGGTCTGAGGTCGGCCGATATATAAATTGCCTCGGTAGGTGTACCTCTCCGTTATCCGGACTTTCGAATCAACCGGCACCATCCCGGTCCCATAGGGGCCGGAGACGAGAGAGTTTACTGTACGAACCCCACTCAAGATCAGAGAGACCTCGCTTTTATTTAACGTTAACAGCTGTAGACAGGGAGACTATTGTCCTTGTCATGCTTAGTCTGGGATAATTAAAGAAGTTGATGAAGAGGGTTCCCCAGTGGAAGGCCCCTTGAGACTGTAACCCTCCGACAAACAGAAGGACAGCCCTGGGCAAGGACGAGTGAAACACAGAGAGACAAACGTTGAGCCCGTGCTGCACATGGTTGGAATCTAAGGCTCTCTCGTGAGTTGCTGACCTTCCTTCTTCTCATTCTCAGAACTCCACACAACTTCGAAGTAAAGGGTTTGGAGAAGGTTGGGCGATAATTGATAGGAGGGTTGGCACTAGAAAGAATGCATATCCTACAGGGACTCCCATGAGCAAAGGCTAACTACAGCTGGGTTTCCTGTTTCCAGAGAGGCAGGGCAGGTGTGGCTGTGTGTGATGCAATACAAATACTCGCTCCTCCATCACCAGAGCAACCTGTCCCACTCGCAGATGCAAGCTCCTCCATCTCTCTTCTCTCTTAGGCAGTCCCTCGGAACCGAGGATGACTTGCTTCCACATTAAAAATGAGTTCTCAGGTGACTGATGAGTCCAATGCGGGACCTACAGTCTCTGTCACAGGTGGGGCAGACGGTGGTTGAAGGGGCAGGTGGGTGGGGTGCTTGGGTTGACGTGCGCTCCTTGCGCTGTTTGTGCTTGGCTTCCGCTTGCTCCCGGCGAAGAGACTCGAGGTGTTCGGTGCCTTCCCGGATGCTTCTCCTCCACTTTGTGCGGTCTTGGGGCCAGGGATTCTCAGGTGTCGGTGGGGATGTTACACTTTTTCAAGGAGGCTTTGAGGGTGTCCTTGAAGCGTTTCCTCTGCCCACCTGGGGCTCTCTTGCCGTGTCGGAGCTCCGAGTAGAGCGCTTGCTTTGGGAGTCTCGTATCGGGCATGCGGACAATGTGACCCGTCCATCGGAGCTGATCGAGCGTGGTCAAAGCTTCGATGCTGGGGATGTTGGCCTGAGCGAGAACACTGACGTTGGTGCGCCTATCCTGCCAATGGATTTGCAGGATCTTGCGGACGCAGCGTTAGTGGTGCCTCTCCAGTGCATTGAGGTGCCTGCTGTACATGGTCCATGTCTCTGAGGCATACAGCAGGGCGGGTAACACTGCTGCTCTGTAGACCATGAGCTTAGTGCCGGGTTTGAGGTCCTGGTCTTCAAACACTCTCTTCCTCAGGTGATCGAAGGCTGCACTGGCACACTGAAGGCGGTGTTGGACTTCGTCATCGACGTCTGCCCTTGTTGACAGTAGGCTCCCGAGGTATGGAAAGTGGTCCACGTTGTCCAAGTACTTGTTGTGGATTTTGATAATCAGGGGGCAGTACTGTGTGGCGGGGGCAGGTTGGTAGAGGACCTTTGTCTTACAGATGTTTGGTGTAAGGCCCATGCTCTTGTACGCTTTGGTGAAGGTGTTGACGATGGTTTGGAGTTCGACCTCCGAGTGTCCGCAGACCCAAGCGTCGTCTGCATACTGTAATTCGACGACAGAGGATGGGACGACCTTGGATCTGGACTGGAGGCGACGGAGGTTGAACAGTTTCCCGTTTGTTCTGGAAATTAGCTCCACTCCAACGGGAAGCTTACTGAGGGTGAGATGGAGCATTGCAGCCAGGAAGATCGAGAAGAGCATTGGTGCGATGACACAGCCTTGCTTGACCCCAGCATCCGACAACTGAAGAACAACAAGGCCTCAGGAGCAGATGGAATCTCTGCCGAGGCACTAAAGCATGGCGGAGAAGCACTTCTGGTGCGAATTCATGAACTCATTTCTCTTATCTGGAAGGAGGAGAGCATGTCAGGGGATCTCAGAGACGTCGTAATTGTGACCATCTTCAGGAAAGGTGACAAGACCGATTGCAGAAATTACAGAGGAGTTTCCCTGCTGTCTGACACAGGAAAAGTCATCGCAAGAATCCTCCTCAATCGCCTTCTCCCAGTGGCTGAAGAGCTCCTCCCAGAGTCGCAATGCGGATTCCTCCCACTAAGGGGCACAATGGAATGAAATTCAGTTAATTAAATAAATCTGCAACATAAAAGCCAGAGGTGGGATGGGAGACAAATAGGCCACGCTACCATGTCACGCTTGCCCCCTCCGCCCCCCCCCATTGTCATTTGAACATGGCGTGGGGGGGGAGGGGAGGGGGGCAGCAAGAAGCGGCAGATGAAGTTCATTCACAGTGGGAACGGTGGAAAACATAAGAGGCTGTGTTTTTTTAATGAAGGTTCGGGGGGGCGGGGGGGCGGTGCGAGGATCTGACAATAGGCCTCCCCCACCACACCCTCTCCATTTTCCACCAATTTAAATCTCGTGCCCACCCGAAAATTGGACTGGTTTCAAGGCGGAAAACTGCACCGGTTTAGACAGCGACCTTTGACAATTCCTTATCTGCTTGGCTGCGATTCAACCTTTATGCTTTGTGTAATCCTTGTCGCTAGCATGCGATAAAATGACACCTAGAGCCAATCAAGGTCGCCGCGCCCCGCCTTTTTATGATTGGAAGTGTTTAAATCTAAGGAGCGGCCCCCTCGGGGCTTTGCCAGACAGGCAGTGTCCAAGCTCATCACCGTGACAATGGGCGGACGCAAATTCCACTTCTTGAAGATTTTAATTTTCTTCGCAGCGAGTATCGAGAGCGTGAGGTGAGTAGTCAGTAGGTCAACATCGGCCGGGGTGCTGTTTTCATTTGTTAGATAATAAGTGGTGATCCGGTTGAGATTTTGCTCAAAAGTTGGGGGGGTTTTTTCCCGGTTGTGTTGCTGCTTCCCGTGACTTCATCCACAGGTGTGTCGAGCAGAGCTGCACACGCTCGCAGTCTTTGAACCACCCTTCCCTTCTCCAGTTCCGAGATGCACAAGCAGTGGGCATTTGAGGCGGGTGCAATTAAGCCGTTCCCAATCGGAGATTTTAGCAAGGAAAAGAATGTGTGTGACATTCCCCTCACCTTTTATAAAATAAATAATCTCGGTATGTGGGCGTCGCTGGCAATGCCAGCATTTATTGCCCATCCCTAATTGCCCTCGAGAAGGTGGTGGTGAGCCGCCTTCTTGAACCGCTGCAGTCCGTGTGGTGAAGGCGCTCCCACAGTGCTGTTAGGGAGGAAGTTCCAGGATTTTGACCCAGCGACGATGAAGGAACGGCTGATATATTTCCAAGTCAGGATGGTGTGTGACTTGGAGGGGAACTTGGAGGTGGAGGTGTTCCCATGCGCCTGCTGCCCTTGTCCTTCTAGGTGGAAGAGGTCGCGGGTTTGGTAGGTGCTGCCGAAGAAGCCTTGGCGAGTTGCTGCAGTGCATCTTGTAGATGGTGCACACTGCAGACACGGTGCGCCGGTGGTGGAGGGAGTGAGTGTTTAGTGTGGTGGATGGGGTGCCAATCAAGCGGGCTGCTTTGTCCTGGATGGTGTCGAGTGTTGTTGCAGCTGCACTCATCCAGGCAAACATAGAAACATAGAAGATAGGAGCAGGAGTAGGCCATTCGGCCCCTCGAGCCTGCTCCGCCATTCGATGAGATCATGGCTGATCATCCAAATTCAGTACCCTGTCCCTGCTTTCTCCCCATATCCCATGATACCTTTAGCTTTAAGAAATATATCTTACTCATTCTTGAATATATTTAATGACTTGACCTCAACTACCTTCTGTGGTAGAGAATTCCACAGGTTCACCACTCTCTGGGTGAAGAAATTCTTCCTCATTTCTGTCCTAAATGGCTTACCCCTTATCCTTAGATTATGACCCCTGGTTCTGGACTCTCCGACCATCGGGAACATTCTTCCTGCATCTAGTTTGTCCAGACCTGTCAGAATTTTATATGTTTCGATGAGATCCCCTCTCATTCTTCTATACTCCAGCGAGTATAAGCCCAATCGACCCAATCTCTCCTCATATGTCATTCCTGCCATCCCAGGTATCAGCCTTGTGAATCTTCGCTGAACTCCCTCCATGGCAAGAACATCCTTCCTCAGATAAGGCGACCAAAACTGCACACAGTACTCAAAGTGCGGTCTCACCGAGGCCCTGTACAACTGCAGCAGGACATCCCTGTTCCTATACGCAAACCCTTTCGCTATGAAGGCCAACATACCATTTGCCTTCTTCACCGCCTGCTGCACCTGCATGCTTACCTTCAGCGACTGGTGCACAAGGACACCCAGGTCTCGTTGCACTTCCCCTTCTCCCAATCTATTGCCATTTAGATAATAGTCTGCCTTTCTGTTTTTGACACCAAAGTGGATAACCTCACATTTATCCACGTTATATTGCATCTGCCACGCTTCTGCCCACTCACCCAACCTGTCCAAATCATCCTGGAGTTTCTCAGTATCGTCCTCGCAGCACACACTCCCACCCACCTTTGTGTCATCTGCAAACTTGGAGATATCACATTTAGTTCCCTTATCTAGATCATTAATGTATATTGTGAATAGCTGGGGTCCAAGGACCGATCCATGCGGTACCCCACTAGTCACTGCTTGCCACTCAGAAAAAGACCCATTAATTCCTACTCTCTGCTGTCTGTCCGCCAACCAGTTCTCTATCCAAGTCAATACCTTGCCCCCAATCCCATGTGCCTTAACTTTACACGCTAATCTCTTATGCGGGACCTTATCGAAAGCCTTTTGAAAGTCCAAATACACCACATCTACTGGTTCTCCCTTATCTATTTTCCCAGTTACATCCTCAAAAAATTCCAGGGACCCCTTTTGAAGAGGATGTTTCAACATCAGGGACTCCGATTAAAGAGGGAATCTCACCATCAGGGACCCCTTTTAAGAGGGAGTCGTACAATTAGGGACCCCTTTTAAAGAGGGTGTCTCCCAAACAGGGACCGCTTTTAAAGAAAGAGTTTCGACATCAGGGTCCCCTTTTAAAGAGGGAATCTTTCAATCTTTTAATGTGAGTCTTACCATCAGGGACACCTTTAAAGAGGGAGTGTCTCCATCAGTGTCACCTTTTAAAGAGGGTGTCTCCCCATGAGGGATCCCTTTTAAAGAGGGAGTCTCACCATAAGGGGTCCCTTTTAAAGAGGGAGTCTCACCATCAGGGACCCCTTTTAAAGAGAGAGTCTCAACTTTAGGGGCCCCTGTTAAAGAGGGGGTCTCACCAACAGAGGCGCCTTTCAAAAAGGGAGTGTCACCATCAGGGATCCCTTTTAAAGAAAGAGTCTCACGATCAGGGTCCCCTTTTAAAGTGGGTGTATCCCCTTCAGGGGCCACTATTAATGAGAGAGTCTCTCCAACAGGGTCCCCTTTTCAAGAGGGAGTCTCACCATCAGGGACCCCTTTTAAAGAGGGAGTCTCACCATCAGGGACCCCTTTTAAAGAGGGAGTCTCACCATCAGGGACCCCTTTTAAAGAGGGAGTCTCACCATCAGGGACCCCTTTAAAAGAGGGAGTCTCACCATCAGGGACCCCTTTTGAAGAGCGTATTTTAGCATCAGGGACTCCTATTAAAGAGGGAGTCTCACCATCAGGGACTCCTATTAAAGAGGGAGTCTCACCATCAGGGACCCCTTTTAAAGAGGGAGTCTCACCATCAGGGACCCCTTTTAAAGAGGGAGTCTCACCATCAGGGGCAAGTGGAGAGTATTCCATCACACATGTATATACATATATTTTCCTTGGCGTTGTTCATGATAAGGTAGATGTTTTATATATGTTCTATCGGCTGTTGTGACACAGGCATAACATTATCACAGAGAGAGGAATGCCAGACAAGATTTGCCCCCTAAGGTCACCGAGATTTATTCGCTCACATCACTGAGAGTGTTTAGCGGTGTGCAATTTGCATAATGTTGATCTCTTGACCCGTGAGCTCACTCAGCATTACGCTGATAAATTTTCTCCTGCCGAAGTTATCTATGTATCATTTAGTCACTTCAAAACGTTGCACAGCACTTCAAGACAGCGAGCTGCTTGGAAGTGGCTTTTGTTACATCGGCAAGTGCAGCAGCCATTCCGCGCACAGCGAGATCCCACGCACCGCGCTGAGATGAATGACTTGCTTGGCCTGCCTTTGGAATGGAGATGCTGGTTCGAGGGAGGAAGGGTGGCCCAGGAGACTGGGCGGACTCCCCTTGCTCTTCTCTGCACGCTGTCCGGCGATCACCCTGGGTGAGGTGCGGGCGGGCACAGGTCCGTCAGTGCCGCTGGTTGCAGTGGGAGAAATTTGGGGCGCCGGGTGTAAGATCATTGACTGACAAGGTTATCACACAGCATTAAAGCATATATTGGGTTTGTGTGTGTGTGTGTTTGTGGGTTTTTTTTCTGCGTGTGACGAGCACCAGTGAATTGTCTAGTGTGCCTGGTCAGAATGTGATGACCGCGTGGAGCTGTGTGTGGGGAACGGCCGTGGTTAGTTAGCAGATCATGCGTAAGCCCACTTATGGGGCAGTCTGGTACAAACACGTTGAGTTACATCAAGGTTACAGCACAGAAACAGGCCATTCGGCCCAACTGGTCTAAACACAGAAACATAGAAAAATAGGAGCAGGAGTCGGCCATTCGGCCCTTCGAGCCTGCTCTGCCATTCAATATGATCATGGCTGATCCTCTATCTCAATACCATATTCCCGCTCTCTCCCCATACCCCTTGATGCCTTTAATGTCTAGAAATCTATTAATCTCCTTCTTAAATATATTCAGTGACTTGGCCTCCACAGCCTTCTGTGGTAGAGAATTCCACAGGTTCACCACCCTCTGAGTGAAGAAATTTCTCCTCATCTCAGTCCTAAATGTCATACCCCGTATTCTGAGACTGTGACCCCTCGTTCTAGACCCCCCAGCCAGGGGAAACATCCTCCCCGCATCCAGTCTGTCTAGCCCTGTCAGAATTTTATACGTTTCAATGAGATCCCCTCTCATTCTTCTAAACTCTAGTGAATACAGGCCTAGTCGACCCAATCTCTCCTCATACGACGGAGTTTCTGCTCCACACGAGCCTCCTCCCACCCTCTTCAACTCACCCCATCAGCATATCCTTCTATTCCTTTCTCCTTCATGTGCTTATCTAGCTTCCCCTTAAATGTATCTCTGCTATTCGCCTCAACCACTCCCTGTGGTAGCTAGTTCCACATTCTTAACACTCTCTGGGTAAAGAAGTTTCTCCTGAATTCCCTATTGGATTTATTACTGACTATGTTATAAGACTGTCACTGACCTCATCTCCTCTGGAGATCTTCCCTCCACGGCCGCCAACCTCATAGCTCCCCAACCCCGCACAACTCGCTTCTACCTCCTTCCCAAGATTCACAAACAGGACTGCCCTGGTAGACCCATCGTTTCAGCCTGTTCTTGCCCCACGGTGCTTATCTCTTCCTATCTCAACTCTATTTTTTTCTCCCCTTGTCCAGTCTCTTCCTACCTACATCCACGACTCTTCTGATGCCCTCCGCCACTTTAACTGTATCCAGTTTCCCGGCCCCAACCGCCTCCTTTTCACTATGGACGTCCAATCCCTCTACACCTCCATCCCCCACCAGGACGGCCTGAGTGCGCTCCGCTTCTTCCTTGAACAGAGGCCCAACCAGTCCCCATCCACCACCACCCTCCTCCGCCTGGCTGAACTTGTTCTCACATTAAACAACTTCTCCTTTGACTCCACTCACTTCCTCCAAATTAAAGGTGTTGCTATGGGAACCCGCATGGGTCCTAGCTATGCCTGCCTTTTCGTGGGATATGTGGAACATTTTTTGTTCCAGTCCTACTCAGGTCCCCTCCCTCACCTCTTTTTCCGGTACATTTTTCGATTAGGCACTTTACAGCCTTCTGGACTCAACATCGAGTTCAACAATTTCAGACCATAACCTCAGCCCCTATTTTTTTTTCTCTCGCATGGCAGCTGTTGATGATTCTGCCAGTGCCATTTACACCTCACCTAGAGTCATCTTTTGTGTCTTAATTTGTCCCATTACCATCTCCTTTTGCTTTGCACCATCATCCCTTTTGTCATTTAATCTCTCCTGCCTTCCATCCTATCACAGACCTTCCCTTTTGTTCTTTCCTCCCCTCCCCCCTTTCCCTGCCCCTACACTCGCTTAAAAATCTGTTACATCTCTAACTTTTTCCAGTTCTGACGAAGGGTCATCGAACTGAAACGTTAACTCTCTTTCTCTCTCCACAGATGCTGCCTGACCTGCTGAGTGTTTCCAGCATTTTCTGTTTTTATTTCAGATTTCCAGCATCCGCAGTATTTTGCTTTTATGTTGATGGCCCCGAGTTCTGGTCTCCCCACACAAGCGGAAACATCTTCTCCACTTCTACCCTATCGAACCCTTTCATTATCTTAAAGACCTCGAACAGGTCACCCCTCAGTCTTCTCTTTTCTAGAGAAAAGAGCCCCAGCCTGTTCAACCTTTCAGCACGGCGACGCTTGCAATAAAACTTCCCCCTGTCCAGTTTCCATTAGAACAAAGAAAAGCCAAGAGGCGATCTGATGGAGGGGTTCAAAATGACGAGGGGTTTTGAGGAAGCAAATCGGAGGTAACTATTTCCGCTGAGCTGTAGACATTTGGAACAAGTTGCAAACTCCTTCCCTTTTACCGGAGCCGACTGGCCTTCAAGAAACACCAGTTGCGTTCAGCGCGGTTCCAATTCAGTCCAAATTCCTCGGAATAAATGTCCTCATCACCGCAAAGACTCTGCAGGACAAATTGCGGGGATCCTTGCTCAAAGGGAGCGTGGGACGGAGAACTGGCGCTGCAGTGTTGTGTCCTTACCTCTTCCAGTGTGGCGCCCTACTGGGAGCATGGCCGAGGTGGGCACTTATGTCCCTTCAGAGCCCTCTTGAAAGAGGGAGCCACACCATCAGACTTTCTTTGAAGATTGGACATGTTTTACTGTTGAGAGAGGGGTACGTAAGGGTCTTTATTTTGCATTATTCTCGGGGTGTGGGTGTCGCCGGCAAGGCTGGCATTTATTGGCCATCCCCTAATTGCCCTTGAGAAGGTGGCGGTGAACTTTCGGAGTGTTGATGCAGCTGCACCACCTGGCAAGTGGAGCGTGTTCACTCACCCGTGTCCATATATATTGCACTTCAGATCTCCAGCATCTGCAGTATTTTGCTTTTATATGCGTGTGCTGATCTCCCTTGGCATTGTTCACGATAAGCTAGATGATAAATGTTTTACAGCGCCGATAACTGTGCTGCTAAAGGTCAGCTGCCTGAATGCAATTCTCTTTAGGCCATAAAGTCTAATTGCAGCAAATTAGGTCAACTACACGGTACCTACTGCCACGGAGGCAAGTTTATAGACTGGCGCATCCTTGTAAATTCCTGGCTCCGGTTCAAGAGAAATGGCTGGCTTTTTCTTTCATGCCTTCGGGCTTCACGTTTCAAAATGAGTCATAGAGTCATAGATTTATACAGCACAGAAAGAGGCCCTTCAGCCCATCGTGTCCGCGCCGGCCATCATGCCCTATCTATTCTAATCCCATTTTCCAGCACTTGGTCCGTAGCCTTGTATGCTATGGCGTTTCAAGTGTTCATCTAAATGCTTCTTGAATGTTGTGAGGGTTCCTGCCTCTACCACCCTTTCAGGCAGTGAGTTCCAGATTCCAACCACCCTCTGGGTGAAAAAGTTTTTCCTCAAATCCCCTCTAAACCTCCTGCCCCTTACCTTGAAACTATGCCCCCTGGTTATTGACCCCTCTACTAAGGGGAAATGTTCCTTTCTATCTACCCTATCTATGCCCCTCATAATTTTGTACACCTCAATCGGGTCCCCCCTCAGCCTTCTCTGCTCTAAGGAAAACAACCCCAGCCTGTCCAGTCTCTCTTCATAGCTGAAGCGCTCCAGCCCAGGTAACATCCTGGTGAATCTCCTCTGCACCCTCTCCAATGCAATCACATCCTTCCTATAGTGTGGTGACCAGAACTGCACACAGTATTCCAGATGTGGCCTAACTAGCGTTTTGTACAGCTCCATCATAACCTCCCTGCTCTTATATTCTATGCCTCGGCTAATGAAGGCAAGTATCCCATATGCCTTTTTAACCACCTTATCTACCTGTCCTGCTGCCTTCAGGGATCTATGTACATGCACACCAAGGTCCCTCTGATCCTCTGTCCTTCCTCGGGTCCTACCATTCATTGTGTATTCCCTTGCCTTGTTAGTCCTCCCAAAATGCATCACCTCACACTTTTCAGGGTTAAATTCCATTTGCCACTATTCTGCCCATCTAACCAACCCATCTATATCGTCCTGTAGCCTGAGGCTTCCCTCCTCGCTATTTACCACTCCACCAATTTTCGTGTCATCTGCGAACTTACTGATCATACCTCCTACATTCATATCTAAATCATTAATGTACACTACAAACAGCAAAGGACCCAGCACCGATGCCTGTGGTACACCACTGGACACAGGCTTCCAGTCACAAAAACAACCTTCGACCATCACCCTCTGCCTCCTGCCACTAAGCCAATTTTGGATCCAATGTGCCAAGTTGCCCTGGATCCCATGGGCTCTTACCTTCTTGACCAGTCTCCCATGTGGGACTTTGTCAAAAGCCTTACTGAAGTCCATGTAGACAACATCAACTGCACTACCCTCATCCACACACCTAGTCACCCCCTCGAAAAATTCAATCAAATTGGTCAAACATGATCTCCCCCTGATAAAGCCATGCTGACTATCCCTGATTAATCCCTGCCTCTCCAAGTGGAGACTAATTCTGTCCCTCAGAATTGTTTCCAATAATTTCCCTACCACTGATGTTAGACTCACTGACCTGTAATTCCCTGGTTTATCCCTACTACCCTTCTTGAATAATGGTACTACGTTAGCTGTTCTCCAGTCCTCTGGCACCTCCCCTGTGGCCAGAGAGGTTCTGAAAATTTGTGTCAGAGCCCCTGCAATCTCCTCCCTTGCCTCACACAGCAGCCTGGGATACATCTCCTCTGGGCCTGGGGATTTATCCACTTTTAAGCCCGCTAAAACCGCTAGTACCTCCTCTCTCTCAATACTAATTTGTTCAAGTATATCACAGTCCCCCTGCCTGATTTCTATGCCTACATCGTCCTTCTCCATAGTGAACACAGATGCAAAATATTCATTTGAAACCCCACCTACATCTTCTGGCTCTACAGACAGATTGCCACTTTGATCCCTAATGGGCCCTACTCTTTCCCTGGTTATCCTCTTGATCTTAATATACTTATAAAACACCTTGGGATTTTCCTTTATTTTGCCCGCCAGTGTTATTTCATGCCCCCTCTTTGCTCTCCTAATTTCTTTTTTAAGTACCCCCCTGCACTTTCTATACTCCACTGTTTTTAGTCCTTTGTATCTGCCAAAAGACTCCCTTTTTTTCCTAATCCATTCTCGTATATCCCTTGACATCCAGGGTTCCCTGGGCTTGTTGGTCCCACCCTTGACCTTTACGGGAACATGTTGGCGTTGTACTCTCTCTATTTCCTTTCTGAAAGACTCCCACTGCTCTGATGTGGATTTTCCTACAAGTAGCTGACCCAAGTCCACTTTGGCCAGATCCTGCCTTATCATATTAAAATCGGCCTTCCCCCAATTTAGAACCTTTATTTCCGGTCCATCTTTGTCCTTTTCCATGACTACCTTAAATCTCACCGAATTATGGTCACTGTCACCAAAATGCTCTCCTACTGACACTTCTACCACTTGCCTGGCTACATTCCCTAGAATTAGGTCCAGTACCGCCCCCTCTCTTGCAGGACTTTCTACATGCTGGCTCAAAAAGCTCTCCTGGATGCTCTTTAAGAATTCCGCACCCTCTAAGCCTTTCACACTCTGACTATCCCAGTTAATATTGGGGAAGTTGAAATCCCCTACTATTATTACCCTATTATTTCTACACTTCTCTGAGATTTGCCTACATATCTGTTCCTCTATCTCCCCCTGACTGTTTGGGGGCCTATAGTACACTCCCAGCAAAGTGCTTGCCCCCTTTTTGTTTTTAAGTTCTACCCATATGGCCTCATTAGAGGAACCTGCTAAGATATCATCCCTCCTTACAGCAGTAATTGACTCCTTGATTAATATTGCGACACCCCCTCCTCTTTTACACCCCCCTCTGTCTCGCCTGAAGATTCTATACCCCGGAATATTGAGCTGCCAGTCCTGCCCCTCCCTCAACCATGTCTCTGTGATAGCAACAATATCAGGGTAGATGCAGGGAGGATGTATCCCCCTAGCTGGGGAGCCTAGAACCAGGGGTCACAGTCTCAGAATAAGGGGTGGGCCATTTAGGACTGAGATGAGGAGAAATTTCTTCACTCAGAGGGTGGTGAATCTTTGGAATTCTCTGCCCCAGAGGGCTGTGGAGGCTCAGTCGTTGAGACTATTCAAGACAGAGATCGATAGATTTTTGAATATTAAGGGAATCAAGGGATATGGGGATAGTGCAGGAAAGTGGAGATGAGGTAGAAGATCAGCCATGATCTTATTGAATGGCGGAGCAGGCTCGAGGGGCCAAATGGCCGACTCCTGCTCCTATTTCTTATGTTCATATCCCGACTCTCTGTCTCCTGCCTCCAGACCAAATTCCAACCCAAAATTGCCGCCAATTCTGTGCGCTAATTTTTGCTAATGATCTCTTGTGCAAAACTTTATGAATTATCTGCTGGAGGATCATCTAGATAACATTCATAGATACTCCCTTATCGAGCATGTTAGTGACTTCCTCAAAAGATTCAAAGAGATTAGTCAGGCATGACTTGCATTTGATAAATCCATACGGACTCACTTTGATCAGTTCGCACTTGTCCCAAGTGTGCAGTCACTCTGTCCCTAGTGACAGATTCTAGTAACTTCCCCACAACTGACGTTAGGCTGACAGGTCTGTACTTACCTGGTTTCCCTGCCCACCCTTCTTAAATAGTAGAGTGACATTTGCAATTCTCCAATCCAAAGGCACAACACACAAAATGGGAGCCTTGGAAGATTATGACTAAAGCATCTGCAATTCCCTCACCTACTTCTTTTAATACCCTGGGGTGGAAACTATCAGGTCCTGGAGATTTATCTATCTTAAGTCCCATTATTTTCTCCATTACCATTTTTTTAAGTTATATTAAATCCAGTAAGTTCCTCCCCTTGATTTATTTTTAGTTTCCCTTAAATCACTGGTATTTTGTCCTCTTCCTCTACAGTGAAAATTGTATTAATTTAACAATTCTGCCATTTCCTTATTGTCGATTACAGTATCACCTGTGTCCGTCTTTAATGGGTCCACACTGCCCTATACCACTCTCTTTCTCTTAATATGTTTACTGTTGGCCTTGATATCCCTTGCAAGTTTTTTTTCGTATTCCGTTTTCCACCTCTTAATAATTGCTTTGTATCCCTTTCCTCTTTTCCTGGCATATGTGTAAGCCGCTTCTCTTAGTTTGAATCTGTCTCTTACTCCATTTATTGACTATGGTTAACTACATGTGTGGAGCATTTGCCTTTTAAGGGTATGTATTGATCTTGTATTGATTGTATTGTCTTGTATTGGTCTTGCAATCATCCAAAACTCTGCTGCCAGTGACCTAACTCGCACCAAGTCCTGTTCACCCATCGCTGACCTACATTGGCTCCCAGTCCAGGAACGCATCGAATTTAATACTCTCATCCTTGTTTGGGGAGAGATTACAAAATGCTACGGTACAGAGGGATCTGGGGATCCTTGTACATGAATCACAAAAAGTTAGCATGCAGGTACAGCAAGTAATGAGGAAGGCAAATGGAATGTTGACCTTTATTGCAAAGGGGATGGAGTATAAAAGCAGGGAAGTCTTGCTACAACTGTACAGGGCGTTGGTGAGACCACACCTGGAGTACTGCGTACAGTTTTGGTCTCCTTATTTAAGGAAGGATATATTTGCATTGGAGGCAGTTCAGAGAAGGTTCACGAGGTTGATTCCGGAGATGAAGGGGTTGTCTTATGAAGAAAGGTTGAGCAGGTTGGGCCTATACTCATTGGAGTTCAGAAGAATGAGAGGTGATCTTATTGAAACATATAAGATTCTGAAGGGGCTCGACAGGGTAGATGCAGAGAGGATGTTTCCCCTTGTGGGGGAATCTAGAACTAGGGGGCATAGTCTCAGAATAAGGGGAAACGCTTTTAAATCGGAAATAAGGAGGAATTTCTTCTCAGAGGGTCGTGAATCTTTGGAATTCTCTTCCCCAGAGAGCTGTGGAGGCTGGGTCATTGGATATATTTAAGGTGGAGATTGACAGATTTTTGAATGGTAAGGGAGTCAAGGGTTATGGGGAGCGGGCAGGGAAATGGAGTTGAGGCCAAGATCAGGTCAGCCATGATCTTATTGAATTGCGGAACAGGCTCGAGGGGCCGAATGACCTCCTCCTGCTCCTACGTCTTATGTTCTTATGTTCTTATGTTCAAATCCCTCCGTGGCCTCGCCCCCTCCCTGTCTCTCTAACCTCCTCCAGCCCTACAACCCCCCTGAGATCTCGGCGCTCCTCCAATTCTGGCCTCTTGTGAATCCCCGATTTTAATCGCTCCACCATTGGCGGCCGTGCATTCAGCTGCCTGGGCCCCAATCTCTGGAATTGTCTCCCTAAACCTCTCCGGCTCTCTCTCCTCCTTTAAGACGCTCCTTAAAACCGACCTCTTTGACCAAGCTTTTGGTCACCTGTCCTAATATCTCCTTATGTGGCTCGGGGTCAAATTTTGGTTGATAATCGCTCCTGTGAAGCGCCTTGGGATGTTTTACTACGTTAAAGGTGCTATATAAATGCAAGTTGTTGTTGTATCACAAGAACATAAGAATTAGGAGCAGGAGTCGGCCATACGGCCCCTCGGGCCTGCTCCGCCATTCAATAGGATCATGGCTGATCCGAACCTAGACTCACGTCCACTTCCCTGCCCGCTCCCCATAACCCTTCATTCACTTATCAGCTGGGAAACTGTCTATCTCCGTTTTAAATTTATTTGATGTCGCAGCTTCCACAGCTCTCTGAGGTAGCAAATTCCATCGATTTACTACCCTCTGAGTGAAGAAGTTTCTCCTCATCTCAGTTTTGAAACGGCAGCCCCTTATTCTCAGATTATGCCCCCTAGTTCTAGTCTCACCCATCAGTGGAAACATCCTCCCCGCCTCCACCCGATCAAGCCCTCTCACAATCTTATATGTTTCGATAAGATCGCCTCTCATTCTTCTGTATTCCAATGAGTAGAGGCCCAACCTACTCAACCTCTCCTCATAAGTCAACCCCCTCATCTCCGGAATCAACCGAGTGAACCTTCTCTGAACTGCCTCTTTGAATGGATCCCAGTGTTGGTCTGCGGGTTTACCCATTAACGGTTCGCTTTGGGGCGTCCTGAGAATGGGGGCGGGCGCCATATAAATGAAAGTTCTTCCTTATTTTCAGGCGCCCCTCACAATTGGGGGGCTTCTCTTGATGTAGTTACTGCGTGTGCCGGGGTGGGGTGGGGGGGCAGCGCTGTTGCGGACGAGGGTTTCACTCGAGCTGTAAGAATAATCTGACTTCTTCCTTGTGTTTTCACCCAGACCCTCGCAAGTCCTGGATTGCGATGCCGATGACCCCGAGAAAGGTACAGTCCATTATGTGGTTCACATCGGGCGCGTCCCATCAGAACGGAACCACAGCGGCTGCTGGCCGGGCCAAACGAGAAGCGCTCAGCCGGTCAGGCAGCATCTGTGGTGGGGGGGCGGGGGGGGCTTGGCCAACGGGACCAGGGCCCGGCTGTGATGCCTCCATTGGTTGAATAGCCCACTTAGGCTCCCTGCCCAAGGCTAACCCTGTGGAGAGTGGCCACTCCAGCAAGCTACTGGGGGATGACACCAGTTCCCAGCAAGGAGGGGAGGGAAAATTGGCGGAAAAGCGGAAATTTATCAAGCAATTGCGCTGCTCCGCCTCTCTGTGCTTCGAGCCCAGTCGGACCCTTTCCAACCTCTCGTCACAAAGCCTGCAATGAACCATACTGTCCTCAGTCTCTGGCACCGCGGATCTTGTCCTTCGGTTGACCCCACTCCCCCGGTGGTCATTTTCGGACTCGTACTCAGGGATGACGGCCTGGGGGGACCGAGCCTCTTGTGTCGTGGCTCCGTGGGCCGCTCTCTCTCTCTCTCTCTCTCGCCTCGGAGTCAGAAGGTCGTGTGTTCATAGTCCCGCTCCAGAGACCCGAGCGCAAAAAACTAGGCCGACGCTCCCAGTGCCAGTGCTGAGGGAGCGCCGCACTGTCGGAGGTGCCGGCTTTCGGGTGAGACGTTAAACCCAGGCCGCCCCCCCGTCCGCCCTCGCAGGTAAAAGATCCCACGGCACGATTCGAAGAAGAGCAGGGGAGATCTCCCCCCACCCCCCCTCCCCCTCCAGTGTCCTGGGCTAACATTTATCCCTCAGCCAAGGCCTAAAACTGTTGATTTGATCATTTATGTCATTGCTGGTTGTGGGATCTTGCTGTGCACAAATTGGCTGCCGCGTTCCCTACATTACAACAGCGACTACACTTCAAAGGTACACCACACCTGGAGTACTGTGCACAGTTTTGGTCTCCTTATCTAAGGAAGGATATACTTGCCTTGGAGGCGGTGCAACGAAGGTTCACTGGATTGATTCCTGGGATGAGATGGTTGTCCTATGATGAGAGATTGTGTAGAATGGGCCTCTACTCTCTGGAGTTTAGCAGAATGAGAGGTGATCTCATTGAAACATACAAGTTTCTGAAGGGGATTGACAGGGTAGATGCTGAGAGGCTGTTTCCCCCTGGCTGGAGAGTCGAGAACCAGGGGGCACAGTCTCAGGATAAGGGGTCGGCCATTTAGGACTGAAATGAGGAGGAATTTCTTCACTCAGAGGGTTGTGAATCTTTGGAATTCTCTGCCCCAGAGGGCTGTGGATGCTGAGTCTTTGAGTATATTCAAGGCTGAGATCGATAGATTTTTGGACTCTAGGGGAATCGAGGGATATGGAGATCGGGCGGGAAAGTGGAGTTGAGGTCGATGATCAGCCATGATCTTATTGAATGGCGGAGCAGGCTCGAGGGGCCGAATGGCCGACTCCTGCTCCTATTTCTTATGTTCTTATGACAACACTTCAAAGGTACTACATTGGCTGTAAAGCGCTTTGGGACATCCTGGTCTCGTGAAAGGCGCTATAGAAATGCAAGTTCTTAGTTACGGTTCCCTCCCTGCTTACCAGAGTTGCAATGGCCCCTCTCCACCAACGCCATCAAGCCTGCTTGGCACGAACTGATCCGGCCCGCGTTGCTTGTTTTTTTTGGGTGACTGTTGTTTTCCGCCTGTAGTGTACATCACGCGCTGTGACTTTAACGATGACGCCGAACCCTACTGCGACTGGGTCCGGCCAGACGGCATCGATGGCGGAGACTGGAACAGGATCAAAGGGTCGAAGACGACCAAGCCAGCGACGGACCACCCTGCACCGTGGGAGGACGCCAACAAGACAGGTAGGGGCCTTTTTAAAAATTCATTTTATGGGGTGTGGGCGTCGCTGGCAAGGCCGGCATTTATTGCCCATCCCTAGTTGCCATCGAGAAGGTGGTGGTGAGCCGCCTTCTTGAACCGCTGCAGTCCGTGCGGTGAAGGTGCTCCCACAGTGCTGTTAGGGAGGGAGTTCCAGGATTTTGACCCAGTGACGATGAAGGAACGGATGATATACTTCCAAGTCAGGATGGCGTGTGACTTGGAGGGGTAGTTAACAGGCAGATAAGAGGATTATCCCCATTTTGCCCACACAAGTGCGGGCTTCCCGCAGGCTCCGAAACCCGCCAGGGTCACCGAGGCGAGCAGTGGGTCTGTGGGGGTCAGAGGGGTCCAAAAGTGTGCTGTGGAGGTGAGTGAGAGGTGCAAATGTGGAGAGGTGAGTGTGTGAGGTAAGTGGAAAGTGTTAGAAAAAGTGTACTTACCTTTGTTTCTTCCTGCAGGCTTCAATCGGTGGGGATGCGGAGAGTCTCGCACCTCCGCGGCAGAGATGACAGATGGCCGTTACATTCTCCAATGCAACAACCATCTAATTTCTGCTAAAGAAAGAGGTTTGATGAGGTCTTGAATTCAAGAACTCATCAAACTACAGAGACTGTCAGTGTTTGACAGCTTCACAGAGCTGTCAAACGATGACAATTCATCTGTCAAAAATTTTTGACAGATGAAACGTCATACGTTGACGTGCTCTGTAACCGGCTTCCCCTTAATCGGCCTGCTAAGCCCTCTGGGCGGACTTAACAAGGTCAATCAAGGGAAAATAGCGTGGGTTGGCCAGAAGTCGATGGAGGCGGGACTGAAAGCCGAGAAGTGGGAGTCCCGCCTCCAAAAGCTCCCCATTGGCAAAATCCAGCCCTCGGACTCCATAAGTGTGGTCGAACCAAGGTTCGCTAAGTTTAACATAACTTCCCTGCTCTTCAACTCTATTCCTCTAGAAATGAACCCCAGGCTTTAATTTCAATGACTGGCTGAATACGATGTCTTATTATCTTGTCTCTCAAGCAGGCTACTACATACACCATGAGGCCAGCAACCTCGTCGGCCAGCCGTTTACCCGTTTGGAAAGCCCGCTTCTGAACATCAGCGAGGATGTGTGCGTCGAGTTCTCGTATTACATGTACGGACGGTTTGGGGACACGGCGACACTCAGAGTTCTGGTCGGGAACGGTTCGCACGTGACGCTGCTGTGGGAACGAACCTCGGTGCAGAGCCACGCCTGGCTGTCGGGGGCGGTCACCGTGCCGGTGCAGACGGCCAGCAACACTCGGGTGAGGAGCCGTTTGATTACCGAGGATCTTCCCACCTCTTCCCATCAGGCCCCGTCCTCCTCGCTTAGCCTCCCGGCCAGCCAATTCACTGCCCAGACATCAACAGGAGAACCTTGCGCCTTTCAACACCTCAGGACGTCCCAAAGCGCTTCACAGTACTTTTTGAGGTGTCGTAAATGTAGCCAATTTGCGCACAGCAAGATCCCCTAAACAGCAATGAGATAAATGACCAGATAATCGGTTTTAGGGGTTGGGTGAGGGATAAATATTGGCCCAGGACACCGGGGAGAGCCGCCCTGTTCTTTAAACCGGTGTTTCTCAAACTAGTGTCCGCGGTCCTCAGGGGGGGCCGAGTCCAGAGGCGGCCGCAGGGAATTTCAAGCCTGATCCTCTTTGTAAAACCGACGCTGAATTATTCTCAACGGCTGGGCCCGCCCTCCTCCCAGAGGCCCACGGCCCTCACTTCACTTTGCGACCGGCGCTCCCTGCCGCGCGAGCCGATTCCTCCCGCCGGCGCCACCCCCGTTCCGTCCTCCCGACTGCGGGGCCCTTCACTCACGTGCCTGAACGCGTTCACGCGAACACGCGCGACCCCACAGTGCCGCTGTTACAGAACATGCCGGTGGGACAGGACGGCGGTGAGTCGCGCTTCCAGCAGCGTCCCGGCATGTGCGCGAGAGCTCGTGCGCTCACTCACCTTGGCCAGCCTGCTGCCGGCTTTAAAAATTGTCCAGCACTAACTGGTTAATAGTGGCCGTCTGTCGCTGTGGAGTGCCCAGGACTGGTGTGAGAAGCAGGCCCACCCATCCCACTGATATCTGTCAGTAAATGCCTGTTTTCTTAAAAACGTTATTGAAACACTCTTTACAAGGCAATGACTATCTCCAACAAGCGAGAGTCTAACCACCGCCCCCTGACATTCAACGGCATTACCATCGCCGAATCCCCCACCATCAACATCCTGGGGTTCACCATTGACCAGAAACTTAACTGGACCAGCCACATAAATACTGTGGCAACAAGAGCAGGTCAGAGGCTGGGTATTCTGCGGCGAGTGTCTCACCTCCTGACTCCCCAAATCCTTTCCACCATCTACAAGGCACAAGTCAGGAGTGTGATGGAATACTCTCCACTTGCCTGGATGAGTGCAGCTCCAACAACACTCAAGAAGCTCGACACCATCCAGGACAAAGCAGCCCGCTCGATTGGCACTCCATCCACCACCTTAAACATTCACTCCCTCCACCACCGGCGTACCGTGGCTGCAGTGTGTACCATCTACAAGATGCACTGCAGCAACTCGCCAAGGCTTCTTCGGCAGCACCTCCCAAACCCGTGACCTCTTCCACCTAGAAGGACAAGGGCAGCAGGCGCATGGGAACACCACCACCTCCAAGTTCCCCTCCAAGTCACACAGCATCCTGACTTAGGAGTATATCAGCCGTTCCTTCATCGTCGCTGGGTCAAAATCCTGGAACTCCCTCCCTAACAGCACTGTGGGAGCACCTTCACCACACGGACTGCAGCGGTTCAAGAAGGCGGCTCACCACCACCTTCTCGAAGGCAACTAGGGATGGGCAATAAATGCCGGCCTTGCCAGCGACGCTCACATCCCATAAGTGAATTTTTAAAAAAGGTACCGTCTTTCGGATGAGACGTTAAACCGAGGCCCGGTCTGCTCTCTCAGGTGGACGTAAAAGATCCCACGGCCACTATTTCGAGGCAGAGCGGGGGGGGGAGTTCTCCCCGGTGTCCTGGGGCCAATATTTCTCCCTCAACCAACATCACTCAAAAAAAAACCAGATGATCTGGTCATTATCACATTGCTGTTTGTGGGAGCTTGCTGTGCGCAAATTGGCTGCCGCGTTTCCCAGATTACAACAGCGACTAAACTTCAAAAAAAGTGCTTCATTGGCTGTAAAGCGCTTTGGGACGTCCGGTGGTGGTGAAAGGTGCTGGAGAAATGCGAGTCTTTCTTTGATAACGGGATGCTGAGTGGGGCGACAGGCTGGAAATCTTCCCCATTGTTCATTCTCCGTGGCTGATGGGAGCCCTCCTCGGCTGGGCTTTAGATTGTGTGGCTTGGAGTCTAAGGCCTCCATCCTCCAAATACCCGTCGGTCCTGCCCGACCGATTCCTCGCTTTTAAATCCCCTTCCTTCGACCGGCCGTCACTGATATTTGCGGATTCTAATTTTTGTTTTTTGCCGACAGGTTATTTTTGAGGCGGCCCCGGGCCAGAGTAAAGACTTTGATACTGCGCTGGACAATGTCGCCATAACGACAGGGCCTTGCTTCTGTAAGTGAAAATCAAGCCTGAACTAAGGGTGGCAGGTGATAAGGATGGAAATACCGGGGTAGATTTCCCAATTGCCAATTGGCCGCCCGTTATAGAAACCGCCCGATTCTCGTTTCTATTAGGAACAGGAGGAGGCCATTCGGCCCCTCGAGCCTGTTGCGCCGTGCAATGAGATCATGGCTGATCTGCGACCTAACTCCATATATTAGGCCTTCGCCCCACCTCCCTTAATACCATTGGTTAACAGAAAGCTATCAATCTCCCATTTAAAATTAACAATTGATCCAGCATCAATTGCCGTTTGCGGAAGAGAGTTCCAAACTTCTACCACCCTTTGTGTGTAGAAGTGTTTCCTAATTTCACTCCTGAAAGGTCTGGCTCTAATTTTTAGACTCTGCCCCCTGGTCCTAGACTCCCCAACCAGCGGAAATAGTTTCTCTCGATCTACCCCTATCTGGTCCCCTTAATATCATGAAAACGTCGATCAGATCACCCCTTAACCTTCTAAATTCGAGGGAATACAGCCCTAGTTTGTGTAATCTCTCCTCGTAATTTAACCCTTGAAGTCCGGGTATCATCTGGTAAACCTACACTGCACTCCCTCCAAGGCCAATATATCCTTCCTAAGGTGTGGTGCCCAGAACTGCTCACAGTGCTCCAGGTGTGGTCTAACCAGGGCTTTGTGTAGCTGCAGCATAACCTCTACCCCCTTGTACTCTAGTCCTCTAGATATAAAGGCCAGCATCCCATTAGCCTTTGAAGTCAATGGCAATTACAATCCGTTTCGATAAGGGGTTGTGATCCACAGGGCCTGTTTCACACTAGGGCACCAATTGGAAAATCTACCCCAATTTCCTCACGCTCTACTGCACAGGTCTTTGCAACTGGACTCTGGGGGTCCACAAGGAGTCGGCAGAGTGGCGGGGGGGGGGGACCTCAAGGTTATCGGACGTCTGTATATATTGATTTACCAGGAGATAAGATCTGTTGCTGTCTGCCATGGTTCTTCTTTGGGTGTCTAAGGTTAGGATTAGGGGGCGGCGGGGGCGGGGGCGGGGGGGGGGGCGGTGGTTGTCCCTCGGTCGGTGCTGATATTCGGAGGGGGCTTCCCGGGATCTGTCAACATCTCGGGTGGTTCCCCCACACGCGGAGAGCTTATGAAAGACGCGACTGCGAAGACGACGCACGGCGCTGCCCGATGAATTGGTCTGGAACAGACCCAGACGTGAGGTGAGCAGAACGCCCAGCGGCGGAGAGCTTTGGGACCCCTAGGTCCAAAGTCGCCCGTTCCTCCCCAGCGCGCTACGCTCTCCACACGTCGCGTCTCAAATTGACTCCCACACTGTCTCTCAAATAAACAGGAAAATGAAGGGGGCGGGGGGGGGAGAAAAAACCCAACAATTTTTTTCATGGGGGCCCCAATGATTTTCCTCCTGAGTTGCTGGCTGCAGCGTCCAGGTGATTAGTCTCCAGGAGAGACAATCCCGCAAGGGTGGGCAACCCCGCTTAGAACAAGAGCAGCACCGACTCACTGTGTTTATCGCACTGTTCTACGCAGCTTGTATCCACGGCTGTGATTTTGATGCTATCCCGGACATGTGTGGATGGACCACGGAGAAACCCAATGGTGATGATGACGAAGGCTGGATGCAGGGATTCAGCGCGGCGGGCGACTTCTCCAAGCCTGGCTGTAAGAAAACATTGTTTTTATTCATTCTCTCATTTTAGAGGTTCAGACATATAATTCTGTGGAAGTAAGTGAAACACACACGCACGGGCGCACACGTGCATAGATACACACACGCACAAACACATGTGCAGATACACATATGCACAAACACACACACATGTACAGATACACACGCACAAACACACACATGTGCAGATACACACATGCACAAACACGTGTACATACACACACGCACATACACACACACACATGCACAGATACACACACGCACAAACACGTGTACATACACACATACACTCACTCGTACATGCGCACACACTCGCACATATGCACACACGTGCACACACACACGCAGACACGCACATGCGCGCACACACGCACAACACACAAATGCGCACACACACGTGTGTGCGGCACATAACCAGACACACAAAAGACATGCATGCACGCGCACAAAGAGAAAATAATACCCCACTCACCTAATCATTAGCAAAGCAGTGGGCAGAGCTGTGATACCCTTTAATAGACGCTGTCTGAAGTCTATCCATCCTGTTCCAGTTGGTAGCTGCATGCTGCTTGGTCCAGAGTTCAACAAACCAGGACACAGGTTCCACTTGAAGAGTCCGTCAGTTCACTCGTCCCAGTGCCTCGCTCTGACTTTCTACTATTACCTGCATGGGAACGCGACAACAGTGGCAATAAACGTCTACGCAGAGCAACAAGGCAAGTAGGAACCTTCCAGTCCAGTCGCTTTTAGGCGCTGACCCTGCTCTTCAACTTGTGCTTGGCTCTACCTCACGTTTTCACACACCTCGCTCCCTCTCTCTCTCTCCCTATCTTTCCCCAGTTCTCTCTCCCCACTCTCTTTCTCTCCCCCTCGCTCTCTCTCCCTCCCGCCCTCTCCCTCCCTCTCTCTCTCTCTCTGTCTCTGTCTCTGTCTCTCTCACTCTCTCCCTCCCTCACTCTCTT
>JASTWF010000504.1:0-207500 GCA_030390025.1 Squalus acanthias | reverse complement strand
AAGGCCCCACATTCCAGATTCTGCTCCGGTCGCTAAGGGGCAAAGTGGAGGTTGTAACCAACAGTTACAGGCCCCACCACTGAAACGGATGAGGCGTTTGGTGCGATTTTCTTTTTGTTGAATTAATGGGGGGAAAATTCGGTTGCTTTGTGCAGGAGCGCGGCGATGTTAGCGCCGCTCGCGAAATTGACCGGTCGTTCTCCGGCGGCGCTAAACACTACCGCCACCATCTCCTGCGCCCGCAGATCGTGACGTCAGTCGAGCCGCAACGCCCCATCGTGCCCTGTGCCGGCTCTGTGAACGAGCTCTCCAATCAGTCCCACTGCCCCCTGCTCTTTCTCCACAGCCCTGCAAATTTCTCCCCTTCAAGTATTTATCCAATTCCGCTTTTGAAAGTTACTACTGAATCTGCTTCCACCGTCCTTTCAGGCAGCGCGTTCCAGATCACAACAACTCGCTGTGTGAAAAAAAATGTTTCCTCATGTCGCCTCTGGTTCTTTTACCAATTATCTTAAATCTGTGTCCTCTGCTTACCGCCCCTCCTGCCAATGGAAACAGTTTCTCCTTATTTACTCCATCAAAACCCTTCATGACTTCGTTCTGTTATGGTATGGATGGCAACTCTTTTCGGAGATTAATGGACACATCTTTAAATGAGATTTCTCTCAGTCATTGTTTTGAAAAGTATTTCTCTGCCTGTCTTATAACACTGAGTTGTCTATCTGAAGCTATCAGAGGGAGAGATAGGCCAGAGAGTTATTCAGGGAACTTTGGAGTAATTTTAACTTCGGGCGATAGTGTCAAACGGGCGATATCCAATTGATGGCCCGTTATACATCCCACCCAATCTTCACTTCCACCAAATTTCTTGTGTCAACCGTGGCTCAGTGGGTCGCACTCTCTCTCGCCTCAGAGTCAGAAGGTCGTGGGTTCAAGCCCCACTCCAGAGACTCGAGCACAAAATCCAGGCCGACACTCCCAGAGCCAGTACCGAGGGAGTGCCGCACTGTCGGAGGTGCCGTCTTTCGGATGAGATGTTAAACCGAGGCCCCGTCTGCTCTCTCTCGGGTGGACGTAAAAGATCCCATGGCCACTATTTCGAAGAAGAGCAGGGGGGTGAGTTCTCCCCGGTGTCCTGGGGCCAATATTTATCCCTCAATCAACATTAAAAAAACAGATTATCTGGTCATTATGACATTGCTGTTTGTGGGAGCTTGCTGTGCGCAAGATGGCTGCCGCGTTTCCCACATTACAACAGTGACCACACTTCAAAATTCAGTTTACCCTGAAATTGAGGGTAGCTAAGACAACCATTACCTCTTTATCTTCCAACAATGAATACTCACAATTAACAATGCGAGCACAGCGATCCCAGGAATCACACTATGGGCTGTATTTTCGGGAGGCTCTGGGTTACCAGGCATACCAGATGGAAATAGCGTTCACACGGCTGAGACCTTTGAAAAATGTTGAGTAGTTAGGCTAATTCCAGACAGACTGTGTGGGCTCTCCAAAAGTACAGACAACCTGTCCATCGAAAACTGCTCTTCAATACATTAAAAATTAATTAGGCAAGGAGGAGGTTCGTGTGGAGCGTAAACACCAGTTGGGCCGAATGGCCTGTTTCTGTGCTGTACATTCTATGTAACTCTACGTAACAACAAGAGCAACACCGTGCATTTCTAGAGCACCCTTAACACAGAAAAAATATCGCAAGGCGCTTCACAGAGGCACAATCAGACAAAAGAGAAGGCTGAGGGGCGACCCGATAGAGCTCTTTAAAATCGTGAATGGCTTCGATAGGGTCGACGTAGAGAAGATGTTTCCACTTGTGGGGGAGACCAGAACTAGGGGCCATAAATTTAAGACAGTCACTAATAAATCCAATAGGGAATTCAGGAGAAACTTCCTTACCCAGAGAGTGGTGAGAATGTGGAACTCGCTACCACAGGGAGTGGTTGAGGCGAATAGTATAGATGCATTTCAGGAGAAGCTGGATAAACACATGAGGGAGAAAGGAATAGAAGGTTATGTTGATGGGGTGAGATGAAGAGGGGTGGGAGGAGGCTCGTGTGGAGCATAAACACCGGCATGGACCAGTTGGGCCGAATGGCCTGTTTCTGGGCCGTATGTCGTTCTACGAAAGGTGGGGGAAGGAACAGATTGACCTGTAACTGTTGGAAACAATAGAAAATGGTTTGTGCAGTCGAACAAGGCTTCAAAGATGGAACTGTTGTTACTGCCACTGTCGTAATGTATTTGAAATCATTTCCTCAGGTACAACTGGGGTCACTACACATGACCCAACTACAGCCTGGCCCACACGGACACGACCGACAACATACCCGTCTACCACAAGGTGATGAAGAGAAAGGTCCACGAGACAAATCCGACCGCACATACCGGGGCTGCTCGACATCGACCGCTTCCGTTCCACGGGAGCCACAGACCCTGAATGTCCGCGGACTCTCTGCCGGCCTTTCTCTGTGGCAGCAGCCCGGGATTTGCCCGTCTAAACGGGGTCCCTGCCGCACTCCCACTGGTGACGTTACGGCGGCGCGGTGGCAGAACGTCCGAGGGAATTCAGGGTCTATTCAAGTGTCGCGCGGGGTATCCTTATCTATCCTTGTCTTTAACAGCCCGCGATAAAGGCGTTAAGCAACAGATCATTGGCAAACTTTTCCATGAGCTGGCACTTCAAATCTACTACCCTGTATAGTAATCTTTCCCTTCTGATCCCTCACTTGACCAGGGCTTGTTTCAACATTCAATGGACTTTCCTCATTCTTGACCAGGGCTTGTTTCGACATTCAATGGACTTTCCTCATTCTTGACTAGGGCTTGTTTCGACATTCAGTGGACTTTCCTCATTCTTGACTAGAGCTTGTTTCGACATTCAATGGACTTTCCTCATTCTTGACCAGGGCTTGTTTCGACATTCAATGGACTTTCCTCATTCTTGACGTCGCTTCTGCTTGTCTATTTCCTACTCTGGTCCTATGATCAGAGTTCATGTTTGATTGCCCAGCTACACCCTCGTCATTGAAGGTCTGAAAGGCTCCGATCACGTTCTTTGCCAATCTTCCATTCTCAAATGAGAAGGCGTCCCTCTTTGTCAGCCTTTCGTCAAACTTCCACCGATTGTGGGTTCATAGTCCCACTCCAGAGACTTGAGCATGTAACCTAGGCTGACACTCCAGTGCGGTGCTGAGGGAGCGCTGCACTGTCGGAGGTGTCTTTCAGATCAGATGTTAAAGCAAGGCCCCCCATCTGCTGGTTCAGGGGGAGGGTTACAGTTCCGCGGCACTATTTGAAGAGCTCACCTGTTCTCCTGGCCAGCAATCCTCCCTCAGCCACAAACAGATTATCTGGTCTAAAAGCAGAAAATGCTGGAAACACTCAGCAGGTCAGGCAGCATCTGTGGAGCGAGAAACAGAGTTAACGTTTCAGGTCGATGACCTTACATCAGAACTGATGAGACAATGTTTCTCTCTCCAATCTGTTCTCGCTGACCTACATTGGCTTCTGGCCCTTGAACGCCTCCATTTTACGATTCCCACTCTTGTGTTCAAATCCCTCCGTGGCCTCACCCCCTCCCTACCTCTGTAACCTCCTCCAGCCCTACAACCCTCCGCGATCTCTGCGCTCCTCCAATTCTGGCCTCTTGTACATTCCCTCGCTTCCTTCGCCCCACCATTGGCGGCCGTGCCTTCAGCCGCCTGGGCCCTAAGCTCTGGAATTCCCACCCTAAACCTTTCCGCCTCTCCACTTCTCTTTTCTCCTTTAAGCCTCTTCTTAAAACCGACCTCATTGACCAAGCTTTTAGTCACCTGCCCTAATATCTCTTTATGTGGCTCGGTGTCAAATTTTGTGTCTGATAATCGCTCCTGTGAAGAGCCTTGGGGATGTTTTACTACGCTAAAGGCGCTATATAAATGCAAGTTGTTGTTGATGAAGTTTATTCTATTTTCTTGGGTCTTAAGGTTCTGTTGAAGAACCGGCTGATTGCTTTGTTCTGTTTCCACGCAGCCCCTCATGGCCTCCGGAGTGCAACACTGGCGAGCCACCGAAAGGTAGGGTTCATTCTCTCGCTCTACATTGGTGAACGTCTCCTTCTCCTCCTCCCGATCAGTCCACACTCCAGCACCTTCTGTCATATTCCACCGCGGCCAGTCACAGGAACAGGACGAGGCCACTCAGCCCCTCCAGCCTGTTCCGCCACCCCATTAGGTCGTGGCTGATCTTTATCTCAGCTCCAATCCTTTCCTTGCACAACCGGCTCAATTTGCTAAGTCTCCTCATGACCCTTCAAAAAATCCTAGAAATCGCTGATGATTTGTCACTCGACCCCGCTCCCCATCAGTTACAATCAATTATGAAGTAATCAATTACGTTGGCAGAAAGGCCGCCTAATAGCCGATGTGCGCACACCAGATATCAAAGCGTTGTGCGATCGACACACTGGGGCGATTAAGCATCCCATTCCGGTCAACAACTAGAAGACTTGCAAGAAATTCCTGAGTATTAACTGCAGAATGCTGACGCTCCCAGTGCCAGTGCTGAGGGAGCGCCGCACTGTCGGAGGTGCCGGCTTTCGGGTGAGACGTTAAACCCAGGCTGCCCCCCCGTCCGCCCTCGCAGGTAAAAGATCCCACGGCACGATTCGAAGAAGAGCAGGGGAGATCTCCCCCCACGCCCCCCCCTCCCCCCCCAGTGTCCTGGGCTAACATTTATCCCTCAGCCAAGACCTAAAACTGTTGATTTGATCATTTATGTCATTGCTGGTTGTGGGATCTTGCTGTGCACAAATTGGCTGCCGCGTTCCCTACATTACAACAGCGACTACACTTCAAAGGTACACCACACCTGGAGTACTGTGCACAGTTTTGGTCTCCTTATCTAAGGAAGGATATACTTGCCTTGGAGGCGGTGCAACGAAGGTTCACTGGATTGATTCCTGGGATGAGAGGGCTGTCCTATGATGAGAGATTGTGTAGAATGGGCCTATACTCTCTGGAGTTTAGAAGAATGAGAGGTGATCTCATTGAAACATACAAGATTCTGAAGGGGATCGACAGGGTAGATGCTGAGAGGTCATTTCCCCCTGGCTGGAGAGTCGAGAACCAGGGGTCACAGTCTCAGGATAAGGGGTCGGCCATTTAAGACTGAGATGAGGAGAAATTTCTTCACTCAGAGGGTGGTGAATCTTTGGAATTCTCTGCCCCAGAGGGCTGTGGATGCCAAGTCGTTGAGTATATTCAAGACTGAGATCGATAGATTTTTGGACTCTAGGGGAATCGAGGGATATGGAGATCGGGCGGGAAAGTGGAGTTGAGGTCGATGATCAGCCATGATCTTATTGAATGGCGGAGCAGGCTCGAGGGGCCGAATGGCCGACTCCTGCTCCTATTTCTTATGTTCTTATGACAACACTTCAAAGGTACTACATTGGCTGTAAAGCGCTTTGGGACATCCTGGTCTCGTGAAAGGCGCTATAGAAATGCAAGTTCTTAGTTACGGTTCCCTCCCTGCTTACCAGAGTTGCAATGGCCCCTCTCCACCAACGCCATCAAGCCTGCTTGGCACGAACTGATCCGGCCCGCGTTGCTTGTTTTTTTTGGGTGACTGTTGTTTTCCGCCTGTAGTGTACATCACGCGCTGTGACTTTAACGATGACGCCGAACCCTACTGCGACTGGGTCCGGCCAGACGGCATCGATGGCGGAGACTGGAACAGGATCAAAGGGTCGAAGACGACCAAGCCAGCGACGGACCACCCTGCACCGTGGGAGGACGCCAACAAGACAGGTAGGGGCCTTTTTAAAAATTCATTTTATGGGGTGTGGGCGTCGCTGGCAAGGCCGGCATTTATTGCCCATCCCTAGTTGCCATCGAGAAGGTGGTGGTGAGCCGCCTTCTTGAACCGCTGCAGTCCGTGCGGTGAAGGTGCTCCCACAGTGCTGTTAGGGAGGGAGTTCCAGGATTTTGACCCAGTGACGATGAAGGAACGGATGATATACTTCCAAGTCAGGATGGCGTGTGACTTGGATGGGTAGTTAACAGGCAGATAAGAGGATTATCCCCATTTTGCCCACACAAGTGCGGGCTTCCCGCAGGCTCCGAAACCCGCCAGGGTCACCGAGGCGAGCAGTGGGTCTGTGGGGGTCAGAGGGGTCCAAAAGTGTGCTGTGGAGGTGAGTGAGAGGTGCAAATGTGGAGAGGTGAGTGTGTGAGGTAAGTGGAAAGTGTTAGAAAAAGTGTACTTACCTTTGTTTCTTCCTGCAGGCTTCAATCGGTGGGGATGCGGAGAGTCTCGCACCTCCGCGGCAGAGATGACAGATGGCCGTTACATTCTCCAATGCAACAACCATCTAATTTCTGCTAAAGAAAGAGGTTTGATGAGGTCTTGAATTCAAGAACTCATCAAACTACAGAGACTGTCAGTGTTTGACAGCTTCACAGAGCTGTCAAACGATGACAATTCATCTGTCAAAAATTTTTGACAGATGAAACGTCATACGTTGACATGCTCTGTAACCGGCTTCCCCTTAATCGGCCTGCTAAGCCCTCTGGGCGGACTTAACAAGGTCAATCAAGGGAAAATAGCGTGGGTTGGCCAGAAGTCGATGGAGGCGGGACTGAAAGCCGAGAAGTGGGAGTCCCGCCTCCAAAAGCTCCCCATTGGCAAAATCCAGCCCTCGGACTCCATAAGTGTGGTCGAACCAAGGTTCGCTAAGTTTAACATAACTTCCCTGCTCTTCAACTCTATTCCTCTAGAAATGAACCCCAGGCTTTAATTTCAATGACTGGCTGAATACGATGTCTTATTATCTTGTCTCTCAAGCAGGCTACTACATACACCATGAGGCCAGCAACCTCGTCGGCCAGCCGTTTACCCGTTTGGAAAGCCCGCTTCTGAACATCAGCGAGGATGTGTGCGTCGAGTTCTCGTATTACATGTACGGACGGTTTGGGGACACGGCGACACTCAGAGTTCTGGTCGGGAACGGTTCGCACGTGACGCTGCTGTGGGAACGAACCTCGGTGCAGAGCCACGCCTGGCTGTCGGGGGCGGTCACCGTGCCGGTGCAGACGGCCAGCAACACTCGGGTGAGGAGCCGTTTGATTACCGAGGATCTTCCCACCTCTTCCCATCAGGCCCCGTCCTCCCCGCTTAGCCTCCCGGCCAGCCAATTCACTGCCCAGACATCAACAGGAGAACCTTGCGCCTTTCAACACCTCAGGACGTCCCAAAGCGCTTCACAGTACTTTTTGAAGTGTCGTAAATGTAGCCAATTTGCGCACAGCAAGATCCCCTAAACAGCAATGAGATAAATGACCAGATAATCGGTTTTAGGGGTTGGGTGAGGGATAAATATTGGCCCAGGACACCGGGGAGAGCCGCCCTGTTCTTTAAACCGGTGTTTCTCAAACTAGTGTCCGCGGTCCTCAGGGGGGGCCGAGTCCAGAGGCGGCCGCAGGGAATTTCAAGCCTGATCCTCTTTGTAAAACTGACGCTGAATTATTCTCAACGGCTGGGCCCGCCCTCCTCCCAGAGGCCCACGGCCCTCACTTCACTTTGCGACCGGCGCTCCCTGCCGCGCGAGCCGATTCCTCCCGCCGGCGCCACCCCCGTTCCGTCCTCCCGACTGCGGGGCCCTTCACTCACGTGCCTGAACGCGTTCACGCGAACACGCGCAATCCCACAGTGCCGCTGTTACAGAACATGCCGGTGGGACAGGACGGCGGTGAGTCGCGCTTCCAGCAGCGTCCCGGCATGTGCGCGGGAGCTCGTGCGCTCACTCACCTTGGCCAGCCTGCTGCCGGCTTTAAAAATTGTCCAGCACTAACTGGTTAATAGTGGCCGTCTGTCGCTGTGGAGTGCCCAGGACTGGTGTGAGAAGCAGGCCCACCCATCCCACTGATATCTGTCAGTAAATGCCTGTTTTCTTAAAAACGTTATTGAAACACTCTTTACAAGGCAATGACTATCTCCAACAAGCGAGAGTCTAACCACCGCCCCCTGACATTCAACGGCATTACCATCGCCGAATCCCCCACCATCAACATCCTGGGGTTCACCATTGACCAGAAACTTAACTGGACCAGCCACATAAATACTGTGGCAACAAGAGCAGGTCAGAGGCTGGGTATTCTGCGGCGAGTGTCTCACCTCCTGACTCCCCAAATCCTTTCCACCATCTACAAGGCACAAGTCAGGAGTGTGATGGAATACTCTCCACTTGCCTGGATGAGTGCAGCTCCAACAACACTCAAGAAGCTCGACACCATCCAGGACAAAGCAGCCCGCTCGATTGGCACCCCATCCACCACCTTAAACATTCACTCCCTCCACCACCGGCGCACCGTGGCTGCAGTGTGTACCATCTACAAGATGCACTGCAGCAACTCGCCAAGGACTCTTCGGCAGCACCTCCCAAACCCGTGACCTCTTCCACCTAGAAGGACAAGGGCAGCAGGCGCATGGGAACACCACCACCTCCAAGTTCCCCTCCAAGTCACACAGCATCCTGACTTAGGAGTATATCAGCCGTTCCTTCATCGTCGCTGGGTCAAAATCCTGGAACTCCCTCCCTAACAGCACTGTGGGAGCACCTTCACCACACGGACTGCAGCGGTTCAAGAAGGCGGCTCACCACCACCTTCTCGAAGGCAACTAGGGATGGGCAATAAATGCCGGCCTTGCCAGCGACGCTCACATCCCATAAGTGAATTTTTAAAAAAGGTACCGTCTTTCGGATGAGACGTTAAACCGAGGCCCGGTCTGCTCTCTCAGGTGGACGTAAAAGATCCCACGGCCACTATTTCGAGGCAGAGCGGGGGGGGAGTTCTCCCCGGTGTCCTGGGGCCAATATTTCTCCCTCAACCAACATCACTCAAAAAAAACCCAGATGATCTGGTCATTATCACATTGCTGTTTGTGGGAGCTTGCTGTGCGCAAATTGGCTGCCGCGTTTCCCAGATTACAACAGCGACTAAACTTCAAAAAAAGTGCTTCATTGGCTGTAAAGCGCTTTGGGACGTCCGGTGGTGGTGAAAGGTGCTGGAGAAATGCGAGTCTTTCTTTGATAACGGGATGCTGATTGGGGCGACAGGCTGGAAATCTTCCCCATTGTTCATTCTCCGTGGCTGATGGGAGCCCTCCTCGGCTGGGCTTTAGATTGTGTGGCTTGGAGTCTAAGGCCTCCATCCTCCAAATACCCGTCGGTCCTGCCCGACCGATTCCTCGCTTTTAAATCCCCTTCCTTCGACCGGCCGTCACTGATATTTGCGGATTCTAATTTTTGTTTTTTGCCGACAGGTTATTTTTGAGGCGGGCCCGGGCCAGAGTAAAGACTTTGATACTGCGCTGGACAATGTCGCCATAACGACAGGGCCTTGCTTCTGTAAGTGAAAATCAAGCCTGAACTAAGGGTGGCAGGTGATAAGGATGGAAATACCGGGGTAGATTTCCCAATTGCCAATTGGCCGCCCGTTATAGAAACCGCCCGATTCTCGTTTCTATTAGGAACAGGAGGAGGCCATTTGGCCCCTCGAGCCTGTTGCGCCGTGCAATGAGATCATGGCTGATCTGCGACCTAACTCCATATATTAGGCCTTCGCCCCACCTCCCTTAATACCATTGGTTAACAGAAAGCTATCAATCTCCCATTTAAAATTAACAATTGATCCAGCATCAATTGCCGTTTGCGGAAGAGAGTTCCAAACTTCTACCACCCTTTGTGTGTAGAAGTGTTTCCTAATTTCACTCCTGAAAGGTCTGGCTCTAATTTTTAGACTCTGCCCCCTGGTCCTAGACTCCCCAACCAGCGGAAATAGTTTCTCTCGATCTACCCCTATCTGGTCCCCTTAATATCATGAAAACGTCGATCAGATCACCCCTTAACCTTCTAAATTCGAGGGAATACAGCCCTAGTTTGTGTAATCTCTCCTCGTAATTTAACCCTTGAAGTCCGGGTATCATCTGGTAAACCTACGCTGCACTCCCTCCAAGGCCAATATATCCTTCCTAAGGTGTGGTGCCCAGAACTGCTCACAGTGCTCCAGGTGTGGTCTAACCAGGGCTTTGTACAGCTGCAGCATAACTTCTACCCCCTTGTACTCTAGTCCTCTAGATATAAAGGCCAGCATCCCATTAGCCTTTGAAGTCAATGGCAATTACAATCCGTTTCGATAAGGGGTTGTGATCCACAGGGCCTGTTTCACACTAGGGCACCAATTGGAAAATCTACCCCAATTTCCTCACGCTCTACTGCACAGGTCTTTGCAACTGGACTCTGGGGGTCCACAAGGAGTCGGCAGAGTGGCGGGGGGGGGGACCTCAAGGTTATCGGACGTCTGTATATATTGATTTACCAGGAGATAAGATCTGTTGCTGTCTGCCATGGTTCTTCTTTGGGTGTCTAAGGTTAGGATTAGGGTGGGGGGTGGGGTGGGGGGCGGTGGTTGTCCCTCGGTCGGTGCTGATATTCGGAGGGGGCTTCCTGGGATCTGTCAACATCTCGGGTGGTTCCCCACACGCGGAGAGCTTATGAAAGACGCGACTGCGAAGACGACGCGCGGCGCTGCCCGATGAATTGGTCTGGAACAGACCCAGACGTGAGGTGAGCAGAACGCCCAGCGGCGGAGAGCTTTGGGACCCCTAGGTCCAAAGTCGCCCGTTCCTCCCCAGCGCGCTACGCTCTCCACACGTCGCGTCTCAAATTGACTCCCACACTGTCTCTCAAATAAACAGGAAAATGAAGGGGGCGGGGGGGGGAGAAAAAACCCAACAATTTTTTTCATGGGGGCCCCAATGATTTTCCTCCTGAGTTGCTGGCTGCAGCGTCCAGGTGATTAGTCTCCAGGAGAGACAATCCCGCAAGGGTGGGCAACCCCGCTTAGAACAAGAGCAGCACCGACTCACTGTGTTTATCGCACTGTTCTACGCAGCTTGTATCCACGGCTGTGATTTTGATGCTATCCCGGACAAGTGTGGATGGACCACGGAGAAACCCAATGGTGATGATGACGAAGGCTGGATGCAGGGATTCAGCGCGGCGGTCGACTTCTCCAAGCCTGGCTGTAAGAAAACATTGTTTTTATTCATTCTCTCATTTTAGAGGTTCAGACATATAATTCTGTGGAAGTAAGTGAAACACACACGCACGGGCGCACACGTGCATAGATACACACACACACAAACACATGTGCAGATACACATATGCACAAACACACACACATGTACAGATACACACGCACAAACACACACATGTGCAGATACACACATGCACAAACACGTGTACATACACACACGCACATACACACACACACATGCACAGATACACACACGCACAAACACGTGTACATACACACATACACTCACTCGTACATGCGCACACACTCGCACATATGCACACACGTGCACACACACACGCAGACACGCACATGCGCGCACACACGCACAACACACAAATGCGCACACACACGTGTGTGCGGCACATAACCAGACACACAAAAGACATGCATGCACGCGCACAAAGAGAAAATAATACCCCACTCACCTAATCATTAGCAAAGCAGTGGGCAGAGCTGTGATACCCTTTAATAGACGCTGTCTGAAGTCTATCCATCCTGTTCCAGTTGGTAGCTGCATGCTGCTTGGTCCAGAGTTCAACAAACCAGGACACAGGTTCCACTTGAAGAGTCCGTCAGTTCACTCGTCCCAGTGCCTCGCTCTGACTTTCTACTATTACCTGCATGGGAACGCGACAACAGTGGCAATAAACGTCTACGCAGAGCAACAAGGCAAGTAGGAACCTTCCAGTCCAGTCGCTTTTAGGCGCTGACCCTGCTCTTCAACTTGTGCTTGGCTCTACCTCACGTTTTCACACACCTCGCTCCCTCTCTCTCTCTCCCTATCTTTCCCCAGTTCTCTCTCCCCACTCTCTTTCTCTCCCCCTCGCTCTCTCTCCCTCCCGCCCTCTCCCTCCCTCTCTCTCTCTCTGTCTCTGTCTCTGTCTCTCTCACTCACTCCCTCCCTCTCTCTCTCTCACTCCCTCCCTCTCTCTCCCTCCCGCTCTCCCTCCCTCACTCTCTTTCACTCCCTCTCTCTCCCTCCCTCACTCCCTACCTCTCTCTCCCTCTCCCTCCCTCTCTCTCTCTCCCTCACTCCCTCCCTCTCTCTCCCTCCCTCGCTCCCTCTCTCTCTCTCTCTCCCTCACTCCCTCCCTCCCTCTCTCCCTCCCACTCTCCCTCCCTCTCTCTCCCTCTCTGACTCCCTCCCTCTCTCTCCCTCCCTCACTCCCTCCCTCTCTCTCCCTCCCTCTCCCTCCCTCACTCCCTCCCTCCCTCTCTCCCTCCCTCGCTCTCCCTCTCTCGCTCACTCCCTCACTCTCTCTCTCTCCCTCCCTCGCTCTCTCTCCCTCCCTCTCTCTCCCTCTCTCGCTCTCTCCCTCACTCTCTCTCTCTCCCTCCCTCTCTCTCCCTCCCTCACTCCCTCCCTCTCTCTCCCTCCCGCTCTCCCTCCCTCTCTCTCCCTCTCTCGCTCCCTCCCTCACTCTCTCTCTCTCCCTCCCTCTCTCCCTCCCTCGCTCTCCCTCTCTCACTCCCTCCCTCTCTCTCCCTCTCTCTCCCTCACTCCCTCCCTCCCTCTCTCCCTCCCTCTCTCTCCCTCTCTCGCTCGCTCCCTCACTCTCTCTCGCTCTCTCCCTCACTCTCTCTCTCTCCCTCGCTCTCTCTCCCTCCCGCTCTCCCTCCCTCTCTCTCTCTCTCTCGCTCTCTCCCTCACTCTCTCCCTCTCCCTCCCTCTCTCTCTCTCCCTCACTCCCTCCCTCTCTCTCCCTCCCTCGCTCCCTCTCTCTCTCTCTCTCTCCCTCACTCCCTCCCTCCCTCTCTCCCTCCCACTCTCCCTCCCTCTCTCTCCCTCTCTGACTCCCTCCCTCTCTCTCCCTCCCTCACTCCCTCCCTCTCTCTCCCTCCCTCTCCCTCCCTCACTCCCTCCCTCCCTCTCTCCCTCCCTCGCTCTCCCTCTCTCGCTCACTCCCTCACTCTCTCTCTCTCCCTCCCTCGCTCTCTCTCCCTCCCTCTCTCCCTCCCTCTCTCTCCCTCTCTCGCTCTCTCCCTCACTCTCTCTCTCTCCCTCCCTCTCTCTCCCTCCCTCACTCCCTCCCTCTCTCTCCCTCCCGCTCTCCCTCGCTCTCTCTCCCTCTCTCGCTCCCTCCCTCACTCTCTCTCTCTCCCTCCCTCGCTCTCTCTCTCTCCCGCTCTCCCTCCCTCTCTCTCCCTCTCTCTCTCCCTCCCTCGCTCTCTCTCTCTCCCTCTCTCGCTCCCTCCCTCACTCTCTCTCGCTCCCTCCCTCACTCTCTCTCTCTCCCTCCCTCGCTCCCTCTCTCTCCCTCTCTCGCTCCCTCCCTCACTCTCTCTCTCTCCCTCTCTCGCTCCCTCCCTCACTCTCTCTCTCTCCCTCCCTCGCTCTCTCTCTCTCCCGCTCTCCCTCCCTCTCTCTCCCTCTCTCGCTCCCTCCCTCGCTCTCTCTCTCTCCCTCTCTCCCTTCCTCTCGCGGACACGCTCCGTCAGCAGCCTAATGGCATGTTCTTGTTTTGGCACAGGAGGATCTATCGGAAGCCCATTACTGCACATTGAGGGCTATGATGGGCAGGAATGGCGAAAGGCCAAGGTTGTTCACTGCGGAGCCTCGCCAGTTCAGGTAAGTGGGTGAAGAGTCTCGCTCGGGGTGACCCTGAGGTGGTCCCAGTGGGGGTGGGTAACAGGCGTTGATTCGGGTGGCACTGGCGGTCTTGAGCGCCTCGAGACCGGGTGCTAAGGTTGCCAACGGCTCGGTGCCACTCCATGCGGGCACCTAACCAATCTAACCCAGGGCTTCCCTGCAGCTTTTATCTAACTTGATCCTCTCCAGTTTGTTATAGAAGGTGTTCAAGGAGCGACCCCGGCCTTTGAAGCTGCCGTGGACAGTGTCTGCATCTTTCCCTGTGGTAAGAACGAAATCAATTTCTCTAATCCCTCCCCTCGTGGCTCAGTCACCCGGTACAGACCCGGAAGGTTCCGGGGCTCGCGCTGACCTCAGCTGAGGAGGCCGCTACCCCCTCAGCGCTCCTGGGCGAGGGGGCGTGGGGGGGGCGGGGGCAGATAGGGTGAGGGGAATCGATCAGGTTTTCCCACTCGTCTCCGCAATCTAGCTGGGCAGGTGCGAGTGGAACTTTGCAAAAAGGCAGCAGGATCGGGCCTAGAAATGAAGGCTTCAGAGCGCCCAGTGCCAGGACGCAAGTCCCATTGGAACAGTCCGCCAGGCAGCTCAGATCGGCGGTGACGACTTGTGATCGTAACACTGGGTTGAAGGCCCCACATTCCAGATTCTGCTCCGGTCGCTAAGGGGCAAAGTGGAGGTTGTAACCAACAGTTACAGGCCCCACCACTGAAACGGATGAGGCGTTTGGTGCGATTTTCTTTTTGTTGAATTAATGGGGGGAAAATTCGGTTGCTTTGTGCAGGAGCGCGGCGATGTTAGCGCCGCTCGCGAATTTGACCGGTCGTTCTCCGGCGGCGCTAAACACTACCGCCACCATCTCCTGCGCCCGCAGATCGTGACGTCAGTCGAGCCGCAACGCCCCATCGTGCCCTGTGCCGGCTCTGTGAACGAGCTCTCCAATCAGTCCCACTGCCCCCTGCTCTTTCCCCACAGCCCTGCAAATTTCTCCCCTTCAAGTATTTATCCAATTCCGCTTTTGAAAGTTACTGTTGAATCTGCTTCCACCGCCCTTTCAGGCAGCGCGTTCCAGATCACAACTCGCTGTGTGAAAAAAAATGTTTCCTCATGTCGCCTCTGGTTCTTTTACCAATTATCTTAAATCTGTGTCCTCTGCTTACCGCCCCTCCTGCCAATGGAAACAGTTTCTCCTTATTTACTCCATCAAAACCCTTCATGACTTCGTTCTGTTATGGTATGGATGGCAACTCTTTTCGGAGATTAATGGACACATCTTTAAATGAGATTTCTCTCAGTCATTGTTTTGAAAAGTATTTCTCTGCCTGTCTTATAACACTGAGTTGTCTATCTGAAGCTATCAGAGGGAGAGATAGGCCAGAGAGTTATTCAGGGAACTTTGGAGTAATTTTAACTTCGGGCGATAGTGTCAAACGGGCGATATCCAATTGATGGCCCGTTATACATCCCACCCAATCTTCACTTCCACCAAATTTCTTGTGTCAACCGTGGCTCAGTGGGTCGCACTCTCTCTCGCCTCAGAGTCAGAAGGTCGTGGGTTCAAGCCCCACTCCAGAGACTCGAGCACAAAATCCAGGCCGACACTCCCAGAGCCAGTACCGAGGGAGTGCCGCACTGTCGGAGGTGCCGTCTTTCGGATGAGATGTTAAACCGAGGCCCCGTCTGCTCTCTCTCGGGTGGACGTAAAAGATCCCATGGCCACTATTTCGAAGAAGAGCAGGGGGGTGAGTTCTCCCCGGTGTCCTGGGGCCAATATTTATCCCTCAACCAACATCACTAAAACAGATTATCTGGTCATTATCACATTGCTGTTTGTGGGAGCTTGCTGTGCGCAAGATGGCTGCCGCGTTTCCCACATTACAACAGTGACCACCCTTCAAAATTCAGTTTACCCTGAAATTGAGGGTAGCTAAGACAACCATTACCTCTTTATCTTCCAACAATGAATACTCACAATTAACAATGCGAGCACAGCGATCCCAGGAATCACACTATGGGCTGTATTTTCGGGAGGCTATGGGTTACCAGGCATACCAGATGGAAATAGCGTTCACACGGCTGAGACCTTTGAAAAATGTTGAGTAGTTAGGCTAATTCCAGACAGACTGTGTGGGCTCTCCAAAAGTACAGACAACCTGTCCATCGAAAACTGCTCTTCAATACATTAAAAATTAATTAGGCAAGGAGGAGGTTCGTGTGGAGCGTAAACACCAGTTGGGCCGAATGGCCTGTTTCTGTGCTGTACATTCTATGTAACTCTACGTAACAACAAGAGCAACACCGTGCATTTCTAGAGCACCCTTAACACAGAAAAAATATCGCAAGGCGCTTCACAGAGGCACAATCAGACAAAAGAGAAGGCTGAGGGGCGACCCGATAGAGCTCTTTAAAATCGTGAATGGCTTCGATAGGGTCGACGTAGAGAAGATGTTTCCACTTGTGGGGGAGACCAGAACTAGGGGCCATAAATTTAAGACAGTCACTAATAAATCCAATAGGGAATTCAGGAGAAACTTCCTTACCCAGAGAGTGGTGAGAATGTGGAACTCGCTCCCACAGGGAGTGGTTGAGGCGAATAGTATAGATACATTTCAGGAGAAGCTGGATCACCACATGAGGGAGAAAGGAATAGAAGGTTATGTTGATGGGGTGAGATGAAGAGGGGTGGGAGGAGGCTCGTGTGGAGCATAAACACCGGCACGGACCAGTTGGGCCGAATGGCCTGTTTCTGTGCTGTATGTCGTTGTACGAAAGGTGGGGGAAGGAACAAGGCTTCAAAGATGGAACTGTTGTTACTGCCACTGTCGTAATGTATTTGAAATCATTTCCTCAGGTACAACTGGGGTCACTACACATGACCCGACTACAGCCTGGCCCACACGGACACGACCGACAACACACCCGTCTACCACAAGGTGATGAAGAGACAAATCCGACCGCACATACCGGGGCTGCTCGACATCGACCGCTTCCGTTCCACGGGAGCCACAGACCCTGAATGTCCGCGGACTCTCTGCCGGCCTTTCTCTGTGGCAGCAGCCCGGGATTTGCCCGTCTAAATGGGGTCCCTGCCGCACTCCCACTGGTGACGTTACGGCGGCGCGGTGGCAGAACGTCCGAGGGAATTCAGGGTCTATTCAAGTGTCGCGCGGGGTATCCTTATCTATCCTTGTCTTTAACAGCCCGCTATAAAGGCGTTAAGCAACAGATCATTGGCAAACTTTTCCACAAGCTGGCACTTCAAATCTACTACCCTGTATGGTAATCTTTCCCTTCTGATCCCTCACTTGACCAGGGCTTGTTTCAACATTCAATGGACTTTCCTCATTCTTGATTAGGGCTTGTTTCGACATTCAATGGACTTTCCTCATTCTTGACCAGGGCTTGTTTCGACATTCAATGGACTTTCCTCATTCTTGACCAGGGCTTGTTTCGACATTCAATGGACTTTCCTCATTCTTGACCAGGGCTTGTTTCGACATTCAATGGACTTTCCTCATTCTTGATTAGGGCTTGTTTCGACATTCAATGGACTTTCCTCATTCTTGACCAGGGCTTGTTTCGACATTCAATGGACTTTCCTCATTCTTGACGTCGCTTCTGCTTGTCTATTTCCTACTCTGGTCCTATGATCAGAGTTCATGTTTGATTGCCCAGCTACACCCGCGTCATTGAAGGTCTGAAAGGCTCCGATCACGTTCTTTGCCAATCTTCCATTCTCAAATGAGAAGGCGTCCCTCTTTGTCAGCCTTTCGTCAAACTTCCACCGATTGTGGGTTCATAGTCCCACTCCAGAGACTTGAGCACGTAACCTAGGCTGACACTCCAGTGCGGTGCTGAGGGAGCGCTGCACTGTCGGAGGTGTCTTTCAGATCAGATGTTAAAGCAAGGCCCCCCATCTGCTGGTTCAGGGGGAGGGTTACAGTTCCACGGCACTATTTGAAGAGCTCACCTGTTCTCCTGGCCAGCAAACCTCCCTCAGCCACAAACAGATTATCTGGTCTAAAAGCAGAAAATGCTGGAAACACTCAGCAGGTCAGGCAGCATCTGTGGAGCGAGAAACAGAGTTAACGTTTCAGGTCGATGACCTTACATCAGAACTGATGAGACAATGTTTCTCTCTCCAATCTGTTCTCGCTGACCTACATTGGCTTCTGGCCCTTGAACGCCTCCATTTTACGATTCCCACTCTTGTGTTCAAATCCCTCCGTGGCCTCACCCCCTCCCTACCTCTGTAACCTCCTCCAGCCCTACAACCCTCCGCGATCTCTGCGCTCCTCCAATTCTGGCCTCTTGTACATTCCCTCGCTTCCTTCGCCCCACCATTGGCGGCCGTGCCTTCAGCCGCCTGGGCCCTAAGCTCTGGAATTCCCACCCTAAACCTTTCCGCCTCTCCACTTCTCTTTTCTCCTTTAAGCCTCTTCTTAAAACCGACCTCTTTGACCAAGCTTTTAGTCACCTGCCCTAATATCTCTTTATGTGGCTCGGTGTCAAATTTTGTGTCTGATAATCGCTCCTGTGAAGAGCCTTGGGGATGTTTTACTACGCTAAAGGCGCTATATAAATGCAAGTTGTTGTTGATGAAGTTTATTCTATTTTCTTGGGTCTTAAGGTTCTGTTGAAGAACCGGCTGATTGCTTTGTTCTGTTTCCACGCAGCCCCTCATGGACTCCGGATTGCAACACTGGCGAGCCACCGAAAGGTAGGGTCCATTCTCTCGCTCTACATTGGTGAACGTCTCCTTCTCCTCCTCCCGATCAGTCCACACTCCAGCACCTTCTGTCATATTCCACCGCGGCCAGTCACAGGAACAGGACGAGGCCACTCAGCCCCTCCAGCCTGTTCCGCCACCCCATTAGGTCGTGGCTGATCTTTATCTCAGCTCCAATCCTTTCCTTGCACAACCGGCTCAATTTGCTAAGTCTCCTCATGACCCTTCAAAAAATCCTAGAAATCGCTGATGATTTGTCACTCGACCCCGCTCCCCATCAGTTACAATCAATTATGAAGTAATCAATTACGTTGGCAGAAAGGCCGCCTAATAGCCGATGTGCGCACACCAGATATCAAAGCGTTGTGCGATCGACACACTGGGGCGATTAAGCATCCCATTCCGGTCAACAACTAGAAGACTTGCAAGAAATTCCTGAGTATTAACTGCAGAATGATTGACGCTCCCAGTGCCAGTGCTAAGGGAGCGCTGCACTGTCGGAGGTGCAGTACTGAGGGAGCGCTGCACTGTCGGAGGTGCAGTACTGAGGGAGCGCTGCACTGTCGGAGGGGCAGTACTGAGGGAGCGCTGCACTGTCGGAGGGGCAGTACTGAGGGAGCGTCTGAGGAAGCGCTGCACTGTCGGAGGGGCAGTACTGAGGGAGCGCTGCACTGTCGGAGGGGCAGTACTGAGGGAGCGCTGCACTGTCGGAGGGGGCAGGTACTGAGGGAGCGCTGCACTGTCGGAGGGGCAGTACTGAGGGAGCTCTGCACCTGTCGGAGGTGCAGTACTGAGGGAGCTGCTGCACTGTCGGAGGGGCAGTACTGAGGGAGCTGCTGCACTGTCGGAGGGGCAGGTACTGAGGGAGCGCCGCACTGTCGGAGGGGCAGTACTGAGGGAGCACTGCACTGTCGGAGGTGCCGTCTTTCGGATGAGACGTTAAACCGAGGCCCCGTCTGCTCTCTCAGGTGGACGTAAAAGATCCCACGGCCACTATTTCGAAGAAGAGCTGTTGAGTTCTCCCCGGTGTCCTGGGGCCAATATTTGTCCCTCAACCAACATCACTAAAACAGATTATCTGGTCATTATCACATTGCTGTTTGTGGGAGCTTGCTGTGCGCAAATTGGCTGCCGCGTTTCCCACATTACAACAGTGACTGCACTTCAAAATTCAGTTTACCCTGAAATTGAGGGTAGCTAAGACAACCATTACCTCTTTATCTTCCAACAATGAATACTCACAATTAACAATGCGAGCGCAGCGATCCCAGGAATCACACTATGGGCTGTATTTTCGGGAGGCTCTGGGTTACCAGGCATACCAGATGGAAATAGCGTTCACACGGCTGAGACCTTTGAAAAATGTTGAGTAGTTAGGCTAATTCCAGACAGACTGTGTGGGCTCTCCAAAAGTACAGACAACCTGTCCATCGAAAACTGCTCTTCAATACATTAAAAATTAATTAGGCAAGGAGGAGGTTCGTGTGGAGCGTAAACACCAGTTGGGCCGAATGGCCTGTTTCTGTGCTGTACATTCTATGTAACTCTACGTAACAACAAGAGCAACACCGTGCATTTCTAGAGCACCCTTAACACAGAAAAAATATCGCAAGGCGCTTCACAGAGGCACAATCAGACAAAAGAGAAGGCTGAGGGGCGACCCGATAGAGCTCTTTAAAATCGTGAATGGCTTCGATAGGGTCGACGTAGAGAAGATGTTTCCACTTGTGGGGGAGACCAGAACTAGGGGCCATAAATTTAAGACAGTCACTAATAAATCCAATAGGGAATTCAGGAGAAACTTCCTTACCCAGAGAGTGGTGAGAATGTGGAACTCGCTCCCACAGGGAGTGGTTGAGGCGAATAGTATAGATGCATTTCAGGAGAAGCTGGATCACCACATGAGGGAGAAAGGAATAGAAGGTTATGTTGATGGGGTGAGATGAAGAGGGGTGGGAGGAGGCTCGTGTGGAGCAGAAACACCGGCACGGACCAGTTGGGCCGAATGGCCTGTTTCTGTGCTGTATGTCGTTGTACGAAAGGTGGGGGAAGGAACAAGGCTTCAAAGATGGAACTGTTGTTACTGCCACTGTCGTAATGTATTTGAAATCATTTCCTCAGGTACAACTGGGGTCACTACACATGACCCAACTACAGCCTGGCCCACACGGACACGACCGACAACACACCCGTCTACCACAAGGTGATGAAGAGAAAGGTCCACGAGACAAATCCGACCGCACATACCGGGGCTGCTCGACATCGACCGCTTCCGTTCCACGGGAGCCACAGACCCTGAATGTCCGCGGACTCTCTGCCGGCCTTTCTCTGTGGCAGCAGCCCGGGATTTGCCCGTCTAAATGGGGTCCCTGCCGCACTCCCACTGGTGACGTTACGGCGGCGCGGTGGCAGAACGTCCGAGGGAATTCAGGGTCTATTCAAGTGTCGCGCGGGGTATCCTTATCTATCCTTGTCTTTAACAGCCCGCTATAAAGGCGTTAAGCAACAGATCATTGGCAAACTTTTCCACAAGCTGGCACTTCAAATCTACTACCCTGTATGGTAATCTTTCCCTTCTGATCCCTCACTTGACCAGGGCTTGTTTCAACATTCAATGGACTTTCCTCATTCTTGATTAGGGCTTGTTTCGACATTCAATGGACTTTCCTCATTCTTGACGTCGCTTCTGCTTGTCTATTTCCTACTCTGGTCCTATGATCAGAGTTCATGTTTGATTGCCCAGCTACACCCGCGTCATTGAAGGTCTGAAAGGCTCCGATCACGTTCTTTACCAATCTTCTATTCTCAAATGAGAAGGCGTCCCTCTTTGTCAGCCTTTCGTCAAACTTCCACCGATTGTGGGTTCATAGTCCCACTCCAGAGACTTGAGCACGTAACCTAGGCTGACACTCCAGTGCGGTGCTGAGGGAGCGCTGCACTGTCGGAGGTGTCTTTCAGATCAGATGTTAAAGCAAGGCCCCCCATCTGCTGGTTCAGGGGGAGGGTTACAGTTCCACGGCACTATTTGAAGAGCTCACCTGTTCTCCTGGCCAGCAAACCTCCCTCAGCCACAAACAGATTATCTGGTCTAAAAGCAGAAAATGCTGGAAACACTCAGCAGGTCAGGCAGCATCTGTGGAGCGAGAAACAGAGTTAACGTTTCAGGTCGATGACCTTACATCAGAACTGATGAGACAATGTTTCTCTCTCCAATCTGTTCTCGCTGACCTACATTGGCTTCTGGCCCTTGAACGCCTCCATTTTACGATTCCCACTCTTGTGTTCAAATCCCTCCGTGGCCTCACCCCCTCCCTACCTCTGTAACCTCCTCCAGCCCTACAACCCTCCGCGATCTCTGCGCTCCTCCAATTCTGGCCTCTTGTACATTCCCTCGCTTCCTTCGCCCCACCATTGGCGGCCGTGCCTTCAGCCGCCTGGGCCCTAAGCTCTGGAATTCCCACCCTAAACCTTTCCGCCTCTCCACTTCTCTTTTCTCCTTTAAGCCTCTTCTTAAAACCGACCTCTTTGACCAAGCTTTTAGTCACCTGCCCTAATATCTCTTTATGTGGCTCGGTGTCAAATTTTGTGTCTGATAATCGCTCCTGTGAAGAGCCTTGGGGATGTTTTACTACGCTAAAGGCGCTATATAAATGCAAGTTGTTGTTGATGAAGTTTATTCTCTTTTCTTGGGTCTTAAGGTTCTGTTGAAGAACCGGCTGATTGCTTTGTTCTGTTTCCACGCAGCCCCTCATGGACTCCGGATTGCAACACTGGCGAGCCACCGAAAGGTAGGGTCCATTCTCTCGCTCTACATTGGTGAACGTCTCCTTCTCCTCCTCCCGATCAGTCCACACTCCAGCACCTTCTGTCATATTCCACCGCGGCCAGTCACAGGAACAGGACGAGGCCACTCAGCCCCTCCAGCCTGTTCCGCCACCCCATTAGGTCGTGGCTGATCTTTATCTCAGCTCCAATCCTTTCCTTGCACAACCGGCTCAATTTGCTAAGTCTCCTCATGACCCTTCAAAAAATCCTAGAAATCGCTGATGATTTGTCACTCGACCCCGCTCCCCATCAGTTACAATCAATTATGAAGTAATCAATTACGTTGGCAGAAAGGCCGCCTAATAGCCGATGTGCGCACACCAGATATCAAAGCGTTGTGCGATCGACACACTGGGGCGATTAAGCATCCCATTCCGGTCAACAACTAGAAGACTTGCAAGAAATTCCTGAGTATTAACTGCAGAATGATTGACGCTCCCAGTGCCAGTGCTAAGGGAGCGCTGCACTGTCGGAGGTGCAGTACTGAGGGAGCGCTGCACTGTCGGAGGTGCAGTACTGAGGGAGTGCTGCACTGTCGGAGGGGCGGTACTGAGGGAGCGCCGCACTGTCGGAGGGGCAGTACTGAGGGAGCTCTGCACTGTCGGAGGTGCCGTCTTTCGGATGAGACGTTAAACCGAGGCCCCGTCTGCTCTCTCAGGTGGACGTAAAAGATCCCACGGCCACTATTTCGAAGAAGAGCTGTTGAGTTCTCCCCGGTGTCCTGGGGCCAATATTTGTCCCTCAACCAACATCACTAAAACAGATTATCTGGTCATTATCACATTGTTGTTTGTGGGAGCTTGCTGTGCGCAAATAGGCTGCCGCGTTTCCTACATTACAACAGTGACTGCACTTCAAAAAGTGCTTCATTAGTTGTAAAGTGCTTTAGGACATCCTCGGGTGGTGAAAGGTGCTGTATAAATCAAAGTCTTTCTTTCTTTAATGAATACCCGGGAGTGAGTTACAAGCTGGAATCTAATCGAGGGATCAGATGATTTATATATTGAATAACAGATACCTGGGAGTGAATTACAGGCTGGAATCTAATCGAGGGGTTCGGGGGGTTTATATATAGAATAACAGATACCCGGGAGTGAGTTACAGGCTGGAATCTAATCGAGGGGTTCGGGGGTGTTTATATATAGAATAACAGATACCTGGGAGTGAATTACAGGCTGGAATCTAATCGAGGGGTTCGGGGGGGTTTATATATAGAATAACAGATACCTGGGAGTGAGTTACAGGCTGGAATCTAATCGAGGGGTTCGGGGGGTTTATATATAGAATAACAGATACCTGGGAGTGAGTTACAGGCTGGAATCTAATCGAGGGGTTCGTGGGGTTTATATATAGAATAACAGATACCCGGGAGTGAGTTACAGGCTGGAATCTAATCAATGGGTTCGGGGGGTTTATATATAGAATAACAGATACCTGGGAGTGAGTTACAGGCTGGAATCTAATCGAGGGGTTCGGGGGGTTTATATATAGAATAACAGATACCCGGGAGTGAGTTACAGGCTGGAATCTAATCGAAGGGTTCCAATGGACACCACACTGCCACCATGAATTTTCTTCCCTCTTTTGAAAGCTTTGAATCCTTGAATCCAATCCTTTGCCCAAGCTGTCATGCTTGGTAGGACAGACTGGGCCATGAGTGCTCGGTGGCTATTCAAGCATGGAGAGCCTCAGGGCCGAGGCTAATCCTGTTGATGTACGCACATGCACACAACACCGCGTCGCATGTCTGGACGGTGATCAGGGCTGGTAACCCTGGCTGATTTCCCCCCCCCCACCCTCCCTAACAATGGGGAGCTGAGATGAATAGATTGGCTGCCCCACCCCACCCCAGGTGAAATCTGCAAAGTCGGCCTGGGATCGTGCTCGCTCTGTGAAAAGGGATTAACCGGGTCATTTAACCGTCCGCAGATTACATCGCGCATTGCGACTTCAACGACCACCTGAAGCCCTATTGCGACTGGGTGCAGATATGCGACACGGACAGTGGAGACTGGATCAGGACTAATGGCGAAACGCCCACCGAACACACCGGGCCCTCCCGTGACTACCCAGCGCCGTGGGACAAGGAGCAGACAAACGGTAAGAAGGTGGCAAAGTGAGCAGGAGCAGCACCAAGGAGGGATCTCAGTCTGAGTTACAGTAAACTGGCTGCACCAATCCTCTCTCAGCTTCAGTGGCACCAGGGGGTAGAATCAGCCCAATATCCCTGAGCGATACCGTACCGTGTGACCTTTAGCAATACCGCATCGGTTAAGCAACACCTCGATTTTAAAATTCTCATCCTTGTTTTCAAATCCCTCCATGGCCTCGCCCCCCCCTCCCTATCTCCGTAATCACCTCCATCCCCGCAATCCTCCGAGATCTCTGCTCTCCACCAATTCTGGCCTCTTGAGCATCCCTGATTTTCATCGCTCCACCATTGGCGGCCGTGCCTTCAGCTGCCTGGGCCCCAAACCCTGGAATTCTCTCCCTAAACCTCTCTGCCTCTCTCTCTCCTCCTTTAAGACGCTCCTTAAAACCGACCTCTTTGACCATGCTTTTGGTCACCTGTCCTAATATCTCCTTATGTGGCTCGGTGTCAAATTTTGTTTGATAATCGCTCCTGTGAAGCGCCTTGGGACGTTTTACTACGTTAAAGGTGCTATATAAATGCAAGTTGTTGTTGTTGAACCATGTGACTTTTAGCGATACTGCACCATGTGACCCTTACTGCAGCAATACTGTATCACATGACTCAGTAATCGCGCGTCAAGTGACACCAGTGACATCACAGCACATGACACTGCAGTGATGCTGTATCACCTGACTTAACCAGCTGTGTGATACTGTACCATAGGAACATAGGAACAGGAGGAGGCCATTCAGCCCCTCGAGCCTGTTCCGCCATTCAATGAGATCACGACTTAATTGTGATCTAACTCCATCTACCCGCCTTTGCCCCATATCCTTTAATACCTTTGGTTAACAAAAAGCTATCAATCTCCGATTTAAAATTAACAATTGATCCAGCATCAATTGCTGTTTGCGGAAGAGAGTTCCAAACTTCTACCACCCTTTGTGTGTAGAAGTGTTTCCTAACTTCACTCCTGAAAGGTCTGGCTCTAATTTTTAGACTGTGCGCCCTAGTCCTAGAATCCCCAACCAGCGGGAATAGTTTCTCTCTATCAGTTCCCCTGAATATCTTGAAAACTTCGATCAGATCACTCCTTAACCTTCAAAATTCTAGGGAATATAACCCTAGTTTGTGTAATCTCTCCTCGTAACTTAACCCTTGAAGTCCGAGTATCATTCTGTTGTCTTCTTCTCCTTCTTAAGCAGTCCCTCGGAACCGAGGATGACTTGCTTCCATACTAAAGATGAGTTCTCAGGTGACTGATGAATCCAATGCGGGACCTACAGTCTCTGTCACAGGTGGGGCAGACGGTGGTTGAAGGGGCGGGTGGGTGGTGTGCTTGGGTTGACGTGCGCTCCTTGCGCTTGGCTTCCGCTTGCTCCCGGCGAAGAGACTCGAGATGTTCGGCACCTTCCCGGATGCTTCTCCTCCACTTTGTGCGGTCTTGGGCCAGGGATTCCCAGGTGTCGGTGGGGATGTTGCACTTTTTCAAGGAGGCTTTGAGGGTGTCCTTGAAGCGTTTCCTCTGCCCACCTGGGGCTCTCTTGCCGTGTCGGAGCTCTGAGTAGAGCGCTTGCTTTGGGAGTCTCGTATCGGGCATGCGGACGATGTGACCCGTCCATCGGAGCTGATCGAGCGTGGTCAGGGGATGTTGTATCAAGCGACTCGCATGAGAGTGAAACTGTGCCTTACGACCAATGTACCCTTTAATTTATTTTTGGGGTGCGCGGCCCCCTTTCAGGGGCTGCGCGTCCCATTCCATATAACGTGCACACCCTGAGGTACCTTCCGCGCTCCCTGCACAACAATTCCCCCCCCTCCCCGCTCCCCCATCCTGTAAAACACAAACCTGCAGTAAAATGCAAGAAGAAATAGTTCTGTAGAATGTTTACGCGATGCATTAATATTAACGCAACTCATATCAACAACAACAACTTGTATTTATATAGCGCCTTTAACGTAGTAAAACGTCCCAAGGCGCTTCACAGGAGTATTTTAAGACAAAAAATTGATCCCGAGCCACATCAGGATAAATTAGGGCAGGTGACCAAAAGCTTGGTCAAAGAGGTAGGTTTTAAGGAGCATCTTAAAGGAGGAAAGAGAGGTAGCGAGGCGGAGAGGTTTAGGCAGGGAATTCCAGAGCTTAGGGCCCAGGCAACAGAAGGCACGGCCGCCAATGGTGGAGCGATTATAATCAGGGCTGCTCAAGAGGCCAGAATTAGAGGAGCGCAGATATCTCAGAGGGTTGTGGGGCTGAAGGAGGTTACAGAGATAGGGAGGGGCGAGGCCATGGAGGGATTTGAAAACAAGAATGAGAATTTTGAAATCGAGGCACTGCTTGACCGGGAGCCAATGTAGGTCAGCGAGCACAGGGGGTGATGGGTGAACGGGACTTGGTGCGAGTTAGGACACGGGGCAGCCGAGTTTTGGATCACCTCAAGTTTACGTAGGGTGGAATGTGGGAGGCCGGCCAGGAGTGCGTTGGAATAGTCAAGTCTAGAGGTAACAAAGGCATAGATGAGGGTTTCCGCAGCGGATGAGCTGAGGCAAGGGCGGAGACGGGCGATGTTACGGAGGTGGAAATAGGCAGTCTTTGTTATGCTGTGTATATGTGGTCGGAAGCTCATTTCAGGGTCAAATATGACGCCAAGGTAGAGAACAGTGTGGATTCAGCCTCAGACAGATGTTAGGGAGAGGGATGGAGTCAGTGGTTAGGGAACGGAGTTTGTGGATTGTCTCCGTATGTCACACTGCTCCAGCGGCTGTGTGCAGTTATGGTGAATTTTACCCAGGCGTCCCGTATTTGGTTAAGCCCCTCTCCCCCACCGGAGAAGGGTCGGTGCGCTAGTCCGCCCGCCCGCCCGCAGGAGTGGCGATGTGCTTTGAGAGTGGCGCGCCATTTACTTCCAATTGAGTTGCTGGAACGAGCGGCCCCATGTGCGTATAGCCTCTCAGGGCACGGCTTGCTCAGTCGGTAGAGCATGGGACTCTGAAGCTCAGGGTCCTGGGTTCATGAACCACGTTGGGTGAATATTTTGTGTCAGCCGTGACTCAGTGGGTCGCACTCTCTCTCTCTCTCTCTCGCCTCTGAGTCAGAAGGTCATGGGTTCGAGTCCCACTCCAGAGGCTTGAGCACAAAAATCTAGGCTGACACTCCGATGCAGTATTGAGGGAGTGCTGCACTGTCGGAGGTGCCGTCTTTCGGATGAGACGTTAAACCGAGGCCCCGTCTGTTCTCTCAGGTGGACGTAGATCCCACGGCCACTATTTCGAAGAAGAGCAGGGGAGTTCTCCCCGGTGTCCTGGGGCCCAATATTTGTCCCTCAATCAACATCACTAAAATAGATTATCTGGTCATTATCACATTGATGTTTGTGGGAGCTTGCTGTGTGCAAATTGGTTGCCGTGTTTCCCACATTACAACAGTGACTACACTTCAAATGTACTTCATTGGCTGTAAAGCGCTTTGGGATTTCCTGAAGGTCATGAAAGGCGCTGTAGAAATTCAAGTCTTCCTTTCTCCTTTCAAACAGGCTACTACATCTACCAGGAAGCCAGTAACCTGGTTCCCAAGCAGTTCATCCGTTTAGAAAGCCCGCCGTTGAACGTCAGCGGGGACGTGTGCGTCGAGTTCTCGTACCACATGTACGGATTGGTCGTTGACGGGGGGATGCTCAGAGTTCTGGTCGGGGACGGTCCGCACGAGATGCTGCTGTGGAACCGGACCTTGCCGCAGAGCCACGCCTGGCTGTCGGGGGCGGTCACCGTCCCGGTGCAGACCGACCGGATCATTCGGGTGAGAAACCGCTTTCATGTGGGGGTTTTTTTTAATTAGTTCCTGGGATGTGGGCGTCACAAGCATTTTTTGCCCATCCCTAATTGTGTCCTTGAGGGTTTTTTTTCTAGCGGTTCGATACAACTCTAGGCCATTTCAGAGGAAAGTTTAGCATCAACCACATTGCTGCGGGTTTGGAGTCACATATAGGCCAGACCGGGTAAGGGCAGTAGATTTCCTTCCCGAAAGGATATTGGGTTTTTACAACAATCCACTAGTTACCACTGGTCACCATTTCTGATGCTAGCTTTTTAATTCCAGATTTCTTCAATTAACTGAATTTAATTTCCCCAGCTGCCGTGGTGGGATTTGAACTCTTGTCTCTCGGACCATTAGTCCAGGCCTCGCTGCATTACTAGTCCAGTAACATAACGACAATGCTACTGTTCCCTGATGTACCGAATAGGGTTATTCCTGGACATGTTCCTGGAGGTTTCATCACGTGACCGCCCGCCTCCAACTGCCCCGCCCCCCCCCCCCCCACCAACTCTCCCGCCATTGGTCAATCCTCCCGGCGACCCGCCTTCCCACGACCCAATCGGAAAGCCAGCAGTCCCTTCGCTACCTGATTGGGTGATCCTTAACTCTCAATCAAACAGCCTTTTTCCCCATCGAAAGTACAACCAACATCAAATAAGCGAAAGTACTCGAGGAGAATGTAAAAAAAAACACACCACATAAATCTTTTTAAATGTCCTCCCCTATGACTTTTCTCCCGGGTGTGTCCCGGAAATTAATCTTCAATTCCTGGAGACTCCTGGAAGGTTAGCAACCCTATTAGTGAAGATTTTTGAATCCGTACTTAACGGCATCTTATATAAAAAGGTACAAAGTGATGAGAGGAAGTGACCCAAATTGTTGGCTGCATCTAGAGCCCACTTAGAATGATTCTATCATCAGAATCCAGCTCCTCATTAATCTACTTTAATGAGCAGGCAGTTCATTATCTAGCTGAAATAAAAACCTCATGCAGCGCTATTAACATCTCTGTAACCTTCATATCAACCCCCCACCCCCCCACCTCCCCACCCCCCCTCTCTCACAGCAGGTATCAAACCAGCTCTTCATAGAATCATAGAATCATCGAATGGTTACAGCAGGGAAGGAGGCCATTCAGCCCGTCGAGCCCGTGCCGGCTCTCTGCAAGAGCACTTCAGCTAGTCCCACTCCCCCAGACTTTCCCTGTAGCCCTGCAAATTTTTTTCCTTCAGGTGCTTATCCAATTCCCCTTTGAAAGCCATGATTGAGTCTGCCTCCACCACCCTTTCAGGCAGTGCATTCCAGATCCTAACCACTCGCTGCGTAAAAAAATGTCTTTTTACGTCGCCTTTGGTTCTTCTGCCAATCACCTTAAATCTGTGTCCTCTGGTTCTCGACCCTTCCACCAATGGGAACAGTTTCTCTCTCTCTGCTCTGTCCAGACCCCTCATGATTTTGAACACCTCCATCAAATCTCCTCTCAACCTTCTCTGCTCCAAGGAGAACAACCCCAGCTTCTCCAGTCTATCCAGGTAACTGAAGTCCCTCATCCCTGGAACCATTCTCGTAAATCTTTTCTGCACCCTCTCTAAGGCCTTCACATCCTTCCTAAAGTGCAATGCCCAGAATTGGACACAGTACTCCAGTTGGGGCCGAACCATTGTTTTATAAAGGTTCATCATAATTTCCACACTTTTGTACTCTATGCCTCTATTTATGAAGCCCAGGATCCCATAAGCCTTTTTAACCGCTTTCTCAACCTGCCCTGCCACCTTCAACGATTTGTGCACACATACCCCCAGGTCTCTCTGTTCGTGCACCCCCTTTAGGATTGTACCATTTAGTTTATATGTCCTCTCCTCATTCTTTCTACCAAAATGTATCACTTCACACTTTTCTGCGTTAAATTTCATCTGCCACGTGTCCGCCCATTCCACCAGCCTGTCTATGTCTTCCTGAAGCCTATCACTCTCCTCCTCACTGTTCACTATACTTCCAAGTTTTGTGTCATCTGCAACTTTTGAAATTGTGCCCTGAACACCCACGTCCAAGTCATTAATATATATCAAGAAGTGGTCCTAGAACCGACCATATTTAAGGAGGATTGGATTATTATGGCCAGTACCTCCGCGATTTCCTCCCTCAATTCCCTCAGCATCCTAGGATGCATCCCATCCGCTCCTGGGGATTTATCTACTTTAAGTACAGCCAGCCTTTCTAATACCTCCTCTTTATCAATTTTTGTCCTATCAATTATCTCCACTACCTCCTCCTTTACTATGTCTGTGGCAGCATCCTCTTCCTTGGTGAAGACAGATACAAAGTACTCGTTTAGTACCTCAGCCATACCCTCTGCCTCCATGCATAGGTTTCCTTTTTGGTCCCTAATTGTCCCCACCTCTCCTCTTACTACCCTTTTACTATTTATATGCCTATAGAAGACTTTTGGATTACCTTTTGGCTGCCATTCTATTCTCATACCCTCTCTTTGCCCCTCTTATTTTCTTTTTCACTTCTCCTCTGAACTTTCTATATATAGTCTGATTCTCAGATGTATTTGCAACCTGACATCTGTCATACGCGCTCTTTTTCTGCTTCATCATATTCTCTATCTCTTTCGTCATCCAGGGAGCCCTGACTTTAGTTGCTCTACCTTTCCCCCTCGTGGGAATGTATCTCAACTGTACCTGAACTATTTCCTCTTTAAAGGCAGCCCATTGTTCCATTACAGTTTTGCCTGCCAATCTTTGGTTCCAGTTTACCCGGACCAGATCCGTTCTCATCCCACTGAAATTGGCTTTTCCCCCAGTTAAACATTTTTACTCTAGATTGCTCCCTGTCCTTTTCCACAGCTAATCTAAACCTCATGATACTATGATCACTGTTCCCTAAATGTTCCCCTACTGACACTTGCTCCACTTGACCGACCTCATTCCCCAGAACCAGATCCAGCAATGCCTCCTCCCTCGTTGGGCCGGTCGGTGTCAGTAGATCGCCAATCCCTTCTCAAGTCTGCTCCACACATCCTTCACCCTGTGGGAGAACAAAGCTGTCGTCTCCCCTTTACTTGAGTCGTGCATATTTGTATCCTTTAGTCACAGAACCATAGACTAGTACAGCACAGAGGGAGGCCATTTGGCCCATCGAATCTGCGCCGGCTCTTTCGAAGAGCAATCCAGTCAGTCCCACTCCCCCCGCTCTTTCCCCATATCCCTGCAATTATTTCTCCTTCAAGTATTTATTCAATTCCCTTTTGAAGGCCAATATTGAATCTGTGTCCACCGCCCTATCAGGCAGCGCAGTCCAAATCCTAACCACTCGCTGCGTAAAAAAGATTTTCCTCATGTCGCCTCTGGTTCTTTTGCCAATCACCTTAAATCTGTGCCCTCTGGTGATCGACCCTTCAGCCATTGGAAACAGTTTCTCTTTATTTACTCTGTCTAAATCCTTCATGATTTTAAACACCTTGATCAGATCTCCTCTTAGCCTTCTCTGCTCCAAGGAGAACAACCTCAGCTTCTCTAGTCTATCCAGGTAACTGTCATCCCTCATCCCTGGAACCATTCTAGACAATCTCTTCTGCACCCTCTCCAGAGCCTTCACGTCCTTCCTAAAGTGTCACAGAATTGGACACAGTGCTCCAGCTGGGGCCGAAGTAGTGTTTTATATCGGTTTAGCATAATTTCCCGGCTTTTGTACTCTCTGCCTCTATTTATAAAGCCCATGTGCTTTATTAATTGCTTTGTTCTGTGCGCATCCCCCAACTTAAACTACTTGATAACTTCAAACTTATCTGTCCCTTACATTATTTATGGAGACGTTTAACCACCTTTCAGGTGGGTATAAAAGGTGGGCCATTATTTCGAAGAAGTTCTGCCCGGTGTCCTGGGGCCAATATTTATCCCTCGACCAACATCACTAAAACCCGATGATCTGGTCATTAACACATTGCTTGTTTGTGGGCGCTTGCTGTGCCAAAAGCATCCCAAAGCTCTCCTCCGTCAACTGCCAACACATGCATCACCACTGATACTGTCCTTGTCCGAAACACAGAGAGCACCACTTAAGATCCTGACTCCACCCACCTCAACACAGATTCCCAGAGACTGCTGACCCTGTCCTCCCACATAAACCAGTAGATTCTAACGACAGACAAATTAAATCGAGCTAACCTCATTTTGGGGAGGTGGTGGTTGGGAAAAAAATTGGCTGCTGCGTTTCCCACATTACAAGAGTGACTACACCTCAAAAAAAGTACTTCATTGGCTGTAAAGCGCTTTGGGACGTCCTGAGGTTGTGAAAGGCGCTATATAAATGCGAGTCTTTCTTTTATATGTTCCTGCCATCAGCAGGTTTAATAACAATATACTGCAGACACCGCGAGCCGTATCAATCACAAACATTTAAATAATCCTGAGGGAGTGTTTGGCCGAAGTTTTGCAGAAGGCCACAGTTTTTATATTTCCCCCCCCCCCCCGCCCCGCCTTTCATTTGGAACCTTCTCGCAGCTGGTCTCCATCGGCCGCCCGCAGCTCCCGATCGCCTAGGCCCGTGAGGCCTGCCGCTGAATTGTCAGGCCTTTACCACCAGCACCAGGCCTTGCCAGGGGTTTGGACTGCGTCTGGGCTGCCCCACCCCCAGCCTGGCCACTTAAAGGATGCGCGACTGGAAGTAACGGCGGCCTCAGGGCTGCCGCACTTCGGGTGGGCTGCTCCTGTTTGGTGCAGGGGGTGGGGAGCGCCTACTCTGGACAGCGCGAGCCTCGACCTTTATCCAGCGCCGTTAACTTCGCAAAACATCCCAAGACGCTTCACAGGAAAAAGAAAGAAAGACTTGCATTTCTATAGCGCCTTTCACGACCACCGGGCGTCCCAAAGCGCTTTACGACCAACGATAGTACTTCTTGAAGTGTAGTCACTGTTGTAATGTGGGAAACGCGGCAGCCAATTTGCGCACAGCAAGCTCCCACAAACAGCAATGTGATAATGACTTAGATAATCTGTTTTAGTGATGTTGGCTGAGGGATAAATATTGGCCCCAGGACACCGGGGAGAACTCCCCTGCTCTTCTTCGAAATAGTGGCCCTGGGATCTTTTACATCCACTTGAGAGGGCAGACGGGGTCCTCAGTTTAACGTCTCACCCGAAAGACAGCACCTCTGGCAGTGCAGCACTCCCTCAGCACTGGCACTGGGAGTGACAAACCTAGCTTTGTGTGCTCAAGTCTCTGGAGTGGGACTATGAACCCACAACCTTCTGACTCAGAGGCGAGAGCGAGAGTGCGACCCACTGAGCCACAGCTGACACTAGGAGTGTAACCAGACCAAAAAAACCGACACAGAGCCATAGAAGGAGATGTCTGGACAGGTTGTGGTAACACAATACAGCTTCCTGTGACTCGAACTTTATTGCATCACTTCCTGTGATTAGTCCAGGATAAATACTGGACTGAGCAGTTGGATCCTGGAGAGGCATAGAGTAAGACCTCTTTTGTACGTAGCACCTTTTTAGTTGATTAAAGCTTACTTTAAGTTCACCACGCGTAAGGCTCATTCTTACGACAATTTAATCAACTTTGAAAAACTTCGCACTCAAACTTTTTGGACGAACTCGGAACTAAGGATCCAGGGAATCACCCATCATGGAAAACATCCTTAAACCATCGCGTCTTGACTTGGACCCAAACACCCCAGCAGCCGGTAAGGTGTGGAAACACTGGTATCGCACGTTTGACAATTTTCTCGAATATTGCAAGGCTGATGATGACACAAAGTTGCGGATACTCATCAACTGTGTCACTCCGAATGTATTTCAGTATGTTGAGGAATGGGGCAGTTACGAGGAGGCAATTCGGACGCTTAAAAGACTATATACTAAGATACCGAATGAGGTCTATGCCAGACATCTACTAGCTACAGCCCAACAAGGGCCGGAGGAATCCATTGATAAATTCCTCCAAGAGCTTCGCAGACTTAGTATGGACTGTAACTTTCAGGCGGCCTCAGCTGAGCTGTACCGTGAAGAAATGATCCGTGATGCTTTCATCTGCGGGCTTGCCTCCCCATTTATACGCCAGCGTCTACTGGAAAGTAAGACACTTGAGCTTCAGAGAGCTTATGACATGGCTTGCTCTCTAGATCTGGCAAAAAGAAATGCAGACCTTTATACAGTGCCCAGACCTCGGTCTGCTGCCTTAACTACAGTCAGGCAATTTAAGAGGCCACAGGTGAACTCTATTAGGGAGGACTTTATCCCTGACGATCAATCTGATGACTTCACTGATGAAGAGGATGATGACCCCACTGTGGCAGCCTCTTGGCAATCTAAGAAATGCTTCTTTTGTGGTGATGAGTTTCACCCTCGGAAATTCTGCCCTGCTCGCAATGCGTTTTGCAGTCATTGCAACAAAAAGGGTCATTTTGCAAAGGTTTGCCTATCAAGAGCCTCTACGAGGGCTTATCAAGCTAAGTCCTACCGAACTGCCCCGGTAAGGGCCTATCAAGATGTTCCGGCTAAAATCTATCGTGCTTCCTCTCGGGTTTTCTCTCGAAGAAACACACCTAGAGTTTCAGCCACTCTTTGTGCAACGACACCAATTACAGCTGCTTGTCCTCAGAACCTATTCCATGCAGCTACAAAAGCATCAATTAATGGACATACTTTAGATGCCTTAATTGACTCAGGTAGCACTGATAGTTTCATTAGGGAACAGATTGTTGCAGAGTTAAAGCTACATGTTTTCCCATCGGACCAGGCAATTGCGATGGCTCAGTCATCACTTAATACCATAATTTCTGGCTTTTGTATGGTTGAAATAACACTTAATGGTCACAGGTATCCCTCCACCCGGCTTTCGGTGCTCAAGGACTTATGTAGTGATCTTATCTTAGGGCTGGATTTTCAAAAGCAGCATAAGAAGCTCACCATTGAGTTCGGCGGATCCAAACCTGAACTCACTATTTCTAATATACGACCTCGATTACCGTTCTGTGCATTGTCAGCAGCTTCACTGGATGAACCCTCACTGTTTACCAGTATCCCTCCTCGATGCAAACCGATTATAACAAAGTCACGACGTTTCAGTCAGGAAGACCAGTCTTTTATTGCGGCTGAGATTTCTCGGCTTTTAGCAGAGGATATCATCGAGCCTTGTTCGTCGCCATGGCGCGCCCAGGTCGTTATTGTTAAGAACCCTCTACAACCTCACAAGAAACGGCTGTGCATTGACTATTCACAGACCATCAATCAATATACGGACTTGGACGCATACCCATTGCCGCGCATCGATGATATGGTTAATAAACTGGCTGAGTACACGGTGTTCTCAACATATGATCTGAAAAGTGCCTATCATCAGGTACCCTTGAAGGTCTCAGACAAGCAGTATACGGCCTTTGAAGCCAATGGACGGCTGTATCAATTTCGTCGCCTCCCCTTTGGGGTCACTAATGGAGTGGCTGTCTTCCAGCGAGCAATGGATGACCTGGTCAAACAGGAAGACTTGAAGGATACGTTTCCTTATCTGGACAATATTACTGTCGCAGGTCGCAATCAGCGGGAACATGACGCCAATCTCCAACGATTTTGGGATGCACTCCAGCACCGTAATTTGACATTAAATGCGGCTAAATCCATTGAGTCACAACCAACCATCAACATCCTTGGCTATTGTGTGGGCAATGGCATCATTAAACCTGACCCTGAAAGGCTTCGCCCACTCCAAGAGCTCCCGCCACCTAAGAATCCGGCCTCCTTGCGCCGGGCCCTCGGCCTGTTTGCATACTATGCTAAATGGATTCCTAACTTCTCGGACCGAATCCAACCTCTACTGAAGGCCAGCACATTCCCACTAGACACAGCGGCTGTTGCAGCCTTTAACCTCCTGAAAAAACAGTTGGAGAAAGCGGCTCTTCACTCCATCGATGAGAGTCTTCCTTTTGTCGTTGAGTGTGATGCCTCGGAGGTGGCGATCTCGGCCACTCTGAATCAGGAAGGTCGTCCGGTGGCATTTTTGTCCAGGACTTTTCAAGGGGCTGAGCTACATTATCCTCCAGTCGAGAAAGAAGCTACAGCCATCATAGAGGCAGTACGGAAGTGGACTCATCTCCTAGCTCGCCAGCACTTTACCTTAATCACGGACCAGCGATCGGTCGCCTTCATGCTCGATAATCGAAAACGGACCAAAATAAAAATAATAAAATCCAGCTTTGGCGGCTGGAATTGGCCTCTTTTGGTTACACCATCCACTATCGACCTGGCAAGGAGAATGTGGCTCCGGATACCCTCACACGAGCATTCTGCTCCGCCATGGCACCCTCTACGCTCGTAGACATCCATGATGGGTTGTGTCATCCGGGCGTTACTCGCATGCTACACTTCGTGCGGTCCCGAAATCTCCCATTCTCTACCGGGGATGTAAAGAAGATGTGCTCGGACTGCAGAGTCTGTGCGGAATTGAAACCTCAGTTTTTCCGCCCCTCGGGTGGTATACTCATACATGCGACCCAGCCAATGCAACGGCTTAGCATCGATTTTAAGGGGCCGTTGCCCTCTTCAACTCGCAACACTTATCTATTGACCATGGTCGATGAGTATTCCCGTTTTCCGTTTGCCTTTCCCTGCCCCAATATGCTGACGACCACGGTTATCAGCTGCCTTGAGCAGGTATTTGCTTTCTGTGGCATGGCATCCTATGTTCATTCGGATCGGGGCCCTTCTTTTATGTCAGGAGAACTCAAGGCCTATCTCTCGGAACGGGGTATTGCTGCCAGCAGAACGACGCCTTATCATCCGGTCGGGAATGGGCAAGTCGAGCGTTTTAACGCTATCATCTGGAATGCGGTACGTCTGGCTTTGAGATCTCGGGGCCTACCCAACCAGCAATGGGAAGCAGTACTTCCAGACGCATTACACTCCACACGGTCCCTCCTTTCGACCGCCACAAATACGACGCCTCATGAACGGTTCTTCCGATTTCAGCGTCGCTCATCCTATGGGATATCTCTCCCGTCGTGGCTGACTGCACCGGGACCAGTGCTACTCCGAAGATATGTCCGGGCGTCTAAGAATGACCCCCTGGTAGATGAGGTTGAGCTCACTGACGTCAACCCTACCTACGCCTATATTCGGTATCCTGACGGTCGGGAATCTACCGTGTCATTGCGGGATCTGGCTCCCTGCCCGCTGAAACATAGAGGGACACCAGGGGATGATATTGTACCAGGCACATCTCTGGGCTCGCCAGGTGCCTCTCATCACGATCTGGATCTGACGCCGGCTGGTACCTCACTCCAGCGTGCCGACCTGGGGCAGACTGACTATGAGCCCGTCGGGGCTCGCACGCGCAGCCACGATCCACCCCGTACCATACGCTCGGAAACGGATCTGCCACAGCCCTGCCCGACACCCGTTCGGGCACCAGTACACAGTCAGGATCGTCCTGACCCCTCACAGAGCGGGCTGGATCACTCGGACTCTGGTCCACGGCCCGCGGCGGGTAAACGGGCTAGGGGCCCTCTACCGCTACGAGAACCCAAACGGGTGCGGCTCTCCCTCGTCCGGCAGCTACGAAATGGAGGGAGCATCCTGGCCTCCTAATCTTTTGGGGGGGGAGAATGTGGTAACACAATACAGCTTCCTGTGACTCGAACTTTATTGCATCACTTCCTGTGATTAGTCCAGGATAAATACTGGACTGAGCAGTTGGATCCTGGAGAGGCATAGAGTAAGACCTCTTTTGTATGTAGCACCTTTTTAGTTGATTAAAGCTTACTTTAAGTTCACCACGCGTAAGGCTTATTCTTACGACACAGGTGACCAAAAGCTTGGCCAATGAGCTAAATTTTAAGGGGCGTCTTAAAGGAGGGGAGAGAGAGAGGGGGAGAGGTTTAGGGGGGGGAATTCCAGAGCTTGGGGTCAAGGCAGCTGAAGGCACGGCCGCCAATGGTGGGACAATGGAAATCGGAAGATGCACAAGAGGCCAGGATTGGAGGAGGGTTGCGGGGCTGGAGGAGGTCACAGAGCTAGGGAGGGGGGGCGAGGCCACGGAGGGATTTGAACACCAGGATGAGAGTTTTCAATTTTCTCCCGTGAATGACCCTTGCGGTTTCTTTTGCTGGCAGGTTATCTTTGAAGCGGTCCAGGGTTCAACGGAATTTGGTGACATTGCTCTGGACAACGTCGCCGTAATAACCGGGCCCTGCTTCTGTGAGTGAAATGAAACACGAACCTTGCACGCCTTACACGTTCACACTGAGCGACTGACTGGATATTTGATACCGGACATAGCAGCGCTGGCGAAAGCGCGAGAAAGATTTACAAGGACCAAACCAGAACTGAGAGGTTGGAACTATCAGGGAAGATTGAGCCGGCAGGGGCTTTTTTCATTAGAAAAGAGAAGGCTGAGGATAGAGCTGATAGCAGTCTTCAAAATTATGAAGGGTTTCGATAGGATAGACGTAGAGAAGATATTACCACTTTGATGAGGCCAAAACTAGGGGCTGTAAACAATGTTCCTTTTAAACTGTGCGCACCCAAAAAAAAATTTAAGGGAACTCTGGCCATCAATATAAGATAGTCCAAAACTCAGACAACGAAAGTGGGACAGATCCTGAGTTTGGTAATGGGACAGACCCTGAGTTTGGTAATGGGACAGACCCTGAGTTTGGTAATGGGACAGACCCTGAGTTTGGTGGTGGGACAGACCCTGAGTTTGGTAATGGGACAGACCCTGAGTTTGGTAATGGGACAGACCCTGAGTTTGGTAATGGGACAGACCCTGAGTTTGGTGGTGGGACAGACCCTGAGTTTGGTAATGGGACAGATCCTGAGTTTGGTAATGGGACAGATCCTGAGTTTGGTAATGGGACAGATCCTGAGTTTGGTGTGGGACAGATCCTGAGTTTGGTAATGGGACAGATCCTGAGTTTGGTAATGGGACAGATCCTGAGTTTGGTGGTGGGACAGACCCTGAGTTTGGTGGTGGGACAGACCCTGATTTGGTGGTGGGACAGACCCTGAGTTTGGTAATGGGACAGACCCTGCGTTTGGTAATGGGACAGACCCTGAGTTTGGTAATGGGACAGACCTGAGTTTGGTAATGGGCAGATCCTGAGTTTGGTGGTGGGACAGATCCTGAGTTTGGTAATGGGACAGATCCTGAGTTTGGTAATGGGACAGATCCTGAGTTTGGTAATGGGACAGACCCTGAGTTTGGTAATGGGACAGACCCTGCGTTTGGTAATGGGACAGACCCTGAGTTTGGTAATGGGACAGATCCTGAGTTTGGTGGTGGGACAGATCCTGAGTTTGGTAATGGGACAGATCCGACATACCCTGAGTTTGGTAATGGGACAGACCTGAGTTTGGTAATGGGACAGACCCTGAGTTTGGTGGTGGGACAGACCCTGAGTTTGGTAATGGGACAGATCCTGAGTTTGGTAATGGGACAGACCCTGAGTTTGGTAATGGGACAGACCCTGAGTTTGGTAATGGGACAGATCCTGAGTTTGGTGGTGGGACAGACCCTGAGTTTGGTGGTGGGACAGACCCTGAGTTTGGTAATGGGACAGTTTGGTGGTGGGACAGATCCTGAGTTTGGTGGTGGGACAGACCCTGAGTTTGGTGGTGAGACAGATCCTGAGTTTGGTAATGGGACAGACCCTGACTTTGGTAATGGGACAGACCCTGAGTTTGGTGGTGGGACAGACCCTGAGTTTGGTAATGGGACAGACCCTGAGTTTGGTAATGGGACAGACCCTGAGTTTGGTAATGGGCCATTAAGGATCAAGCTTCCTTAAGGATTTAGCTGTCGAGGGAACCACTACAGTAGAAAGACTCACTGTGCGTACAGTTAGAACAAGAGCAGCTTTGACTCACTGTGTTTATCGCACTGTTCTACGCAGCTTGTATCGAAGGCTGTGATTTTGATGAGATGTCGGACATGTGTGGATGGACCACGGCGAAATATGTAGGTGATGGGAACGATGTCGGCTGGATACAGTGGCAAAACGATACGGTCGACTTCTCCAAGCCTGGCTGTAAGAAAACATTGTTTTTATTCATTCTCGGGATGTAGGGGACCTGAATTTTAGGGGTTCAAATATTTAATTCTGTGAAAGAGCGTTAAACACCCCCACGATCATTAGTAGAGCAGTGGGCAGACCTGTGATACCCTTTAATAGATGCTGTCTGAAGTCTATCCATCCTGTTCCAGTTGGTTTCTACATGCTGCTTGATTCAGAGTTCAACACACCAGGACACAGGTTCCACTTGAAGAGTCCGTCAGTTCACTCATCCCAGTGCCTCGCTCTGACTTTCTACTATTACCTGTATGGGAACGCGACAACAATGGCAATAAACGTCTACGCAGAGCGACAAGGCAAGTAGGAACCTTCCAGTCCAGTCACTTTAGGGCCTGTGTGCTATGGGAAAGAGCCAGCTAAACATACACACACACACACGCACACATACATACTTCAAAACATAAGAAATAGGAGCAGGAGTCGGCCATTTGGCCCCTCGAGCCTGCTCCGCCATTCAATAAGATCATGGCTGATCTTCTACCTCATCTCCACTTTCCAGCACTATCCCCATATCCTGCGATTCCCTTAATATTCAAAAATCTATCGATCTCAGTCTTGAATATACCCAACGACTGAGCCTCCACACCCCTGTGGAGTAGAGAATTCCAAAGATTCACCACCCTCTGAGTGAAGAAATTCCTCCTCATCTCAGTCCTAAATGGCCGACCCCTTATCCTGAGACTGTGACCCCTGGTTCTAGACTCTCCAGCCAGGGGAAACATCCTCCCCGCATCTACCCTGTCAAACCCTGTAAGAATTTTGTTTGTTTCAATGAGATCACCTCTCATTCTTCAAAACTCGAGAGAATATAAGCCTCGTCTACTCAACATACACACGCATATACACACATGTACGCACATACACACCTACACACAGGCATGCACACATACAAACGCATATGCACACACGCAAGCACACGTAAAGACGCATATACATGCGCGCACACACGCACAGGCCCACGCTTATGGACCTACACACGCACGCACATACTTACATATGCGCACTCACACACACACACACACACACACACACACACACAAGCATATACGCACACATGCACATATGCAGTAGCACACATTCACACACATGCACACAAACGCACACACACCTACGCAAGCACGCTCACGCACACACCCATGCGCACACCCATACATACACATATACTTCTTCTTCTTAGGCAGTCCCTCGGAACCGAGGATGACTTGCTTCCACATTAAAAATGAGTTCTCAGGTGACTGATGAGTCCAATGCGGGACCTACAGTCTCTGTCACAGGTGGGGCAGACGGTGGTTGAAGGGGCGGGTGGGTGGGGTGCTTGGGTTGACGTGCGCTCCTTCCGCTGTTTGCGCTTGGCTTCCGCTTGCTCCCGGCGAAGAGACTCGAGGTGTTCGGCACCTTCCCGGATGCTTCTCCTCCACTTTGTGCGGTCTTGGGCCAGGGATTCCCAGGTGTCGGTGGGGATGTTGCACTTTTTCAAGGAGGCTTTGAGGGTGTCCTTGAAGCATTTCCTCTGCCCACCTGGGGCTCTCTTGCCGTGTCGGAGCTCCGAGTAGAGCGCTTGTTTTGGGAGTCTCATATCGGGCATGCGGACAATGTGACCCGTCCATCGGAGCTGACATCGATACACAAGCACGGACACACAAGCACACACAGTTCCAAAGCATCCTCTCTGCTTCAATAAAGCCCTTTCGTCCAAGTAGACCTTTACACACACAGGCTATCTCTTCCTGATACGCTGCTGTAATTCCCCGTCCAATGACACTTTGTTACCCGTCTTGTTTGGTGCATTAGGATCTTTAGGATGGCCGTTATTGAGCATTACCGGAAACCAGGGGCAGCAATGGACACAGGCCCAGGCGGTTTACTGTGGAGCGACACCGGTTCAGGTAAAGGCATGGGTGGGGCTGTCGATTGGTGAAGGGATGGGTGGGGCTGTTGATTGGTTAAGGGATTGGCGGGGCTGTTGATTGGTTAAGGGATGGGTGGGGCTGTTGATTGGTTAAGGGAAACTGGGGTGGAGTTGACCATTAGTGGTGGTATCTGGATCATTCTGCTCTCTGTGCCGGACCTGTGTTGGCCAAATTCGGTGCGGCTTTTTAGTAAGGGCTGGAATCCCAAGCTGTACCTCCCTAGCCGGTTGCTCTTGGCCGGAGTGCGATATGATGCGCTCCGGGGGTGATGGGCCGCAAGCGGGCCCCCCCCCCCCCGGCCATCTCCCACGCACTGCGCTCCTGGCCGTGGCTCGGTGGGTAGCACTCTTTCGCCTCGGAGTCAGAAGGTCATGAGTTCAAGACCCGCTCCAGGGACCTGAGCACATAATCCCCCATAATCTGAGGGAGCGCTGCACTGTCGGAGGTGCCGTCTTTCAGACGAGACGGTAAGCCGAGGCCCCGTCTGCTCTCCCATGCCGCAAGAGGAAGAAGAGCAGGGGGGAGTTCTCCCCGGTGTCCTGGGGTCAATATTTATCCCTCGACCAACATCACTAAATACAGATGATCTGGTCTTTATCACATTGCTGTTTGTGGGAGCTTGCTGTGCACAAATTGGCTGCCGCGTTTCCCACATTATACCAGTAAAAGTGCAGCTGTAAAGCGCTTTGGGACATCCTGAGATCGCTCCCTTGGGCAACAGCAACTCGCCAAGGCTTCTTCGGCAGCACCTCCCAAACCCGCGAACTCTACCACAAGGGCAGCAGGCGCATGGGAACACCACCACCTCCAAGTTCCCCTCCAAGTCACACACCATCCTGACTTGGAAATATATCGGCCGTTCCTTCATCGTCGCTGGGTCAAAATCCTGGAACTCCCTCCCTGACAGCACTGCGGGAGCACCTTCACCACACGGACTGCAGCGGTTCAAGAAGGCGGCTCACCACCACCTTCTCAAGGGGCAACTAGGGATGGGCAATAAATGCTGGCCTTGCCAGCGACGCCCAGATCCCAGGAACGAATAAAAAAAAAGGAGATGGAAATCATGGAATCCTGGCTCCGGATACAATCTATGGGCACAAAGCAAAGGCCAGCGACACTTGGAGCGTAGGGAGGCTCCTGAGGGTCACAGGTCAGGAGGAGTTGGGGTCAAGGGTGTATCATGGTCTAATTCGATGGGCTTCTCTTTCCAGTTTGTGATAGAAGGAGTTTCAGGAGATGACGCCACCTCTGAACTTGCAGTGGACCAAGTCTGCATCGTGGCCTGCACAAGTAAGAAAGTCTTCCGCTACAGCACCTCAATTATTGACACTGCTCCAAGTCAAAGGTCCAGAAAAGTTCAACAAAGGGGGCATTTTAACCTCACCCGCCCATCGGGAATCCCACAGGATCGAGTGGGACTCCGGTTTCACACCCTGCTCAATATTACTCTCCGTTCGTTTCGATAGCACCCTCCCCCAACGCCTCTCCTCCTGTGGGACAGATGTTGCTTGGCTCCACACTTAGAACAACAACAACTTGTATTTATATAGCGCCTTTAAAGTAGTAAAACGTCCCAAGGCGCTGCACAGGAGCGATTATAAGACAAAAAAATTTGACACCGATCCACATAAGGATAAATTAGGGCAGGTGACCAAAAGCTTGGTCAAAGAGGTAGGTTTTGAGGAACGTCTTAAAGGAGGAAAGAGAGGTGGCGAGGCGGAGAGGTTTAGGCAGGAAATTCCAGAGCTTAGGGCCCAGGCAACAGAAGGCACGGCCACCAATGGTGGAGCGATTATAATCAGGGATCCTCAAGAGGGCAGAATTAGAGGAGCGCAGATATCTCGGGGGGTTGTGGAGTTGAAGGAGATTACAGAGATAGGGAGGGGGGGCGAGGCCATGGAGGGATTTGAAAACAAGGATGTGGCTCGGGGTCAAACTTTGTTTGATGACGCTCCTGTGAAGTGCCTCGGGGACGTTTTACTCAATGCAAGTTGTCGTTGTTATGAGGGGAATTGGCAAAAAATTACACCTGGCAAATTGCTTGTTCGGCCACAGGGTTGGAATGCCAGGAGATGCCCAGTTGAAAGTCGGAGGGTGGCAGGAACGGAAAGAGAAAGTCAGTCAGACCTTCCTCACCCGAAAGGCATTTGAGTTGTGGAACAAGTTACCAGGGCCGCATATCGAAATGGGTTCAAGACGATTGTGGAGGGGCGACGGGCGATGGAAAAGGCAGATATGTTTGGTTGACATAGGCAGAAGGGATGGAACTTGTTACGGCCCATAGGACTTCCTCCTGTGTCCCTCAAAGTCCTTCTATTCGCAGATTTGATATGCATTCTGGATCTCTGTGCAACTATAAGGCAAAACGTGATTCATATTGTATCATAATCATAGAATCACACAGCACAGAAGGAGGCCATTCAGCCCATCGTGCCTGTGCCGGCTCTTTGAAAGAGTTCCCCAGTTATTCCCACTCCCCTTCTCTTTCCCCCATAGCCCTGCAACATTTTCCGATAAAGGTATAATGCATAGCTAAAGATTAGAAAACCATTTTACATTGTTAATTCTGATACATTGCCTATAAAAACCTAAGCATTTTAGCTCAAGACTGGAGACAGTTTCAAATCTGGAATGGAACTTACAGAATTGGCGTGACTGTAATTGGATTTTCAAGGATCAGTGCTGGGACCACTGCTGTTCACAATTTACATTAACGATTTAGACTTTGGAATCAAAAACACAATTTCTAAATTTGCGGATGACACCAAATTGGGCGGAATAGTCAATACTGAGGAGGACTGCAACAAGTTACAGGAGGACATTAATAAACTTACAGAATGGGCATATAATTGGCAAATGAAGTTCAACACAGATAAATGTGAGGTATTACATTTTGGTAGGAAGAATAGGGAGGTCACTTATCACTTGGAGGGTGCGAGTCTAGGTAGGGTAGAGGAACAAAGGGATCTCGGAGTACAAATACACAAATCACTAAAAGTTGCGACACAGGTTAGCAAGTCCATAAAACAGCAAAGCAGGCACTCGGGTTTATTTCTAGAGGGATAGAATTGAAAAGTAGGGAAGTTATGCTAAACCTGTTTTGAACCTTGGTTAGACTGCACTTAGAGTACTGCGTACAGTTCTGGTCGCCATATTATAAAAAGGATATAGAGGCACTGGAGAGGGTGCAGAGAAGATTTATAAGGATGGTACCAGAAATGCGAGGGTATACTTATCAGGAAAGGATGAACAGGCTGGCTCTCTTTTCTCTTGAAAAAAGGCTGAGGGGTGACCTAATCGAGGTCTTTAAAATTATGAAAGGTTTTGATAGAGTGGATACAAAGAGAATGTTTCCACTTGTGGGGAAGAGCAAAACTAGAGGCCATCAATATAAGATAGTCACCAAGAAATCCAATCGGGAATTCAGAAGAAACTTCTTTACCCAGAGAGTGGTGAGAATGTGGAACTCGCTACCACAGGGAGTGGTTGAAGCGAATAGTATAGATGCATTTAAAGGGAGACTAGACAAGCGTATGAGGGAGAAGGGAATAGAGGGTTATGCAGATAGATTTAGATGAGGAAAGATGGGAGGAGGCTCGAGTGGAGCATAAACGCCGGCATGGACTGGTTGGGCCCAATGGCCTGTTTCTGTGCCGTATATCCTGTGTAATCCTGTGCAATTACCTAGAAATGGCAAACCAGCTAAGATTACTGTGATTTGTGTCCTTGTAGAAGGGACAACTACAACCCCCACTGAGACAACGTCAACCTCCACTGGGACAACGTCAACCTCCACTGGGACAACTCCAACCTCCACTGGGACAACTCCAACCTCCACTGGGACAACTCCAACCTCCACTGGGACAACTCCAACCTCCACTGGGACAACTACAACCCCCACTGAGACAACTCCAACCTCCACTGGGACAACTACAACCTCCACTGGGACAACTCCAACCCCCACTGGGACAACTCCAACCTCCACTGAGACAACGTCAACCTCCACTGAGACAACGTCAACCTCCACTGGGACAATTCCAACCTCCACTGAGACAACTCCAACCTCCACTGGGACAACTACAACCCCCACTGGGACAACTACAACCCCCACTGAGACAACGTCAACCTCCACTGAGACAACGTCAACCTCCACTGAGACAACTCCAACCTCCACTGGGACAACTCCAACCTCCACTGGGACAACTACAACCCCCACTGAGACAACATCAACCTCCACTGAGACAACGTCAACCTCCACTGAGACAACTCCAATCTCCACTGGGACAACTCCAACCTCCTCTGAGACAACGTCAACCTCCTCTGAGACAACGTCAACCTCCTCTGAGACAACGTCAACCTCCACTGAGACAACGTCAACCTCCACTGAGACAACTCCAACCTCCACTGGGACAACTCCAACCTCCACTGGGACAACTACAACCCCCACTGGGACAACTACAACCCCCACTGAGACAACGTCAACCTCCACTGAGACAACGTCAACCTCCACTGAGACAACTCCAACCTCCACTGGGACAACTCCAACCTCCACTGGGACAACTCCAACCCCCACTGGGACAACTCCAACCTCCACTGGGACAACTCCAACCTCCACTGGGACAACGTCAACCTCCACTGGGACAACTACAACCCCCACTGAGACAACGTCAACCTCCACTGAGACAACGTCAACCTCCACTGGGACAACTCCAACCCCCACTGGGACAACTACAACCCCCACTGAGACAACGTCAACCTCCACTGGGACAACTCCAACCTCCACTGAGACAACGTCAACCTCCACTGGGACAACTCCAACCTCCACTGAGACAACGTCAACCTCCACTGGGACAACTCCAACCTCCACTGAGACAACGTCAACCTCCACTGGGACAACTCCAACCTCCACTGGGACAACTCCAACCTCCACTGGGACAACTACAACCTCCACTGGGACAACTCCAACCTCCACTGGGACAACTCCAACCTCCACTGAGACAACGTCAACCTCCACTGGGACAACTCCAACCTCCACTGAGACAACTCCAACCTCCTCTGAGACAACTACAACCCCCACTGAGACAACGTCAACCTCCACTGGGACAACTCCAACCTCCACTGGGACAACGCCAACCTCCGATGTGACCACACCTACAGGTCAGTATTTGTGGTCACTATTTGTGGTCAGTAATTTGAATGGGCAGTAATATTTACAACCCTTTTTATTTTACAGAAACATCAAAACCACCTCCGCCACGTATGTGACATTCCCATCGCACATAATAAGCAAGTGACAGTCAACCCTAACCCCTCCGGCCCTTTCAAGTTGCTTAGGAACCCTTATTGTCCTTCCGCGAAGTGTCTAACAACCTCACCAGCTCAGTCCCGAGTCTCCCTTCAAGGGTGGAATTGAATTAATTGAGTTAATTTAAATCACGGTTTGAAAGTATGGAGCTGTACGGGCTGGAAGACCCCAAATTTGATCTGATCCCTGGTGTGTTGCCGGGGCATTACTTGGTTTACAATTGGCCTCAGCGCCCCTCAACGGGGGGAGAGTTGAAAAAAAATCAGGCTACCGATTATGACCCCGCGACCACTGTTGGAAATCAACTGTGTTCGGACGTCAGTGGAGGACAGGGATGACTTCAGCTGCAATGCCCAGCCCAAGGCCAAAGAGCCTGTCATTGCTCACTGTCTGGGCTCACATAGGAAGAATGGCTACTTGGGTTACATGCCGGAGGATGGCTGGCACAATGGAGCTGGACCCTACCCTCGAGTTAGCACCTTCAAAAACAGCTCACCTTGTCATTATCACATTGCTGTTTGTGGGAGCTTGCTGTGCGCAAATTGGCTGCCGCGTTTCCCACATTACAACAGTGACTGCACTTCAAAAAAAGTACCTCATTGGCTGTAAAGCGCTTTGAGACGTCCGGTGGTCGTGAAAGGCGCTATAGAAATGCAAGTCTTTCTTTTTTCTGGAGAGGAGGGGGAGTATTCGGGGAAAAGTAATCCATGTAACTGAAACAGCCCCATGTATTGAAATCAACGGGTCATTTTTAAAATTCATTCACGGGATGCCGGTGTCGCTGGCAAGGCCAGCATTTATTGCCCATCCCTAATTGCCCCTGGAGAAGGTGGTGGTGGGCCGCCTTCTTGAACCGCTGCAGTCCGTGTGGTGAAGGTGCTCCCGCAGTGCTGTTAGGGAGTTCGAATCCGGTGCCTAGGTCGAAGCCGGGTGGTCCGTCTGGTTTTACTCTTATTGTTTTTCCCTAGTGCTTTGATACAACTGAATGGCTTGCTAGGCCATTTCAGAGGGCAGTTAAGAGTCACATATAGGCCAGACCGGGTAAGGACGGCAGATTTCCTTCTCTAAAGGATATTAACACCCAAACATTGAAATCAATGGGTAATTAAGATCCATACATTGAAATCAATGGGCAATTAAGATCCATACATTGAAATCAATGGGTAATTAAGATCCATACATTGAAATCAATGGGTAATTAAGATCCATACATTGAAATCAATGGGTAATTAAGATCCATACATTGAAATCAATGGGTAATTAAGATCCATACATTGAAATCAATGGGTAATTAACACCCATACATTGAGGCCTTCAAGTTTATGAAGGGGTTCGATAGGGTAGACGTAGAGAAGATGTTTCCACTTGCAGGTGAGACCAGAACTAGGGACGTTAAATATCAGATAGTCACTCATAAATCCAATAGGGAATTCAGGAGAAACTTCTTTACCCAGAGAGTGGGGAGAATGTGGAACTCGCTACCACAGGGAGTGGTTGAGGCGAATTGTAAAGATGCTTCTAAGGGGAAGCTAGATAAACACACGAGGGAGAAAGGGATAGAAGGTTATGCTGACAGGGGGAGATGAAGAGGGTGGGAGGAGGCTGGTGTGGAGCAGAAACACCGGCACGGACCAGTTGGGCCCAATGGCCTGTTCCTCTGCTGTAAATACATTGGACGTGAAATTCGGTAGGTTAGCCCCTCCCGTTGGCACCTGGCGGGGGCGCTAACGGGGCGCTTGCCCGGGCCGTGGCGAATCCAACGCCGCACGCGAGCTTCAGCGGCGAATTAGCGCTGGCGCTAACTGTTAGCGCCTCGGCCTCTAGCGCCTCTCACATGGTGACGTCGATGCGTGTGCAGGCCCCCGTTAACGGCCCCGGCGCAAAAATCGCCTTCCGCCCCCCCCCCCCGCCCCCCCGCTTTAGCGCCTGGCGCTGACAACGCCGGTGAGAGGCGGCGTTGCGCAGGAGCGGTAATTAAAGGGAATGCTTCCGTCCAGCTTGAACGTCGCGAAAAAAGGCGCTTTCAGTGATCGCACCGTGTGTTACTAGCACTAGTCTGCCACCTGCGCAAAAACCTTTCACACCTTCTCCCCAAACATCTCCAAATGCTGCATTTTCTGAAAGTGATGGGGTGGGGGGGGCGCTGCAATGGTAGTGGCCCAGGTCAGGTTGAAAAACACCACTGGTGACTGTGGGGTTATACAGCGTGACTGGCCCTTCCCTTTAAGCGATGGAAGCAGCCTGTGAGATTAAAGAGCGTCGTCTGGACTGCGTATGACCTTCTTTATTGCTCTGCCGATAACGCCCCGCTCTCAGAGGTTAGCGCCCCAGGTTAGGAGTGTGGCGCTTGGGTTACCACGTATCGGTGACAGTAGTGTAGTGGTTATGTTACTGGTACTTGATCCGGAGACACGAGTTCAAATCCCACCCCAGGTAGCTGGGGGATTTCAATTCAGTTAATTAAATAAATTTGGAATTTAAAAAGCTGGTATCAGTAATGGTGACCCTGAAACTACCTGTCTGGTTCACTAATGTCCTTTAGGGAGGGAAATCTGCCGTCCTTACCCGGTCTGGCCTATATGTGGCTCCAGACCCACAGCAATGTGGTTGACTCTTAACTGCGGTTCAAGAAGGCGGCTCACCACCACCTTCTCGAGGGCAATTAGGGATGGGCAATAAATGCTGGCCTTGCCAACGACGCCCACATCCCATGAACGAATAAAAAAAACTTCCCTCTTGGAGCGCTAACAATGAATTTCGCGGGAGTGGGCAATGATTAGCGCCTGGCGCTAATCCTTCAACTTTTAGGGGGGAAAATTCAGTTGATTAGCGCCTCCCATTAGCGCAAAGCAACTAACGCCCGGGCGCAGCGATGTTTGTGCCACTCGCGAAATTGACCAGACATTTTGCGGTGGCGCTAAACACTATCGCCACAATCTCCTGCGCCCGCAGATCATGACGTCAGTCGAGCGTGCAACGCCCCGGTAGCGCCCGGGACTGGATATTGAGTCATGCCCCCTGCCTTACCACCTGCCGCTAGCAACGACAGGTTATGGGGAGCGTTTAGCAGTCGGGAAGGGGCTGGGGGAGCGCTGTTTAAAGGCGGCCTCTTCCTGCCTTTTTTTGTCGGCGACATTTTTGCACCACGCATTCTGAGAGAGAGAGAGAGATTCTGAGAGAGATTCAACGCTGTGTGAAGGAGTTTTGGGTTCTGAGCAGCACTTTGCAGGTTCATTTTGATTTGACCTTCCTTGCATTGATTTAGAAGAGACTGTGGGGGCTGCACTCTGAGCTCTTTCCCTGGGTCTCTCCATTGTTCTTTCCAGCAGAATTGATGTACAGGTCTCTCCAGGCCAAGATTCAAGGCTGCAATGAGCAGGGTGTGACTGGAGAGCAAGATCGACCCTCTCCTTTAAGAACTGGCCGGCGCCAGTGTGTCTGTGTTCCATTGCTGACTGACATCACATGAGCTTCACCAGCGCTCTGTTAGCGCCTCGCTCCTCGGCTTTAGCGCCTTAAGAGAGGTGTGTAGCGCCTGATTTAGCGCTCCAATCACCTCCAGGGGCGATAGAAGCCAAGTTTGCAGTCGGAGGCGATAATTAGCGGCAGGCGCTAAACTTTGCGCCCGGCCGATAATTGCGCCCCAAACGGGGCGATACTGAATTTTTCCCCTTAAAGTTTTAGCGCCCCCCTTTGTAACTTTGAAATGGGTAAACACGGTCAGGTGTCATTCCTACTAGCTCCAGTGATGGCGCTGTAACCTCTCTCAGCCTGTTACAACTAACATGGTTAAACTAGCTGGCCATCTCCCCCGGCTCCGTAACCCTGCGCAACGGCAGCAGTGCTTATAACTCGCGGAAAACGGTCATGTAGGTGACAAAGCTAATTTAACTTTGACTGTTTCCCCCCCCAGCACCGATCCCCCCAGGATCCTGTATCATCTCCGGAGATCCTCATTATATAACTTTCGACAGCAGGATGTTTACCTTCTTGGGAACCTGCACCTACACCCTTGCCAGGCCCTGCCAGAATACGACTGGTATGTATAGAAGGAAGAAAAAAATAAACTGCAATTCTGAAATTTAAGAAGAAGCTTATGCCAGTGAACAGCATCCGTGCAGGGAAAAGGCAGGTCGTGCTGATGGGGCGACACCCGAAACATTGGCCTGGTTTCTTTTTCTCTGTACGGATGCTGATGGGCGTGTGATTATTCCCAGTACTCACAGTGGGTCGCTCTCTCTCGCCTCTGAGTCCAGAAGGTCGTGGGTTCGAGTCCCACTTCAGAGACTCGAGCTCATAATCCCAGGCCGACACTCCCGGTGCAGTGCTGAGGGAGTGCTGCACTGTCGGAGGTGCCGTCTGTCGGATGAGACGTTAAACCGAGGCCCCGTCTGCTCTCTCGGGTGGATGTAAAAGATCGCACGGCAACTATTTCGAAGAAGGACAGGGGAGGTGTTCTCCCCGGTGTCCTGGCCAATATTTACCCCTCATCCAACACCTAAAGCAGATTATCTGGTCATTGTCACATTGCTGTTTGTGGGACCTGCTCCGTTTCCTACATTACAACAGTGACTACACTTCAAAAAGTACTTCATTGCCTTTGAAGTCATTTGGGACGTCCTGAGGTCATGAAAAGCACTGTATAAATGCAAGTCTTTATTTGCAGTCCGCGTGCGTGTCTGTGTATGTGTGCGCCTGTGCGTGTCTGTGCATACGTGTGTGTGTGTCTGTACACCAGTGCATGTATGTGTGTGTGTGTCTGTGCATGTGTGTGTGCGTGTCTGTACACCAGTGCATGTACGTGTGTGTGTACCTGTGCATGTGTGTGTGCGTGTCTGTACACCAGTGCATGTACGTGTGTGTGTGTCTGTGCATGTGTGTGTTTGTGCGTCTGTGCATGTGAGTGTGTCTGTGCGTGTGTGTGTCTGTGTCTGTGTGTGTCTGTGTGTGTGTGTGTCTGTGTCTGTGTGTGTCTGTGTGTGTGTGTGTCTGTGTGTGTGTGTGTTTCTGTGTGTGTGTCTGTCTGTCTGTGTGTGTGTGTCTGTGTGTGTGTGTGTGTGTGTCTCTGTGTGTGTGTGTGTGTGTGTGTGTCTGTGTGTGTGTGTGTGTGTGTGTCTGTCTCTGTGTGTGTGTCTGTGTGTGTGTGTGTGTGTGTGTGTCTCTGTGTGTGTGTGTGTGTCTGTGTGTGTGTGTGTCTGTCTCTGTGTGTGTGTCTGTGTGTGTGTGTGTGTGTGTGTGTCTCTGTGTGTGTGTGTGTGTGTGTGTGTCTGTGTGTGTGTGTGTGTGTGTGTGTCTGTCTCTGTGTGTGTGTCTGTGTGTGTGTGTGTGTGTGTGTGTGTGTGTGTCTGTGTGTGTGTGTGTGTGTGTGTGTGTCTCTGTGTGTGTGTGTGTGTGTGTGTGTCTGTGTGTGTGTGTGTGTGTGTCTGTGTGTGTGTGTGTGTGTCTCTCTGTATCCACTCCGTCTCCAGTCAATACGTTTCTTTGTGATTCGGTGTTTTTCCAGGACACTGGTTCACTATCGAAGGGAAGAACGAGGAAAGGGGAATGCCTGGCGCTACTTACCTGAGGAAACTTTACATCACCATCGACGGTATCACCATCACTCTGATGAAAAACAGGAGAATTATGGTTTGTCTTCTTGTTGCAATTCACTCCCACTGAGAGTTTTGTTGGTTCCTCACCAGCTAAACAGGGTGTACATTTAACATCTCAACTGTATTTTAAAAAGCGTTGTCCTCTCTCACTCCTGTCCTCCCTCACTCCTGTTCTCCCTCACTCCTGTTCTCTCTCACTCCTGGCCTCTCTCACTCCTGTCCTCTCTCACTCCTGTTCTCTCACACTCCTGTCCTCTCTCACTCCTGTCCTCTCTCACTCCTGTCCTCTCTCACTCCTGTCCTCTCTCACTCCTGTCCTCTCTCACTCCTGTCCTCTCTCACTCCTGTTCTCCCTCACTCCTGTTCTCCCTCACTCCTGTTCTCTCTCACTCCTGTTCTCTCTCACTCCTGTTCTCTCTCACTCCTGTCCTCTCTCACTCCTGTCCTCCATCACTCCTGTCCTCTCTCACTCCTGTCCTCTCTCACTCCTGTCCTCTCTCACTCCTGTTCTCTCTCACTCCTGTCCTCTCTCACTCCTGTCCTCTCTCACTCCTGTCCTCTCTCACTCCTGTCCTCTCTCACTCCTGTCCTCTCTCACTCCTGTCCTCTATCACTCCTGTCCTCTCTCACACCTGTTCTCTCTCACTCCTGTCCTCTCTCACTCCTGTCCTCTCCCACTCCTGTTCTCCCTCACTCCTGTCCTCTCTCACTCCTGTCCTCTCCCACTCCTGTTCTCCCTCACTCCTGTTCTCTCTCACTCCTGTCCTCTCTCACTCCTGTCCTCTCTCACTCCTGTCCTCTCTCACTCCTGTCCTCTCTCACTCCTGTCCTCTCTCACTCCTGTCCTCTCACACTCCTGGTCTCTCACACTCCTGGTCTCTCTCACTCCTGTCCTCTCTCACTACTGTCCTCTGTCACTCCTGTCCTCTCTCACTCCTGTTCTCTCTCACTCCTGTCCTCTCTCACTCCTGTTCTCCCTCACTCCTGTTCTCTCTCACTCCTGTCCTCTCTCACTCCTGTCCTCTCTCGCTCTCCTGTCCTCTCTCACACCTGTCCTTTCTCACTCCTGTCCTCTCTCACTCCTGTTCTCTCTCCCTCCTGTCCTCTCTCACTCCTGTCCTCTCTCACTCCTGTTCTCTCTCACTCCTGTTCTCTCTCACTCCTGTTCTCCCTCACTCCTGTTCTCTCTCACTCCTGTCCTCTCTCGCACTCCTGTCCTCTCTCGCTCTCCTGTCCTCCCTCACTCCTGTTCTCTCTCACTCCTGTTCTCTCTCACTCCTGTTCTCTCTCACTCCTGTCCTCTCTCACTCCTGTTCTCTCTCACTCCTGTTCTCTCTCACTCCTGTTCTCCCTCACTCCTGTTCTCCCTCACTCCTGTTCTCTCTCACTCATGTTCTCTCTCACTCCTGTCCTCTCTCGCTCTCCTGTCCTCTCTCGCTCTCCTGTCCTCTCTCACTCCTGTCCTCCCTCACTCCTGTCCTCCCTCACTCCTGTCCTCCCTCATTCCTGTTCTCTCTCACTCCTGTTCTCTCTCACTCCTGTTCTCTCTCACTCCTGTTCTCTCTCACTCCTGTTCTCTCTCACTCCTGTTCTCTCTCACTCCTGTTCTCTCTCACTCCTGTTCTCTCTCACTCCTGTTCTCCCTCACTCCTGTTCTCTCTCACTCATGTTCTCTCTCACTCCTGTCCTCTCTCGCACTCCTGTCCTCTCTCGCTCTCCTGTCCTCTCTCGCTCTCCTGTCCTCTCTCACTCCTGTCCTCTCTCACTCCTGTCCTCCCTCACTCCTGTCCTCCCTCACTCCTGTCCTCCCTCACTCCTGTCCTCCCTCACTCCTGTCCTCCCTCACTCCTGTCCTCCCTCACTCCTGTCCTCCCTCACTCCTATTCTCTCTCAATCCTATACTCTCTCACTCCTGTCCTCCCTCACTCCTGTTCTCTCTCACTCCTGTCGTCCCTCACTCCTGTTCTCTCTCACTCCTGTCCTCCCTCACTCCTGTCCTCTCGCTCTCCTGTCCTCTCTCACTCCTGTCCTCCCTCACTCCTGTTCTCTCTCACTCCTGTCCTCTCTCACTCCTGTCCTCCCTCACTCCTGTCCTCCCTCACTCCTGTTCTATCTCACTCCTGTCCTCTCTCACTCCTGTTCTCTCTCACTCCTGTCCTCTCTCACTCCTGTTCTCTCTCACTCCTGTCCTCTCTCACTCCTGTCCTTTCGCTCTCCTGTCCTCTCTCACTCCTGTTCTCTCTCACTCCTGTCCTCTCTCACTCCTGTCCTCTCGCTCTCCTGTCCTCTCTCACTCCTGTTCTCTCTCACTCCTGTCCTCTCTCACTCCTGTCCTCTCTCACTCCTGTCCTCTCTCACTCCTGTCCTCTCTCACTCCTGTCCTCTCTCACTCCTGTCCTCTCTCACTCCTGTCCTCTCTCACTCCTGTCCTCTCACACTCCTGCTCTCTCTCACTCCTGTCCTCTTTCACTACTGTCCTCTTTCACTCCTGTCCTATCTCACTCCTGTTCTCTCTCACTCCTGTTCTCTCTCACTCCTGTCCTCTCTCACTCCTGTCCTCTCTCACTCCTGTTCTACCTCACTCCTGTCCTCCCTCACTCCTGTTCTCTCTCACTCCTGTCCTCTCTCACTCCTGTTCTACCTCACTCCTGTCCTCCCTCACTCCTGTCCTCCCTCACTCCTGTTCTCCCTCACTCCTGTCCTCTTTCACTCCTGTCCTCTCTCACTCCTGTTCTCTCTCACTCCTGTCCTCTCTCACTCCTGTCCTCTCTCACTCCTGTCCTCCCTCACTCCTGTTCTCTCTCACTCCTGTCCTCTCTCACTCCTGTCCCCTCTCACTCCTGTCCTCTCTCACTCCTGTCCTCTCTCACTCCTGTCCTCCCTCACTCCTGTTCTCTCTCACTCCTGTCCTCCCTCACTCCTGTCCTCTTTCACTCCTGTCCTCTCTCACTCCTGTCCTCCCTCACTCCTGTTCTCTCTCACTCCTGTCCTCTCTCACTCCTGTCCTCCCTCACTCCTGTTCTCTCTCACTCCTGTTCTCTCTCACTCCTGTTCTCTCTCACTCTTGTCCTCTCTCACTCCTGTCCTCTCTCACTCCTGTTCTCTCTCACTCCTGTCCTCTCTCACTCCTGTCCTCTCTCACTCCTGTTCTCTCTCACTCCTGTTCTACCTCACTCCTGTCCTCTCTCACTCCTGTTCTCTCTCACTCCTGTCCTCTCTCACTCCTGTCCTCTCTCACTCCTGTTCTACCTCACTCCTGTCCTCTCTCACTCCTGTCCTCTCTCACTCCTATTCTCTCTCACTCCTGTCCTCTCTCACTCCTGTCCTCTCGCTCTCCTGTCCTCTCTCACTCCTGTCCTCTCTCACTCCTATTCTCTCTCACTCCTGTCCTCTCTCACTCCTGTCCTCTCGCTCTCCTGTCCTCTCTCACTCCTGTCCTCTCTCACTCCGGTTCTCTCTCACTCCGGTTCTCTCTCACTCCTGTTCTCTCTCACTCCTGTCCTCCCTCACTCCTGTCCTCCCTCACTCCTGTTCTCTCTCACTCCTGTCCTCTCTCACTCCTGTCCTCTCTCACTCCTGTCTTCTCTCACTCCTGTCCTCTCGCTCTCCTGTCCTCTCTCACTCCTGTCCTCTCTCACTCCTGTCTTCTCTCACTCCTGTTCTCTCTCACTCCTGTCCTCTCTTACTCCTGGCCTCTCTCACTCCTGTCCTACCTCACTCCTGTTCTCTCTCACTCCTGTTCTCTCTCACTCCTGTCCACTCTCACTCCTGTCCTCTCTCACTCCTGTCCTCTCTCACTCCTGTCCTCTCTCACTCCTGTTCTCTCTCACTCCTGTCCTCTCTCACTCCTGTCCTCTCGCTCTCCTGTCCTCTCTCACTCCTGTTCTCTCTCACTCCTGTTCTCTCTCACTCCTGTTCTCTCTCACTCCTGTCCTCCCTCACATCTGTTCTCTCTCACTCCTGTCCTCTCTCACTCCTGTCCTTTCTCACTCCTGTCCTCTCTCACTCCTGTTCTCTCTCTCCTGTTCTCTCACTCCTGTCCCCTCTCACTCCTGTCCTCTCTCACTCCTGTCCTCTCTCACTCCTGTTCTCTCTCACTCCTGTCCTCTCTCACTCCTGTTCTACCTCACTCCTGTCCTCTCTCACTCCTGTCCTCTCTCACTCCTGTTCTACCTCACTCCTGTCCTCTCTCACTCCTGTTCTCCCTCACTCCTGTCCTCTTTCACTCCTGTCCTCTTTCACTCCTGTCCTCTCACTCCTGTCCTCTCTCGCTCCTGTCCTCCCTCACTCCTGTTCTCTCTCACTCCTGTCCTCTCTCACTCCTGTCCTCTCTCACTCCTGTTCTCTCTCACTCCTGTCCTCTCTCACTCCTGTCCTCTCTCACTCCTGTCCTCTCTCACTCCTGTTCTCTCTCACTCCTGTCCTCTCTCACTCCTATTCTACCTCACTCCTGTGCTCCCTCACTCCTGTTCTCTCTCACTCCTGTCCTCTCTCACTCCTGTCCTCTCTCACTCCTGTTCTCTCTCACTCCTGTCCTCTCTCACTCCTGTCCTCTCTCACTCCTGTCCTCTCTCACTCCTGTCCTCTCGCTCTCCTGTCCTCTCGCTCTCCTGTCCTCTCTCACTCCTGTCCTCTCTCACTCCGGTTCTCTCTCACTCCGGTTCTCTCTCACTCCGGTTCTCTCTCACTCCTGTTCTCTCTAACTCCTGTCCTCTCTCACTCCTGTCCTCTCTCACTCCTGTCCTCTCTCACTCCTGTCCTCTCTCACTCCTATTCGCTCTCGTACGGAACCCCGTACCCCTGCAAACAGTCAGTACCTGCAGGAGAAGACGAGCGAATGTTGGGAAACACAGGAGGAAAACTTTGTTTATTTATTTTTAAAACGGAACTTGAGAAACAGCAACCTACCCACGATCCAGAGCTACGGGATGAAAACTGCCCACAGTGTTGTCATTCTACCCAGAATCCATAGCTATCGGGTAAACAGTGGCCATATTGGTGTTAGTCTACACTGAATTCATTGCTATAGGGTAATAATTGTCCATATTGATGCCATTCTACCCAGAATCCATTGCTATAGGGTACAAATTGGCCATATTGGTGTCAATCTAGCCAGAATCCATAGCTATAGGGTACAAATGGGTCATATTGGTGTCATTCTAGCCAGAATCCATAGCTGTAGGGTGAAAATTGGCTATATTGGTGTCATTCTAGCCAGAATCCATAGCTATAGGGTGAAAATTGGCCATATTGGTTCCATTCTACCCAGAATCCATTGCTATAGGGTACAAATTGGCCATATTGGTGTCAATCTAGCCAGAATCCATAGCTATAGGGTACAAATTGGTCATATTGGTGTCATTCTTGCCAGAATCCATAGCTATAGGGTGAAAATTGGCAATATTGGTGTCATTCTAGCCAGAATCCATAGCTATAGGGTGAAAATTGGCCATATTGGTGTCAATCTAGCCAGAATCCATAGCTATAGGGTACGAATTGGTCACAGCAATGTCCTCCTACTTGGAGTCAATGGTGCCAGGGCACAGACTGGCTTCAGAGACGCCACCCTAGCGATGAAGTGTTTCTGACTCAACGACAGCAAGGGCAAGCTGCTTTTATACGGTTCCGCCAGTGTAGGAAGGCGTTACGAGGTGCTTCACCGAAGACAGAAGTTGACGTCGAACCCAACTCTTCCCCTTTTGGTTGCAGGTGGGCCAAACGAGAATCCGCATGCCCAAGTTTGTAGGGAGCGCCCACCTCACTCAATCCGGGCAGTACGTAATAGTCTCGACGGATTTCGGCCTGCTGGTGCAATACGACGGAAACCATTTTGTGAAGATCACCGTACCCGGGTGAGTCCCGTGCCTTTTGAGCTTGAGTGGGCCGACTGTATTTCATTCAAGCGAGTCTGGCCGTAACGTTATCCTCACCTCTGCTTTACACTCGCCTCTGTGACGGTCCCAGAGCCCGCTGGTCAGCGACCCAACGACCACTCTTGCCATGCGCTGACTTGACCCAGATTCTGATGCTTTGCCAATTAGCTGCAGATCGCCGAGCTGCTCCGACTGGCCATCGGCTTAGATATGGCAGAGCCTGCATTTCTACAGCGCCATTCACGGCCACCGGGCGTCCCAACGCGCTTTACAACCAATGAAGTACTTTTTGGAGTGTAGTCACTGTTGTAATGTAGGAAACGTGGCAGCCAATTTGCGCACAGCAAGGTCCTTTCTCCTCTGGTTCACAACAACACGTTTCGAGTAAGCGCGAGACTTCGTAGTGGAGTATACGGAACGAACTTTATTGATGCACAGTAAAGGTGATCGGCCTTTAACTGTATACAGAGAGTGACTTTACGGTTTCTGTATCTGTCGAGCACACTCTGAGATACTGTTGAAAACCATGCTCCTTTATACACCATATTTTTAACTTCATCAAAGGAAAATGTCAAAATAACGTATCTATTTCCCAAATCCTCTGAAAACAGACTATCTGTGTAAAACAGTTTGCAATTGTTTACATCTGAACCACTTCCCTTAAACAAGACTTCCTTTACCTACTGTTTTTTTTTATTCGTTCCTGAGATGTGGGCGTCGCGGGCAAGGCCCAGCATTTATTGCCCATCCCTAGTTGTCCTTGAGAAGGTGGTGGTGAGCCGCCTTCCTGAACTGTGTGGTGTTTATTGTTTCTCGTAACGGTTTTTTACAACTGAGTGGCTTGCTGGGCCTTTTCAGAGGGCAGTTAAGAGTCGACCACATTGCTGTGGGTCTGGAGTCACATATCGGCCAGACCGGGTAAGGGCGGTAGATTTCCTTCCCGAAAGGACGTTAGTGAACCAGATGGGTTTTTAGAGCTGTTGGCCATTCTGGAGCGATGTATGTTGGACATTGGCCCCCTGGAGGCGCTAACGGGAGGCGCAAATGCACCAAATTTTTAGCCTCTAACTTGTTACACCTCGTGTGACTGTATCTGTTGCTTGTGTGACGCCCCCTATGATGCGGAGCGACCCTCAGCCTGAAAGTACCTACCCCAGAGGTCCCTCGTTTTCCCCCAGCCCGAGTGCGTTCACCCCTGGACGCTGTTGTAAAGGTCTCTTTTTTTTTCTCTCTCTCAGCTCCTACACCAAACAGATGTGCGGACTGTGCGGTGACTTTAACGGCGACGGCGCCGATGATTACCGAAAGCCGGATGGGAGCATGGCGGTGAATGACACCATGTTCGGAGATAGCTGGAAAACGAAAGATGATGAGGACGAGAGGTAAGGGCTGGCTACTCACACCTTCGGGTCAATCCCGGCTTCAACATTTCAGAAAAGGAGCTGCTCAGGTTCGTCAACCTATGTACGTCGGTTTAGAAGAATGAGAGGCGATCTCATTGAAACTTGCAAAATTCTGAGGGGTGGGGGGATTGACAGGGTAGATGCTGAGAGGCTGTTTCCCCTGGCTGGAGAACTAGGGGTCACAGTCTCAGGATAAGGGGTCGGCCATTTAGGACTGAGATGAGGAGGAATTTCTTCACTCAGAGGGTGGTGAATCTTTGGAATTCTCTGCCCCAGAGGGCTGTGGATGCTCAGTCGTTGAGTATATTCAAGACAGAGATCGATAGATTTTTGGACTCTAGGGGAATCAAGGGATATGGGGATTGGGCGGGGAAGTTGAGGTCGAAGATCAGCCATGATCTTATTGAACGGGGGAGCAGGCTCGAGGGGCCGTGTGGCCCACTCCTGCTCCTAATTCTTATGTTCTCATGTTTAGATTAGACTTGAGGTACAATTATTCAGATTTCTCAATGGCCTGATGAGTAAAGACATGCCCCAATGTGGTACCAATCCATACAGACCAGACAAAGAGAGAACTCGCATTTCTATAGCGCCTATCACCACCTCAGGACGTCCCAAAGCGCTTTACAGCCAATGAAGCACTTTTTGAAGTGGAGTCACTGTTGTAATGTGGGAAACACGGCAGCCAATTTGCGCACAGCAAGCTCCCACAAACAACAATGTGAGAATGAGCAGATCGTCTGTTTTTAGTGATGTCGGTTGAGGGATAAGTATCGGCCCCAGGACACCGGTTGTGAACTCTCCCCTGCTCTTCTCCCAATAGTGACCGTGGGACCACCTGAGAGGGCAGGCGGGGCCTCGGTTTAACGTCTCGTCCGAAAGACTGCGCAGCACTCCCTCAGTACTGCCGGCAGCTCGTCCGAATAATGTAAGCGAGGCCGGAGGCCCAATTTCGGGCCAGACTCGGGCGTCCCTGTTGGGGCTCATGCTGTCTGCGCACCACTGGTTCAGCGCTTGCAATCAGGTCAGGACCGATCTCTAGGTGTCCAGCTGTCCTTCGACGGTAATGCAAAGACGCGCTGATTTCTGTTCCGTGTTCCAGATGTCGATCGATTGACCCACTTCCATGCGAGCAGGATATCTACGACAAGGTGATCAGCACTGACCAATGTGGCCTCATCATTGACCCAACGGGACCGTTCAGGTATGACCTCAGTCTTAGATTCAACAGCAAAATACTGCGGATGCTGGAAATCTGAAATAACAACAGCAAATGCTGGAAACACTCAGCAGGCCAGGCAGCATCGAGGAGAGAGAAACAGAGGTAACGTTTCGGGTCGAACCCTTCGTCAGAATTCTCGGTCTACCTGGACCCCTGCCTCTGGCCTCTTACCCTATCTAGATCTTTTCATTGCTAACATGTCAGCGTGACATCGGCTGGTCCCGGTTCTCTGCTCCCCTCACTCACTCCAACCTCCCTCTCTCCCTCTGAACTTGCAGCACTCCGTTCTCTCCGATCCATCCCCAACATTAAATGGCCCAGAAATTCGCCTCCCTGGCTTCCCGCGGGTGCAATGACCGCGCGCGCACTTACCTACCGCATCTGCCATTCTGCTTCTGACCCACGGGGACTTCAGCTCCTGGTCCTGCCCCAACTGCCGGCGCGCAGTGCTTGCGTGTCCCAGGGGCGCAGTTAGTGCGATGCGTCCCCTGGGATCACGTGGGCCATGGAGAGCCAATGGCAGCAGACCATCTTTCATTCATAGATTTGACAGGAAGACCTTTCAAATCTGTGAATTGAAATCGGCCCCAAAACAACAGCTAAACTTCAAATAAATTATTTTAAAAACCATCACATTTTTAAAATAACTATAAGTTAAATAAATTAACTACTTTAAACAAAAATGTAAATTTTTGAAAAAATTAAAATACTTTTTAACAGTGCTAAAAATAAACTTACCTTTCTTTAAAGTATCTAAAAAAGATAAACCTGTTGAAAAAAATTTAAAATTATAATTAATTAACCACTTACCTTGTTGAAAACGGGCCCTGCGCCTCCTTTTTAAAAGCGCCGGTTCTTCAATACTTACCCTCCCGGAGAAACCTGAAAAAAAGCTAAGTTCGCTGTGTGCGCACAACCTCTCCCGCGCACGCGGTTCACCTTTAACCCCCTCCCTTCAGGGGAACGGAAGTTCCGGTTTCCCGCGCATGCGCAGTGCATGCAGGAAACCGGCACTTCAGGAGGCCTTACGGGTGAGTACACAACGCGTACTCACCCGGCAAGGGCCGAATTTTTGGCCCATTGTCATTAAACCTGCTGACCAGGGTGGTGCTGCTGTTGTTTGGCGAACCGACCTCTACCTAGCGCAGGCTGAGCGCCAACTCTCCGACACCTCCTCCTACCTCCCACCTCCCCCTGGGCCAGGACCCCACTACCGAGCATCAAGCCATCGTTTCCAAGACTGTCACTGACCTCATTTCCTCTGGAGATCTCCCCTCCACGGCCGCCAACCTCCCAGTTCTGACCAAGGGCTCGACCCGAAACGTTGACTCTGTTTCTCTCTCTCTCTCCTCGATGCTGCCTGACCCGCCGAGTGTGTCCAGGAGTCTTGAATTGTTCAGCCGCGGGGGTAACTCTGTGCAGCTCGCACGCAGACAACGGGGTCTCGCGGAGTTCACCCGAATATTGGAGTCAAACTGTGCGTGGTCTTTGATGGTAGTCAGTTGTCGGTTCCTGGTGAGGCATGGAACGCCAACAGCAGCATCAGCACTCACAAGTCAGGTGTAACAAGGGTTAGATGTAAAGGGTCCCCTGTCCATCCATCACTGTGGGCCCCTGTCCATTGATCACTGTGGGCCCCTGTCCATTGATCACTGTGGGCCCCTGTCCATTCCTCACTGTGGGCCCTTGTCCATTGATCACTGTGGGCCCCTGTCCATTGATCACTGTGGGCCCCTGTCCATTCCTCACTGTGGGCCCCTGTCCATTGATCACTGTGGGACCCTGTCCATTCATCACTGTGGGCCCCTGTCCATTCATCACTGTGGGCCTCTGTCCATCCATCACTGTGGGCCCCTGTCCATTCCTCACCGTGGGCCCCTGTCCATTCATCACTGTGGGCCCCTGTCCATTGATCACTGTGGGCCCCTGTCTATTCATCACTGTGGGCCCCTGTCCATTGATCACTGTGGGCCCCTGTCCATTGATCACTGTGGGCCCCTGTCTATTGATCACTGTGGGCCCCTGTCCATTGATCACTGTGGGCCCCTGTCCATTGATCACTGTGGGCCCCTGTCCATTGATCACTGTGGGCCCCTGTCCATTGATCACTGTGGGCCCCTGTCTATTGATCACTGTGGGCCCCTGTCCATTGATCACTGTGGGCCCCTGTCCATTGATCACTGTGGGCCCCTGTCCATTGATCACTGTGGGCCCCTGTCCATCCATCACTGTGGGCCCCTGTCCATCCATCACTGTGGGCCCCTGTCCATTGATCACTGTGGGCCCCTGTCCATCCATCACTGTGGGCCCCTGTCCATCCATCACTGTGGGCCCCTGTCCATCCATCACTGTGGGCCCCTGTCCATTCCTCACTGTGGGCCCCTATCCATTGATCACTGTGGGTCTCTGTCCATTTTCACTGTGGGCCCCTGTCCATTCATCACTGTGGGCCCCTGCCCATTCCTCACTGTGGGCCCCTGTCCATCCATCACTGTGGGCCCCTGTCCATCCATCACTGTGGGCCCCTGTCCATTGATCACTGTGGGCCCCTGTCCATTCATCACTGTGGGCCCCTGCCCATTCCTCACTGTGGGCCCCTGTCCATCCATCACTGTGGGCCCCTGTCCATCCATCACTGTGGGCCCCTGTCCATTCCTCACTGTGGGCCCCTGTCCATTCCATCACTGTGGGCCCCTGTCCATCCATCACTGTGGGCCCCTGTCCATCCATCACTGTGGGCCCCTGTCCATCCATCACTGTGGGCCCCTGTCCATTCCTCACTGTGGGCCCCTGTCCATTCCTCACTGTGGGCCCCTGTCCATTCCTCACTGTGGGCCCCTGTCCATTCATCACTGTGGGCCCCTGTCCATTGATCACTGTGGGCCCCTGTCCATTCATCACTGTGGGCCCCTGTCCATCCATCACTGTGGGCCCCTGTCCATCCATCACTGTGGGCCCCTGTCCATTCATCACTGTGGGCCCCTGTCCATTCATCACTGTGGGCTCCTGTCCATCCTGCATCACTGTGGGCCCCTGTCCATCATCACTGTGGGCCCTGTCCATCCATCACTGTGGGCCCCTGTCCATCCATCACTGTGGGCCCCTGTCCATTCATCACTGTGGGTCCCTGTCCATTGATCACTGTGGGCCCCTGTCCATTGATCACTGTGGGCCCCTGTCCATTGATCACTGTGGGCCCCTGTCCATTGATCACTGTGGTCCCCTGTCCATTGATCACTGTGGGCTCCTGTCCATTGATCACTGTGGGCCCCTGTCCATTCCTCACTGTGGGCCCCTGTCCATCCATCACTGTGGGCCCCTGTCCATCCATCCTTGGGCCCCTGTCCATCCATCACTGTGGGCCCCTGTCCATCCATCCTTGGGCCCCTGTCCATCCATCACTGTGGGCCCCTGTTCATCCATCACTGTGGGCCCCTGTCCATTGATCACTGTGGGCCCCTGTCCATTGATCACTGTGGGCCCCTGTCCATTGATCACTGTGGGCCCCTGTCCATCCATAACTGTGGGCCCCTGTCCATTGATCACTGTGGGCCCCTGTCCATTGATCACTGTGGGCCCCTATCCATTCCTCACTGTGGGCCCCTGTCCATCCATCACTGTGGGCCCCTGTCCATTGATCACTGTGGGCCCCTGTCCATTGATCACTGTGGGCCCCTGTCCATTGATCACTGTGGGCCCCTGTCCATCCATCACTGTGGGCCCCTGTCCATTCCTCACTGTGGGCCCCTGTCCATTGATCACTGTGGGCCCTTGTCCATTACTTGCGGGGCCAGATTATCTCTCGGATTCAACTGGACTCTTCCACAAATGATCCCTATATCCCCTATTATCTGGAGAAGAAGAGTTGCTATTCTATAGCGCCTTTCACGACTACCGGACGTCTCAAAGCGCTTCACAGCCAACTAAGTACTATTTGATGTGGAGTCACTGTTGTAATGTGGGAAACGCGGCAGGCAATTTGCGCACAGCAAGCTCCCAGAAACAGCAATGTGATAATGACCAGATCATCTGTTTTTTTTATGTTGGTTGAGGGATGAATATTGGCCCCAGGACACCGGGGAGAACTCCCCCTGCTCTACTTGGAAATAGTGGCCGTGGGATCTTTTACGTCCACCCGAGAGAGCAGACGGGGGCCTCGGTTTAACGTCTCCTCCGAAAGACGGCAGCTCCGACAGTGCAGCACTCCCTCAGCACTGGCACTGGGAGAGTCAGCCTGGCTTTGTGTGTTCAAGTCCCCTGGAGCGGGACTCGAACCCACGACCTTCTGACTCAGAGAGGCGAGTGTGCTACCCACTGAGCCACTGGCTGACGCTCAAGGAGTGCACCTTTACTGCCCGATAACTGGGTAAACGGCGAGTGCGAACCCAAAGCCTGTACCTGGGCCTGGAGTAACATTTGTTCCAATTAACAGGGACTGTATTAAGATAGTGGACCCCATGCCCTACTTCAACAACTGCGTGTACGACATGTGCCAGTTCCAGGGTTACCAGCCTCCCCTGTGTGACCAGCTGCAGGCCTACACGGACGCCTGTCTATCTGCCGGGGCCACCGTGATAAACTGGAGAACACCAGACTTCTGCGGTAAGTCTGCCTGGAGATCTTGAAAGATTGGACGGTAACGCCTGGGATTTTTTTTTTTGCCCATTGGGCGGGCGGGGTTCTTCTGATCCCCCTTGCCGTGACTGTGGCGGATCATTGGCGTAACACGGCCAACCTCTCACCGTAGTTTCGGCTGACGCCCCGCCGACCCCCTTACACTGGGGTTTCTGACGGTGGGGGGCGGGGGGAGGAGATCGGAGGGGCCTGAGCGGAAAACTCAGGTGGATAGCCTCCAGCATCCGAAACTGGATGCTTGAATGGGCTCTGCCCGTGCGCAAAGCTGATCGTTGCAGGCACCGCTCCGCCACGCTCCCCTTTTAAAGGTATAACCCCGTTTCCTCACAGTTTTGGACACGGCGAAAGGAGTCCCGCCCCACCCCCATGACTCGACCATGGTCTATGTTAGATAGTCTCTCGGATTCAGTGTCACAGGTCTCTCCCGTAAGTGGACCCTGTGACCCTTACAATCTGGAGTGCACCCTTATCGCCCGCTATCTCGTGAAATGATAGCAACAACTTGCATTTATATAGCGCCTTTAGCAGAGTAAAACATCCCACGGTGCGATTACTAAACAAAACTTGACACCGAGCCACACAAGGAGATATTAGGACAGTTCTGATGAAAGGTCATCGACCTGAAACGTCAACTCTCTTTCTCTCTCCACGGATGCTGCCTGGCCTGCTGAGTTTTTCCAGCGTTTTCTGTTGTTATTTGAGATATTAGGACAGGTGACCAAAAGCTTGGTCAAAGAGGGAGGTTTTAAGGAGCGTCTTAAAGGAGGAGAGAGAGGCGGAGAGGTTTAGGGAGGGAATTCCAGAGCTTGGGGCCCAGGCGGCTGAAGGCACGGCCGCCAATGGCGGAGCGATGGAAATCGGGGATGCGCAAGAGGCCAGAATTGGAGGAGCGCTGAGATGTCTGGGGGTTGTAGGGCTGGAGGAGGTTCGAGAGATAGGGAGGGAGTGGTTGGGGTGAGGCAATGGAGGGATTTGAAAACGAGGATGAGAATTTGAGGTCACGTTGTCCAGCACCCTCGTTGTGTGTCCTGGCCAATGTGACATCACGCGCGCCGCCACATGCGTGTCCGCTAGCCTTGGGAAAAGCGGGCTGAGAAACATTCGAGGGAGACGAGGCTCAGGAATGACCATTGTCCGTTTGTATCACAGCTCCGCCCTGCTGGTCAAACTCCCACTACACCCTGTGCGCCAGTCAGTGCCCCCCGACCTGTCTCCACCCCAACGGGACTGACTGTTCAAGCACCTGCGTCGAGGGATGTGAATGCGACCCCGGATACGTTCTCAGTGACAGCGAGTGCGTTCCCCTCGCCGACTGTGGCTGCTTAGACGATCAGGATGACTATCACGTGGTGAGTAGCTTTCACACATAAAAACTTAAGAATTAGGAGTAGGCCATACGGCCCTTCGAGCCTGCTCCGCCATTCAATAAGATCATGGCTAATCTTCTACCTCAACTCCACTTTCCCAACCGATCCCCATATCCCCCTCGAGCCCAAAAATCTATCGATCTCAGCCTTGAATATACTCAACGACTGAGCATCCACAGCCCTCTGGGGCAGAGAATTCCAAAGATTCACCACCCTCTGAGTGAAGAAATTCCTCCTCATCTCAGTCTGAAATGGCCGACCCCTTATTCTGAGACTGTGACCCCTGGTTCTAGACTCTCCAGCCAGGGGGAAACAACCTCTCAGCATAAGAACATAAGAACATAAGAAATAGGAGCAGGAGTAGGTCAATCGGCCCCTCGAGCCTGCTCCGCCATTCAATAAGATCATGGCTGATCTGATCCTCACCTCAAATCTAAAGAACACAAGAAGTAGGAGCAGGACCCGGCCACTCAGCCCCTGGGCCCGCTCCGCCACCCACAGGGCACTGACCGAACCGAACTCAGCCTCATGTCCAATTTCCTGCCCGCTCCCCGTAACCCCTAATTCCCTTTACTTCCAGCATCCATCCTGTCAATCCACCCTCAGAATCTTATACGTTTCAATGAGATCACCTCTCGTTCTTCTAAGCTCCAAAGAGAGTATAAGCCCAATCTACTCAATCTAATTGGGACTGGTTAATGACGGAGCCTCTCTCCTCTCACAGATCAACGAGTCCTGGTACCTACCCGGCTGCACGGAGAAATGTACCTGCGTCAGTCCGAACAAAACCGAATGTCGGGGCACGAGCTGCTCGAGTTTGGAGACGTGCGATCTGCAGGATGGCATCTATGGCTGCCACCCTAACGGTGAGGTTCTGCTTTCATTCATTCTCGGGTTGTGGGCGTCGCTGGGAAGGCCGGCATTTATTGCCCAACCCTAGTTGCCCTCGAGAAGATGGGGTTGAGACTGAATGGCTTAAGAGGCCAGTTAAGGGTCAACCACATTGGTGTGGGACTGGAGTCATGTATAGGCCCAGACCAGGGTAAGGACCAGTGTTAAATAACAACAGAAAACGCTGGAAAAACTCAGCAGGCCAGGCAGCATCCGTTAGAAATGGAGGTCCCATCGAAGAGAAGAGCAGAACTCTGTTTGTCTCCGTTTGTCTCTTCAACCTTGTTCATCTTCACTGCTTTCAGTTTCCCTTCTCGTGTTTGCTCTTAATGTCTCTTAATCTCTCCTTTTGTTCTTTCATCCCCTCCCCCTTTTCCCAGCTTTATCCTTGCTTTAAATCTATTTGATTTCCTGCTGTCTCCAGTTCTGACGAAAGGGTCTTCAACCTGAAACGTTAACTCTGTTTCTCTCTCCACGGATGCTGCCTGGCCTGCTGAGTTTTTCCAGCGTTTTCTGTTGTTATTTCGGATTTCCAGCATCTGCAGTATTTTGCTATCGTAAGGACCAGTGTTCCCCTCCAGGGAACCCACGCAGCCGACTTGCCAGCATTTCTAACCACCGCCCCTTGACATTCAACGGCATTACCATCGCCGAATCCCCCACCATCAACATCCTGGGGGGTCACCATTGACCAGAAACTTAACTGGACCAGCCACATAAATACTGTGGCAACAAGAGCAGGTCAGAGGCTGGGTATTCTGCGGCGAGTGTCTCACCTCCTGACTCCCCAAAGCCTTTCCACCATCTACAAGGCACAAGTCAGGAGTGTGATGGAATACTCTCCACTTGCCTGGATGAGTGCAGCTCCAACAACACTCAAGAAGCTCGACACCATCCGGGACAAAGCAGCCCGCTTGATTGGCACCCCATCCACCACCTTAAACATTCACTCCCTCCACCACCGGCGTACCGTGGCTGCAGTGTGCACCATCTACAAGATGCACTGCAGCAACTCGCCAAGGCTTCTTCGGCAGCACCTCCCAAACCCACGACCTCTTCCACCTAGAAGGACAAGGGTAGCAGGCGCACGGGAACACCACCTCAGTCCCCTCCAAGTCACACATCATCCTGACTTGGAAATATATCGGCCGTTCCTTCATCGTCGCTGGGTCAAAATCCTGGAACTCCCTCCCTAACAGCACTGTGGGAGCACCTTCACCACACGGACTGCAGCGGCTCAAGAAGGCGGCTCACCACCACCTTCTCAAGGGGCAATTAGGGATGGGCAATAAATGCTGGCCTTGCCAGCGACGCCCACATCCCATAAACTAATAAAAAAAAATGTAATTTCAAAGTAAAAATTGCGCATGCGTGGTATTTTGAATGGCCTGCGTAGCCCCTTAAACCCCCTGAATCAAGATCTCAAACTGGCATGTGTGGGATTTGAACTCCTGTTCTCACTGGATTACCAGTCCAGTGCACATAATCACTACACCACCGTACCCATACCGGGCCTCCACCAGCACCTCACCCATTCCCGTGTGAGCCTCGGCAGTGTGTCCACACCCTAGACGCCCACTGGAAAGCCTCACGACTAGGCCCAGTCCTGTGCCTGACTGACGTCAGCACACGTGGACCTTTCAGCGGGAGAGCAGCCACCCCTTGGCCGACTATTTCCCGCCCCGCCCCGCCTCCCCTATCCAAACCCAGGAGCCTTAAGGCCTACCGTGGGCCCAAAATGTATTACCTCAGCTGAGATCCGCTAACTTAGCACAGGCTGGGATTCAAGCCTGGGGCCTCCTGGCCCGCTAAAGCTCACTCTCCTTAACCAACCGAACCATCGCGGGGGGTTGGGGGGTGGGGGCTGGCGGTGGTAGCTATTTGGCGAGGCGAGTGGGGGCGGGGGGTGGGACGTCGGGAGGTCATGTCGCGAAACCTCCAGGAATAAGCCCAGCCAGGGTTGGCAGCCCTAACAGGAAGGGTGCGCTGCACGCATTAGGCGGACGGTGCAGTATAAGCTGCGACCAAAGATGACCTCCTGCGCGGTTAACGATCACCGGAAGAAGGGGAACCCCACCACCCCTCACCCGCCAACCACCCCACTTAGGTCCAGGGTGACTCCCTCAGGAGACTGACCCGCTGTTCTGCTGTCTCGCTACAGGCCACGAAACATGCAGTGCCTCCGGGGACCCCCACTACAGGACGTTTGACAAGTACTTTTACAACTTCATGGGGAATTGCACCTACACCCTCTCCAAGGTCTGCAGCGCCTCCTCCGCCCTACCCTACTTCAACGTGGAGACCAGCAACGAGCACCGCGGCCCGTCCACGCGCGTCTCCTACGTGAAGGCCGTTCACGTCGACGCCTACGGTTATCGCATCAGCATACTGAAGAACCGAAAAGTCAACGTGAGTATCTCGGGGGGTGAGGGGGTGAGGGGGGTGAGGGGGAGCGGAAGCGAAGGGGTCCTCGTCCGTTGAACAAAAGTCCCTCCGTTCAGCTTCCTGATGTTGAACGCTAGCCAGTGGAGCTCACTTCGCACATTTGGAGGCCTTTCGTGTGACCACACTTCAAAAAGTGCATTTCACACTTCTTTTAGCCTCAACCTGTCACATTAACACCTCCTCTTGCCTTGATCATCTCTTAATGTCTCTCAATCTCTCCTTTTGTTCTTTCATCCCCTCCCCCTTTCCCCAGCTTTATCCTTGCCTTAAATCTATTTCATTTCCTGCTTTTTCCCAGTTCTGACGAAAGGTCTTCGACCTGAAACGTTAACTCTGTTTCTCTCTCCACGGATGCTGCCTGGCCTGCTGAGTTTTTCCAGCGTTCTCTGTTGTTATTTCAAAAAGTACTTCATTGGCTGTAAAGCGCTTTGAGACGTCCGGTGGTCGTGAAAGGCGCTCTAGAAATGCGAGTCTTTCTTTCTTTTTTCTTTCCTTTGGCTCCGTCTGACGGCATTTGCCCAGTGAGGCGGCGAGCGGCGATTCCGCTCCTTGCGCAGCCAGTCGAAAACTCCCGGGAAAAAAACCGCCGGGGACCTGGTGCCACCGCGGTGTGTTTCCTCTACACACGGGGAAGAGGGGGTTTTCAACGGTCTCCCGCCAGGATACCCCGGTGGGGTGGAGGGGGGAGTGGCGGGGGAGGGTGGGGTGGGGTCGGGGGGGTTTGGTTCCCAAGGTCTCCTGCCAGGTTTCCTGGGGAATTTTGGCCTCCGAGAGTGGGAAATGTGGACATCAGACTGGAGGGGGTTCACTCCAGAGTTCCAGCTCACTGCTGAAGATATCGGGACCGCTCACTCTACTGCATGTGGACAACCTAGCGCCTGGTCCATTAAAATCTAACGATCAATTGAGCGTGGAGATTGACCGCTCAGCAATTCCTCAGTAATGTCTAATAGGTCGACCCCACCATAAAGCTTTACTGCATCTGAGGCCTTGAATAGAACCAGAGTCCGAATTCAGAGATGAAGGTCCCTTTGATGTCACAAGTCTACACATCGGTCCAAAACTGTGCCTGAGCTGAGCTGGTGTTCATCGGAGAGCTCGTTTGTACACTAGCGCAAGGTGTGCCCACACTGGCGACAGGGCCAAAGGCTGCTTTATCGAACGCCGCAGGGGGCCCATGAGGCTCCAGGGCTCGCCCCTGACCGGGACCGCGCTCGCGAAAGCAAACCATCGTGGCCACGCCCGATTGTCGAAGTAATGACTGCGCCAGGCCCGACCATTCCCAATACGTGGAAGAAAGAATTGCCTTTCTACAGCGCCTGTCACGACCTCGGGACATGGGAACGCCCCCGCTCCCAAGTTCCCCTCCAAGTCACACACACCATCCTGACTTGGAAATATATCGGCCGTTCCTTCATCGTCGCTGGGTCAAAATCCCGGAACTCCCTCCCTAACAGCACTGTGGGAGCACCTTCACCACACGGACTGCAGCGGTTCAAGAAGGCGTCTCACCACCACCTTCTCAAGGGCAACTAGGGATGGGCAATAAATGCCGGCCTTGCCAGCGACGCCCACATCCCATAAACTAATTTTTAAAAAAGGACGTCCCAAAGCGCTTTCCAGCCAACGAAGTACTTTTTGAAGTGTAGTCACTGTTGTAATGTAGGAAACGTGGCAGCCAATTTGCGCACAGCAAGCTCCCACAAACAGCAATGTGATAATGAGCAGATAATCTGTTTTTGTTATGTTCGGTGAGGGATAAATATTGAGCCCAGGACACCGGGGAGAACTCCCCCCGCTCTTCTTCGAAGAGTGTCGTGGGATCTTTTACGTCCACCCGAGAGGGCAGACAGGTTAACGCCTCATCTGAAAGACGGCACCTCCGACAGTGCGGCGCTCCCTCGGTACTGCACTGGGAGCGTCGGCCTAGCTTTATGTGCTCGAGTCTCTGGAGTGAGGCTTGAACTCACAACCTTCCTGACTCAGAGACGAGAGAGAGAGAGAGAGAGAGCGCTACCCACTGAGCCACGGCTGGCACTGCGCAATCACTAACTGAGAGACGGAGGCCAGCGGAGCCGCAACCGAGGGGCTGACCACACTTCTGACAGCGTGCGCGCGTCTCTCTTGCAGTTGAACGGACGGAGGGTCTACACTCCTGTCACTATCGGCGACCTGATAGTGATCCGGGTCAGCGGGGGCTACGTCTCGCTGGAGACCGACTTCGGCCTGTGGGTGCGGTACGACGGGAACCATCATGTGGACGTCACCGTTCCGTCTTCCTACTCGGGACAGCTCTGCGGGCTCTGCGGTAAGCACGATGAAACGGGAATCTCCTTCCCACCCGACGCCCTCTCGCTCCGGCATCGGGGCTAAAAGGGTTAAATCACGAGGACAGGTTGCACAGACTGGGCTTGTATTCCCTCGAGTGTAGAAGATTAAGGGGTGATCGAATCGAGGTGTTTAAAGGATTTGAGAGGGTAGATCGAGAGAAACGATTTCCTCTGGTGGGGGAGAGCCAAGAACAAGGGGGGCAGAACCTTAAAATTAGAGCCAGGCCGTTCAGGGGTGATATAGGGACCACTGCTGTTCACAATTTACATTAACGATTTAGACTTTGGAATCAAAAACACAATTTCTAAATTTGCAGATGATACCAAATTGGGGGGAATAGTCAATACTGAGGAGGACTGCAACAAATTACAGGAGGACATTAATAAACTTGCAGAATGGGCATATAATTGGCAAATGAAGTTCAACACAGATAAATGTGAGGTATTACATTTTGGTAGGAAGAATAGGGAGGTCACTTATCACTTGGAGGGTGCGAGTCTGGGTGGGGTAGAGGAACAAAGGGATCTCGGAGTACAAATACACAAATCACTAAAAGTTGCGACACAGGTTAACAAGTCCATAAAAAAAGCAAACCAAGCACTCGGGTTTATTTCTAGAGGGATAGAATTGAAAAGTAGGGAAGTTATGCTAAACCTGTATCGAACCTTGGTTAGACCACACTTGGAGTACTGCGTACAGTTCTGGTCGCCATATTATAAAAAGGATATAGAGGCACTGGAGAGGGTGCAGAGAAGATTTACAAGGATGGTACCAGAAATGCGAGGGTATACATATCAGGAAAGGATGAACAGGCTGGGTCTCTTTTCTCTTGAAAAAAGAAGGCTGATGGGTGACCTAATAGAGGTCTTTAAAATTATGAAAGGTTTTGATAGAGTGGATACAGAGAGAATGTTTCCACTTGTGGGGAAGAGCAAAACTAGAGGCCATCAATATAAGATAGTCACCAAGAAATCCAATAGGGAATTCAGGAGAAACTTCTTTACCCAGAGAGTGGTGAGAATGTGGAACTCGCTCCCACAGGGAGTGGTTGAAGTAAATAGTATAGATACATTTAAGGGGAGGCTGGATAAACACATGAGGGAGAAGGGAATAGAGGGTTATGCTGATAGATTTAGACGAGGAAAGACGGGAGGAGGCTCGAGTGGAGCATAAACGCCGGCATGGACTGGTTGGGCCGAATGGCCTGTTTCTGTGTAATCCTATGTAGCAAGTTCCACATTCTCCCCACTCTCTGGGTAAAGAGATTTCTCCTGAATTCCCTCTTGGATTTATTAGTGACTATCTTATATTGATGGCCCCTAGTTCTGGTCTCCCCACAAGTGGAAACATCTTCTCTACGTCTACCCTATCGAACCCCTTCATCATTTTAAAGACCTCTATCAGGTCACCCCTCAGCCTTCTCTTTTCTAGAGATAAGAGACCCAGCCTGGTCAGTCTTTCCTGATAGTTATAAACTCTCGTTTCTGGTGACATCCCCTTAAATCTTGTTTGCACCTTCTCCTGTGAAGAGCTGAGGTGGGGGAGGGGGTGGGGGGAAGAAGGAAAGGTTTGCGCTGAGGGAGAACTAAGGGAAGATTTCCTTCTGGCAAGCAGCAGCCACCAGGCCCCAAGGCCCGGAGGATCACAATAAAACCATCCCACTCGCCACGGGGCTCCTCTTCAACTGGGCGCCAGCCCCTCCCCCGGAGGCTTCGATCTGAGCATCTTCTTGGGCGGGTGGAAATGGTCGCTCATTTCAGGGAATGCTCCCTACCGCCTCGTTACCCTAGCAACGCAGGCTCCGCCCAGGTGGAAAGGCCCCCAGAGATCCCGGACTGACGTCCAATGGCATCACCCATCTCTGCCCCCTTATTCCTCACCTTTGGCCCCCCCTGGGGAGCAAAGGTGAGGAAGGTCGGCCTACCGCTCCTGCCTGCTGCCCCCAAATGGCCACGGACTTGAGGGCATCTTAGGCTGGTTTCCCCTCAGACGTGCCTCTTGGTTGCATCAAGTATCTAGAAGGAGTAGGGCATCAGGCGCATGGGAACACCGTGGTCTTCAAGTGCCCCTCCAAGACACGCACCATCCCGACCTGGAAATATATCGGTCGTCGCTGGGTCAAAATCCTGGAACTCCCTCCCTAACAGCACTGTGGGAGCACCTTCACCACACGGACTGCAGCGGTTCAAGAAGGCGGCTCACCACCACCTTCTCAAGGGCAGCTAGGGATGGGCAATAAATGCCGGCCTTGCCAGCGACGCCCACATCCCATAAACGAATAAGGAAAACCGTGCAGTAATGACAGGCAGGTGACTAACGGCCCCACTGTCTCCGATACAGGAAACTACAATGGAATCCCATCTGATGACGACCTCAAGCCGAACGGTGATGACGCTGATGACGATGTGGATCTCGGAGCCAGTTGGTTGGTGCCAGGCACCAGCACTGAGTAAGTGCAGTTTTTTAATCTGCTTATTGGATAGTAGTCTCGCCGCCGCTGCACTTTCAACTCCCTGATGCTTCTGAATTTCCAGTCAGTATAAGAAGCACATCTCATTTTTTGTCGCTGCCCCCACTGGATCCGACAGCTAGTCCAGGACCCGACGTTAGGCGTGAGCTAATGTCTCGTCTTACTAACCCATGGGCCCGAGACTCTCGTCTCAGCAACTTTAACACTTTGTTGAGAAATATAAGATTAGCAGATCTACTGTATATCATATTGCTGCGTCAATCGCAGCAAACACACATGTCCCACCCACCCACATTACTCACATAGAGTCACACAGCACAGAAGGAGGCCCTTCGGCCCATCGTGCCTGTGCTGGCTCTTTGAAAGAGCTCTCCAATTAGTCCCACTCCCTCCCCCCTGCTCTTTCCTCATAGCCCTGCAATTTCTTTTTTTCCTTTTCAAGTATTTATCCAATTCCTTTTTGAAAGTTAAAAGATAGAATGATAGATGATTGAATCTGCTTCCACCGCCCTTTCAGGCAGCACATTCCAGATCACAACTCGCTGCATAAATAAAGATTCTCCTCATCTCCCCCTCTGGTTCTTTTGTTGATTATCTTAAATCCGTGTCCTCTGGTTACCGATCCCTCCTGCCACTGGAAACAATTTCTCCCTATCCGCGCTATCAAAACCCCTCATGATTTTGAACACCTCTATCAAATCTCCCCTTAACCTTCTCCGCTCTTAGGAGAACAAGCCCAGCTTCTCCAGCCTCTCCACGTAACTGAAGTCCCTCATCCCTGGGACCATTCGAGTAAATCTCTAAACATGTCGGCAGCCCTATGGATTCAAAGCTGCCCACTTTACAGCAGGGGGCTCTCAAATGATTTATCCCCTTCCAAAACACATCTACTTTTGGTCACAGAATATGATGTCACCACAGCTATTCTCTCTGTTTAAGAACAGAAGAAATAGGAGCAGGAGTCGGCCATTCGGCCCCTCGAGCCTGCTCCACCATTCAATAAGATCATGGCTGATCTTCTACCTCATCTCCACTTTCCTGCCCGATCCCCATATCCCTTGATTCCTTTAGTGTCCAAAAAGTTTTTGAATATTAAGGGAATCAAGGGATATGGGGATAGTGCAGGAAAGTGGAGTTGAGGTAGAAGATCAGCCATGATCTTATTGAATGGCGGAGCAGGCTCGAAGGGCCAAATGGCCGACTCCTGCTCCTATTTCTTAGGTTCTTATGTTTTAATCTATCGCTCACAGCCTTGAATATACTCAACGACTGAGCCTCCACAGCCCTCTGGGGTAGAGAATTCCACAGGTTCACCACCCTCTGAGTGAAGAAATTCCTCCTCATCTCAGTCCTAAATGGCCGACCTCTTATCCTGAGACTGTGACCCCTGGTTCTGGACACTCCAGCCAGGGGGAAACAATCTCTCAGCATCTACTCTGTCAATCCCCCCTCAGAATCATATATGTTTCAATGAGATCACCTCTCATTCTTCTAAACTCCAGAGAGTATCGGCCCAATCGACTCAATCTCTCCTCATAGGACAGCCCTCTCATCCCAGGAATCAGTCTAGTGAACCTTCGTTGCACCCCCTCTAAGGCAAGTATATCCTTGTTCACTAGAGTCGTACACTAGACAGTAGGCCACATCCCTTATCTCTTCAAGGTTTCTCTGTTAAGCACTTTCCCACTATATTTCCATGGTAACCTTTCTTAAATATTTTAAATTTATGCACTCCTCAATTCATGAGTGACAAATCTCAGCTAAGGGTCTGTTGTCTACAGGAATACAGATAATTCTTACACCAACAGCAACAACAACCTGCGTTTATATAGCACCTTTAACGTAGTAAAACGTCCCTAAGACGATTCACGGGAGCGATTATCAAAACAAAATTTGACACCGAGTCACATAAGGAGATATTAGGGACAGGTGACCAAAAGCTTGGTCAAAGAGGTCGGTTTTAAGGAGCGTCTTAAAGGAGGAGAGAGAGAGAGGCGGAGAGGTTTAGGGAGGGAATTCCAGAGCTCGGAGCCCAGGCGGCTGAAGGCACGGCCCCCAATGGTGGAGCGATGAAAATCGGGGGATGCGCAAGAGGCCAGAATTGGAGGAGCGCGGAGATCGCGGAGGGTTGTGGGGCTGGAGGAGGTTACAGAGATAGGGAGGGTTGTGGGGCTGGAGGAGGTTACAGAGATAGGGAGGGTTGTAGGGGCTGGAGGAGGTTACAGAGATAGGGAGGGTTGTGGGGCTGGAGGAGGTTACAGAGATAGGGAGGGGTGTAGGGGCTGGAGGAGGTTAGAGATAGGGAGGGTTGTAGGGGCTGGAGGAGGTTACAGAGATAGGGAGGGTTGTGGGGCTGGAGGAGGTTACAGAGATAGGGAGGGTTGTAGGGGGCTGGAGGAGGTTACAGGGATAGGGAGGGTTGTGGGGCTGGAGGGGGTTACAGAGATAGGGAGGGTTGTGGGGCTGGAGGGGGTTACAGAGATAGGGAGGGTTGTGGGGCTGGAGGAGGTTACAGAGATAGGGAGGGGTGTAGGGGCTGGAGGAGGTTAGAGATAGGGAGGGTTGTAGGGGCTGGAGGAGGTTACAGAGATAGGGAGGGTTGTGGGGCTGGAGGAGGTTACAGAGATAGGGAGGGTTGTAGGGGGCTGGAGGAGGTTACAGGGATAGGGAGGGTTGTGGGGCTGGAGGGGGTTACAGAGATAGGGAGGGTTGTGGGGCTGGAGGGGGTTACAGAGATAGGGAGGGTTGTGGGGCTGGAGGAGGTTACAGAGATAGGGAGGGTTGTGGGGCTGGAGGGGGTTACAGAGATAGGGAGGGTTGTGGGGCTGGAGGGGGTTACAGAGATAGGGAGGGTTGTGGGGCTGGAGGAGGTTACAGAGATAGGGAGGGTTGTGGGGCTGGAGGGGGTTGCAGAGATAGGGAGGGTTGTGGGGCTGGAGGGGGTTACAGAGATAGGGAGGGTTGTGGGGCTGGAGGGGGTTACAGAGATAGGGAGGGTTGTGGGGCTGGAGGGGGTTACAGAGATAGGGAGGGTTGTGGGGCTGGAGGGGGTTACAGAGATAGGGAGGGTTGTGGGGCTGGAGGGGGTTACAGAGATAGGGAGGGTTGTGGGGCTGGAGGGGGTTACAGAGATAGGGAGGGTTGTAGGGGCTGGAGGGGGTTACAGAGATAGGGAGGGTTGTGGGGCTGGAGGGGTTTACAGAGATAGGGAGGGGTGTAGGGGCTGGAGGGGGTTACAGAGATAGGGAGGGGTGTAGGGTGGGAGGGGGTTACAGAGATATCTTGCTCAAGCTGCTTATTCTGCAAAGAGGTGTTTTAGACACACGCTGTCCATTCTATACTCGTGATTCTCTCTCTGCTCATGTCAAATAATCCTGACAACAGTCAGTTTTCTGTACTATTACCCCAGAAACCTATACACCCGGTGTCACACGGAGCTGTCGGAGCAAGGCAGGTACCAAGTTCGATCCCAGCTCTGTGCTGCGTTTGCTGATCTCTGTCCTGCCGAATGGTTAGGGGTGTTCCAATTCAGCTCAGGGGTGAGCGAGCAGGGAAAACAAACCAGGTTTTTCACATCCGATCACTACCCAGAGACCCCCCACCCACCCCCCCACCCCAACCCCGCCAACCACCCGCCTCCCCCAGCTGGAAGGGGCGTAGGTGCGAACACGGGTGGAGGACAGGATTGGGATCTGCTGTGACACCCCCCGTATTGAATAGAGTGTTGGGACTCGGTGCCTGGGTGCAGGCTTGGCTGAGAGTGTGGAGGGGCTGGTCGAATTCTACCCCAGCCAGGAGTCAACATCTACAGGAGGAAAGGGTGGCAGGGTGGGGGGGGGGGGGGGGTTGGGGGGCGGGGGGATTGGCAAAACTAGTAACCAGGAATCAACTAACAGGTGTAGTTTACCAAACCATCCCCGAATCATGTCCATTTTGTGTACCAAACCATGTCTATTTCATGTACCAAACCATGTCCATTTCATGTACCAAACCATGTCCACTTCATGGACCAAACCATGTCCATTTCATGGACCAAACCATGTCCACTTCGTGTACCAAGCCATGTCCATTTCGTGTACCAAACCATGTCCATTTCATGTACCAAGCCATGTCCATTTCATGTACCAAACCATGTCCATTTCATGTACCAAACCATGTCCACTTCATGTACCAAACCATGTCCACTTCATGGACCAAACCATGTCCATTTCATGGACCAAACCATGTCCACTTCGTGTACCAAACCATGTCCATTTCATGGACCAAACCATGTCCACTTCGTGTACCAAGCCATGTCCATTTCATGTACCAAACCATGTCCATTTCATGGACCAAACCATGTCCATTTCATGTACCAAACCATGTCCACTTCATGTACCAAACCATGTCCACTTCATGGACCAAACCATGTCCATTTCATGTACCAAACCATGTCCATTTCATGTACCAAACCATGTCCATTTCATGTACCAAACCATGTCCATTTCATGTACCAAACCATGTCCATTTCATGTACCAAACCATGTCCATTTCATGTACCAAACCATGTCCATTTCATGTACCAAACCATGTCCATTTCATGTACCAAACCATGTCCATTTCATGTACCAAACCATGTCCACTTCATGTACCAAACCATGTCCATTTCATGTACCAAGCCATGTCTCCTTCACACGCTGAAGCCATGTCACCTTTCCCAAAGCTTAGTTCATTCATTTGATCTGCAATATTTCACAGGTGCACACACGACGACCCTTCCTCGGACTGCGACGAAGATGATTTCAAGGAGCCCTGGAGCTGTGGATTCATGAAGGACCCGAACGGTGAGTGTCCCAAAGCACCTGTCACTACGGATAGGAGATTAGCAGTGGGAGCAAGACTGTGTAAACTACTATCGGACCCACAGGGCGTTGGTGAGACCACACCTGGAGTACTGCGTACAGTTTTGGTCCCTTTATTTAAGGAGGGATATACTTGCATTGGAGGCAGTTCAGAGACAATTCACTCGGTTGATTCCTGAGTTGAAGGGGTTGTCTTATGAAGAAAGGTTGAGCAGGTTGGGCCTATACTCATTGGAGTTTAGAAGAATGAAAGGTGATCTTATTGAAACGTATAAAATGCTGAATCTAGAACGAGGGGGCATAGTTTCAGAATAAGGGATCGCCCATTTAAAACGGAGATGAGGAGGAATTTCTTCTCTCAGAGGGTCGTGAATCTTTGGAATTCTCTTCCCCAGAGAGCTGTGGAGGCTGGGTCATTGAATATATTTAAGGTGGAGATAGACAGATATTTGAACGATAAGGGGGTCAAGGGTTATGGGGAGCGGGCAGGGAAGTGGAGTTGAGGCCAAGATCAGATCAGCCATGATCATATTGAATGGCGGAGCGGGCTCGAGGGGCCGAATGGCCGACTCCTGCTCCTGTTTCTTATGTTCTTATGTTCTTAGGAATTCTACAGATTGGAATCACTGGGATATACAGTCACAGTCTTACAGGAACCAAAGGGAGTTATGATGAACCTGTATAAATCACTGGTTTGGCCTTTTGTTTCTTAACCTGTCCCATTACCATCTCGTCTTGCCTTGAGCATCTCTTAATGTCTCTACTTACCATAGTTATTCCTCCCCCCAGCCTCCCCCTTGCTTTTTTATCTGTTTCATTTCCTGCTCTTTTCTCAGTTCTGACGAAACGTTAACTCTGTTTCTCTCTCCACGGATGTTGCCTGGCCTGCTGAGTTTTTCCAGCGTTTTCTGTTGTTGTTTCGATAGATTATTGTTGGGTGAGGGTATCGCGGGATATGGAGCAAAGGCGGGTCGATGGAGTTAGCCCGCAGATCAGCCGTGATCTCATTGATTGGGGGAGCAGGCTCGAGGGGCTGAATGGCCTCCTCCTGTTCCTAATGTCCAACAAGGCAGCCGGCGGCCAAGCAGGACTCAAGCTCGCTGCGCTGCCTCTCTCCGCCGCCCGTGCCGTCCTGGTAATGTGCCCTCGCCGCCTAACAGGCAATTGTGCCGGGCCGTTTGGGGGCTTGGAAAGAGTTTAGCTGCCGATAATCACCTAGGAGGATAGGTCGTGGATTGAGAGGCGGTCAGCGAGGGGTGCGGTATCTCAGCGTAAGTCTACACGCTAAAGGTTAATGGAGGACACAAGTGTATGGGCATTCATTGTCCACCCCCCAGCCCCCCAACCATCCTCCTCCTCCGTTCCATCCCTCTGGGTAGTGCAGTGGGTAAAGATATCGTCCTTTTACCTCTGGGACCTCTGTCCAAATGCAGACCCTCGCAACGAATGGCCCTTCTGCCCATTAGCTGTAGAGTAGGAACCCGAGTACAAACACTGGTAGCAATTGGCCGTCTCCTTCTGAGAAGGCCTGCAGTTGGGATGGTGCAGGTAATGGGGAAAAATGTCACACGAGAGCAGTCCAGGGCAATTGCGAGATTGGGAAGAGGTTCAGATCCCTCCAGGGCCTCGTTCCCCCCTCCCTATCCCTCTAACCTCCTACAACCCTCCGAGATCTCCGCGCTCCTCCAATTCTGGCTCCTTGTGCCAAGCCCCACTCCCTTCCCCGCACCATTGGCGGCCGCGCCTTCAGCTGCCTCGGGGCCCTAAGCTCTGGAATTCCCTCCCTAAAATCTCTCCGCCGCCCGACCTCTCTCTCTCTCTCTCTCGCCTCCTTTAAATTGCTCCTTACAACCTGCTCCTTTGACCAAGCTTTTTGGACACATGAGAACTAGGAGCAGGAGTCAGCCATTCGGCCCCTCGAGCCTGCTCCGCCATTCAATAAGATCGTGGCTGATCATCGACCTCAACTCCACTTTCCTGCCCTGTCCCCATATCCCTCGATTCCCCTCGAGTTCAAAAATCGATCGATCTCAGTCTTGAGTATACTCTCGTGGCTCGGTATCAATCTCTGTCTGATAACGCGCCTGTGAAAGGGCCTCTGGATGTTTTACTACGTTAAAGGCGCTATATAAATGCACGTTGTTGTTGAGGCTCGACGGTGAGTTTATCTGATTGATGGTGTAGACTAGTGAGGGCACCATTTTTATTTTCTAAATCACTGGTTAGGCCTCAGCTGGAGCATTGTGGGCAATTCTGGGCCCCACACTTACAGGAGAGATGTAAAGACTTTGCAGAGGGTGCTGAGGAGGGTTACCAGGAATGAAAAGAAAAAAGAAAGACTTGCATTCCTATAGCGCCTTTCACGACCACCGGATGTCTCAAAGCGCTTCACAGCCAATGAAGCACTTTTTGGAGTGTAGTCACTGTTGTAATGTGGGAAACGCAGCAGCCAAATTGCACACAGCAAGCTCCCACAAACAACAATGTGATGATGACCAGATAATCTGTTTTTAGTGATGTTGATTGAGGGATAAATATTGGCCCCAGGACACTGGGGAGAACTCCCCCCCTGCTCTTCTTCGAAATAGTGGCCTTGGGATCTTTTACATCCACCCGAGAGAGCAGACAGGGCCTCGGTTTAACGCCTCGTCCGAAAGACGGCACCTCTGACAGTGCGGCACTCCCTCAGCACTGGCACTGGGAGTGTCGGCCTGGATTTTGTGCTCAAGTCTCCTGGAGTGGGACTTGAACCCATGACCTTCTGACTCAGAGGCGAGAGAGAGAGTGCGACCCACTGAGCCACGGCTGACACACTTTAGTGCTGTGGAGAGACTGGAGAAGCTGGGATTGTTCTGCTTGTTGTGAGGAGAGGTTGGAATAGTTCGGACTGTTCTCCTTGGAACACAGAAGGTCAAGAGGTGACCTAATCGAGGTTTTCATGATGATGAGAGATTTTGATGGAGTAGATGGAGAAAAACTACTCCCTCTGGCGACTGGGTCAATAACCAGAGGTCATCGATTTCAAATCATTGGAAAACGATCTCGAGGGGAGATGAGGAGAAATGTTTTCACTCAGAGAGTTGTGGGGATCTGGAACGCTCAACCTGAAGCGGTGGTGGAAGCTGATCCCATCAATAATTTTAAAGGGGAGTTGGACGGGTTCTGGAGGATGAGGAACTTACAGGGTTAGGGACAAAAAGTGGAGGGTGTGGGACTCAGCATCACTGCTCTTTCAAAGAGCCAGCACAGGCACCACGGGCCGAATGGCCTCCTTCTGTGCTGTAAGAGTCTCTGATTCGATCCTTTCTCTGTTTCAGGGCCATTCCAGGAGTGTAACAAGCACATCCCCGTGGAGAAGTACTTCAAGGCCTGTGTGTACGATCTATCCTGCGGGATCTACGAGGACATGGTGTCGCTGTGCTTAGCCCTGCACCACTATGCAGACCACTGCGCCCAGGCGGGATTCCCCGTGACCTGGAGAAACCAAACCTTCTGCCGTAAGTAGCCCTTTTCACCCTGTCGGCACCACCCTCCCCCCCCCCACCCCGCCCCCTCTCAAAGGCCGGAATTTTGCCGGTCCTGAGAGTGCGGGATTGGAGGCGGGACCGCTGTCAAAATGGCAAAGATTGACAGCGGGCAGGAAACCCACTGTCAACCCGCCTCCAATCAATCTTCCCAAATGTCGGGTCCCCGATTTGCGCATGGACCCGACACCTAGCGACGGGAAGAGGATTATAGCCACTTACCTGGCTGTTAACAGGTACTTGATACTTGTTAACAGGCTCTTTTTCAATTTTGCCGCTTCTGCCTCGGGTTCCCCGACGTCCGGACACCACACCAGGTAAGTGTGGCGTGTTGTGAGTTTGCTGTAATGTTTCTGCATTGATGACAGCTGCAGAAGTGGTGTGAAGGGTCCACTGGTGCACTGGTGAGTTTCAGAGGTAAGAAAATGTTGGGAAAATCATTTTTAATGCATTTACGCTTTTCTGTCGGTAACAAGTTTTGAAATCGATGTCTAGTCCCACCTCATTGGGAGAACCTCTCTCACCAGTGACAGATCGCTTCTGTCACCTCACCTGCAGCTGCCATCTGTTCTAGCCTAAGGAGGGAGTCACTGGAGAGCCTGGGTGCAAGAGCTCACCTGTGAACAATCGTTGTCAGTGTTTGCAGCACCTCAATGCTGTCAAACACTGAGAAATGAGCTGTCAAAGAAAATGTGCGTGGCCCCTTTAAGAAAAGAATAGGTTGAGGGGCGACCTGATAGAGATCTTTAAGATTGTGAAAGGGTTTGTTAGGGTGGACGTAGAGAAGATGTTTTCACTTGTGGGGGAGACCAGAACTAGAGGCCATCAATATAAGATAGTCACTAATAAATCCAATGGGGAATTCAAGAGAAACTTCTTTACCCAGAGAGTGGGGAGAATGTGGAACTCGCTACCACAGGGAGTGGTTGAGGCGAATAGTATAGAGGCATTTCAGGGGAAGCTGGATAAACACATGAGGGAGAAGGGAATAGAAGGATATGGTGATGGGTTGAGATGAAGAGGGGTGGGAGGAGGCTCAAGTGGAGCATAAACACCGGCACGGACCAGTTGGGCCGAATGGAGTTGATAGGGTAGATAGAGAGAAGCTTAAAATTAGATCCAGGCTGTTCAGGGGTGATGCCAGGAAGCATTTCTTCACACAAAGGGTAGTGGAAATCTGGAACTGTCTACAATTGAAAATTTCAAAACTGGGATCGATAGATTTTTGTTGGGCGAGGGTATTAAGGGTTACGGAACCAAGGCAGGTAGATGGAGTTAAGATACAGATCAGCCCTGATCTCATTGAATGGCAGAACAGGCGTGAGGGGCTGAATGGCCTCCTCCTGGTCCTGTGTTCCTCAGTTTCTAAGCTGTGAACTCTCTGTTAAGTGAGATTGACAGGGTAGATGCTGAGAGGCTGTTTCCCCCTGGCTGGAGAGTCTAGAACTAGGGGGAATAGTCTCAGGATAAGGGGTCGGCCATTTAGGACTGAGATGAGGAGGAATTTCTTCACTCAGAGGGTGGTGAATCTTTGGAATTCTCTGCCCCAGAGGGCTGTGGATGCTCAGTCGTTGAGTATATTCAAGACTGAGATCGATAGATTTTTGGACTCTAGGGGAATCGAGGGATATGGGGATCGGGCGGGAAAGTGGAGTTGAGGTCGAAGATCAGCCACGATCTTATTGAATGGCGGAGCAGGCTCGAGGGGCCGAATGGCCGACTCCTGCTCCTATTTCTTATGTTCTTAAGTCTCTATTGTCTGGTCTTTATTTTCCTCTCTGTCTCTCTCTCCCCACAGCCCCGACTTGCTCGGCCGGCAGTCACTTCGAACCGTGCAGCACCGCCTGTCCTGCCTCCTGCACCGACCTCTCGGCTCCCAACAACTGCGGCCGGCCCTGCGTCGAGAGCTGCGTCTGCAACGACGGGCACGTGCTGAGCGGCGACAAGTGCGTCGCCATCAGTCAGTGCGGCTGCGTGGACCCGGAGAGGAACTACCACCTGGTGAGTGGCTCCGCGCTTACCGAGGACACAACGCACGCTTCATCCCATGCGTTATTGGATTTAGGTTCGAATTAACTGGCGGGGGCCTGGATACAAAGGCGTGGTAGTTACGCGACAGTCGTACAAAGCGCTGGTTAGACAACAACAACAACTTGCATTTATATAGCGCCTTTAACGTAGTGAAACGTCCCCAAGGTGATTATCAAACACAATCTGACCCCCGAGCCACATCAGGAGATATTAGGACAGGTGACCAAAAGCTTGGTCAAAGAGGTAGGTTTTAAGGAGCGTCTTAAAGGTGGAGAGAATTCGAGGGAATTCTAAAGAGCTGAGGTCCTTGGCAGCTGAAGGCACAGCCGCCAATGGTGGAGCGATGGAAATCGGGGATAGAAACATAGAAACATAGAAGCATAGAAGCAGGAGTTGGCCATTCGGCCCTTCGAGCCTGCTCCACCATTCAATATGATCATGGCTGATCCTCTATCTCAATACCATATTCCCACTCTCTCCCCGTACCCCTTGATGCCTTTTGTGTCTAGAAATCTATCTATCTCCTTCTTAAATATATTCAGTGACTTGGCCTCCACAGCCTTCTGTGGTAGAGAATTCCACAGGTTCACCACCCTCTGAGTGAAGAGATTTCTCCTCATCTCAGTCCTAAATGTCCTCCCCGTATCCTGAGACTGTGACCCCTCGTTCTAGACCCCCCAGCCAGGGGAAACATCCTCCCTGCATCCAGTCTGTCTAGCCCTGTCAGAATTTTATACGTTTCAATGAGATCCCCTCTCATTCTTCTAAACTTTAGTGAATACAGGCCTAGTCGACCCAATCTCTCCTCATAGGACAGTCCTGCCATCCCAGGAATCAGTCTGGTGAACCTTCGCTGCACTCCCTCTATGGCAAGTATATCCTTTCTTAGGTAAGGAGACCAAAACTGACACACAGTACTCCAGGTGTGGTCTCACCAAGGCCCTGTATAACTGTAGTAAGACATCCTTGCTCCTGTACTCAAATCCTCTTGCAATGAAGGCCAACATACCATTTGCCTTCCTAACTGCTTGCTGCACCTGCATGTTTGCTTTCAGTGACTGGTGTACAAGGACACCCAGGTCCCTTTGTACATCAACATTGCCCAATCTATCACCATTTAAATAATACTTTGCCTTTCTGTTTTTCCTACCGAAGTGGATAACTTCACATTTATCCACATTATACTACATCTGCCATGTATTTGCCCACTCACTCAACTTGTCTAAATCGCCTTGAAGCCTCTTTGCATCCTCCTCACAACTCACAATCCCACCAAGTTTCGTGTCGTCAGCAAACTTGGAAATATTACATTTGGTTCCCTCATCCAAATCATTGATATATATGCTCAAGAGGCCAGAATTAGAGGAGCGCAGAGATCTCGGGGGGTTGTGGGGTTGGAGGAGGTTAGTGATAGGGAGTGGGGGGTGGGGGGGGCGAGGCCATGGAGGGATTTGAGAACAAGGATTTTAAAACCTCGAGTCAATGTCGGTCAGCGAGCACAGGGGTGATGGGTGAACGGGACTTGGCGAGAGTTAGGACACGGGGCAGCAGAAAATGGGATGAGGAGAGGAAACGACGAAATAACCGATGCCCTGGTTACTGTCCGACAGCTGGGAGAGAACTGGATCACGAACGGGAACTGCACGGAACGCTGCACATGCTCCAGCCCCAGCAACATCACCTGCGAGGCCTGGGAGTGCGGCCCCCTGGAGAGGTGCAGCGTGCTGGACGGTGTCCTGGAGTGTCACACATCAGGTCAGTGATGAGACGAAATACAACCCGGAATGAATTCTGCAATTGCACCAGACCGCCTGCAGAGGCAGCACTGGTGATACCTTGAGATTCAGGTCCTGGCTTTGAACCCATGATGTACCTGCCCTGGGAGCGTTTGATGGGACAGTGTAGAGGGAGCTTTACTCTGTATCTAACCCGTGCTGTACCTGCCCTGGGAGTGTTTGATGGGACAGTGTAGAGGGAGCTTTACTCTGTATCTAACCCGTGCTGTACCTGCCCTGGGAGTGTTTGATGGGACAGTGTAGAGGGAGCTTTACTCTGTATCTAACCCGTGCTGTACCTGCCCTGGGAGTGTTTGATGGGACAGTGTAGAGGGAGCTTTACTCTGTATCTAACCCGTGCTGTACCTGCCCTGGGAGTGTTTGATGGGACAGTGTAGAGGGAGCTTTACTCTGTATCTCACCCATGCTGTACCTGCCCTGGGAGTGTTTGATGGGACAGTGTAGAGGGAGCTTTACTCTGTATCTAACCCCGTGCTATACCTGCCCTGGGAGTGTTTGATGGGACAGTGTAGAGGGAGCTTTACTCTGTATCTAACCCCGTGCTGTACCTGCCCTGGGAGTGTTTGATGGGACAGTGTAGAAGGGGCTTTACTCTGTATCTAACCCGTGCTGTACCTGCCCTGGGAGTGTTTGATGGGACAGTGTAGAGGGAGCTTTACTCTGTATCTAACCCGTGCTGTACCTGCCCTGGGAGTGTTTGATGGGACAGTGTAGAGGGAACTTTACTCTGTATCTAACCCAGTGCTGTACCTGCCCTGGGAGTGTTTGATGGGACAGTGTAGAGGGAGCTTTACTCTGTATCTAACCCGTGCTGTACCTGCCCTGGGAGTGTTTGACGGGCTTTCGGAGTTACATCTCCTTCGTCGGGTGGGACAGTGTAGAGGGAGCTTTACTCTGTATCTAACCCGTGCTGTACCTGCCCTGGGAGTGTTTGATGGGACAGTGTAGAGAGAGCTTTACTCTGTATCTAACCCGTGCAGTACCTGCCCTGGGAGTGTTTGATGGGACAGTGTAGAGGGAGCTTTACTCTGTATCTGACCCGTGCTGTACCTGCCCTGGGAGTGTTTGATGGGACAGTGTAGAAGGGGCTTTACTCTGTATCTAACCCATGATGTACCTGCCCCGGGAGTGTTTGATGGGACAGTGTAGAGGGAGCTTTACCCTGTATCTAACCCCGTGCTGTACCTGCCCTGGGAGTGTTTGATGGGACAGTGTAGAAGGGGCTTTACTCTGTATCTAACCCGTGCTGTACCTGCCCTGGGAGTGTTTGATGGGACAGTGTAGAGGGAGCTTTACTCTGTATCTAACCCGTGCTGTACCTGCCCTGGGAGTGTTTGATGGGACAGTGTAGCGGGAGCTTTACTCTGTATCTAACCCAGTGCTGTACCTGCCCTGGGAGTGTTTGATGGGACAGTGTAGAGGGAGCTTTACTCTGTATCTAACCCAGTGCTGTACCTGCCCTGGGAGTGTTTGATGGGACAGTGTAGAGGGAGCTTTACTCTGTATCTAACCCAGTGCTGTACCTGCCCTGGGAGTGTTTGATGGACAAAATTGAGAGGTCGCACAACACCAGGTTATAGTCCAACAGTTTTATTTGAAATCACAAGCTTTCGGAGCTATCGATTGCCCCTTCCTCAGGTGAAGTCTGAGTGTTTGATGGGACAGTGTAGAGGGAGCTTTACTCTGTATCTAACCCGTGCTGTACCTGCCCTGGGAGTGTTTGATGGGACAGTGTAGAGGGAGCTTTACTCTGTATCTAACCCGTGCTGTACCTGCCCTGGGAGTGTTTGATGGGACAGTGTAAAGGGCGCTTTACTCTGTATCTAACCCGTGCTGTACCTGCCCTGAGAGTGTTTGATGGGACAGTGTAGAGGGAGCTTTACTCTGTATCTAACCCGTGCTGTACCTGCCCTGGGAGTGTTTGATGGGACAGTGTAGAGGGAGCTTTACTCTGTATCTAACCCGTGCTGTACCTGCCCTGGGAGTGTTTGATGGGACAGTGTAGAGGGAGCTTTACTCTGTATCTAACCCGTGCTGTACCTGCCCTGGGAGTGTTTGATGGGACAGTGTAGAGGGAGCTTTACTCTGTTTCTAACCCGTGCTGTACCTGCCCTGGGAGTGTTTGATGGGACAGTGTAGAGGGAGCTTTACTCCGTATCTAACCCGTGCTGTACCTGCCCTGGGAGTGTTTGATGGGGACAGTGCAGAGGGAGCTTTACTCTGTATCTAACCCGTGCTGTACCTGCCCTGGGAGTGTTTGATGGGACAGTGCAGAGGGAGCTTTACTCTGTATCTAACCCGTGCTGTACCTGCCCTGGGAGTGTTTGATGGGACAGTGCAGAGGGAGCTTTACTCTGTATCTAACCCGTGCTGTTCCTGCCCTGGGAGTGTTTGATGGGACAGTGTAGAGGGAGCTTTACTCTGTATCAGGGACGCACCAGTATATTAATACACTCCCAGGGAGCCCCTGTCCTAACTTCAGAGTGTCGGTATCCCTACCCTAAGGGAAATAATGCTCTCATTGCAAAATATGGGTTTTACTGGTGAAGGGCAACAGGAAGAAACTGTTATTAAGTTAACAAGTAAAAAAACTAGATGAGAGAAATCGAGGGATTGGGGTTTGAAAGCCTCAAGTTTACACACAGCGTAACAGCGCCATATGGTGGCAGAACATACGTATTACAGGGACAATTATTTCAAGTTAAGCGCTCGGAATAACTTCCCCGGGAGTGTGTCAATATATACAGGGGGTCCCTGGGATTGTGTCAGCATTTACAGGGGGTCCCCGGGAGTGTGTCAGTATTTACAGGGGGTCCCCGGGAGTGTGTCAGTATTTACAGGGGGGTCCCCGGGAGTGTGTCAGTATTTACAGGGGGTTTCGGGAGTGTGTCAGTATTTACAGGGGGTCCCCGGGAGTGTGTCAGTATTTACAGGGGGTCTCCGGGAGTGTGTCAGTATTTACAGGGGGTCCCCGGGAGTGTGTCAGTATTTACAGGGGGTCCCCGGGAGTGTGTCAGTATTTACAGGGGGTCCCCGGGAGTGTGTCATTATGTACAGTAGGTCCCCGGGAGTGTGTCAGTATTTACAGGGGTCCCCGGGAGTGTGTCAGTATTTACAGGGGGTCCCCGGGAGTGCGTCAGTATTTACAGGGGGTCTCGGGAGTGTGTCAGTATTTACAGGTGGTCCCCGGGAGTGTGTCAGTATTTACAGTAGGTCCCCGGGAGTGTGTCAGTATTTACAGGGGTCCCCGGGAGTCTGTCAGTATTTACAGGGGTCCCCGGGAGTGTGTCAGTATTTACAGGGGGTCCCCGGGAGTGTGTCAGTATTTACAGGGGGTCCCCGGGAGTGTGTCAGTATTTACAGGGGGTCCCCGGGAGTGTGTCAGTATTTACAGGGGGTCCCCGGGAGTGTGTCAGTATTTACAGGGGGTCCCCGGGAGTGTGTCAGTATTTACAGGGGGTCCCCGGGAGTGTGTCAGTATTTACAGGGGGTCCCCGGGAGTGTGTCAGTATTTACAGGGGGTCCCCGGGAGTGTGTCAGTATTTACAGGGGGTCCCGGGAGTGTGTCAGTATTTACAGGGGGTCTCGGGAGTGTGTCAGTATTTACAGGGGGTCCCCGGGAGTGTGTCAGTATTTACAGGGGTCCCCGGGAGTGTGTCAGTATTTACAGGGGGTCCCGGGAGTGTGTCAGTATTTACAGGGGGTCCCCGGGAGTGTGTCAGTATTTACAGGGGGTCCCCGGGAGTGTGTCAGTATTTACAGGGGGTCCCCGGGAGTGTGTCACTATTTACAGGGGTCTCCGGGAGTGTGTCAGTATTTACAGGGGGTCCCCGGGAGTGTGTCAGTATTTACAGGGGGTCCCGGGAGTGTGTCAGTATTTACAGGGGGTCCCCGGGAGTGTGTCAGTATTTACAGGGGGTCCCTGGGAGTGTGTCAGTATTTACAGGGGGTCCCCGGGAGTGTGTCAGTATTTACAGAGGGTCCCCGGGAGTGTGTCAGTATTTACAGGAGGTCCCGGGAGTGTGTCAGTATTTACAGGGGGTCCCCGGGAGTGTGTCAGTATTTACAGGGGGTCCCCGGGAGTGTGTCAGTATTTACAGGGGGTCCCGGGAGTGTGTCAGTATTTACAGGGGGTCCCAGGGAGTGTGTCAGTATTTACAGGGGGTCCCGGGAGTGTGTCAGTATTTACAGAGGGTCCCCGGGAGTGTGTCAGTATTTACAGGGGGTCTCGGGAGTGTGTCAGTATTTACAGGGGGTCCCCGGGAGTGTGTCAGTATTTACAGGGGGTCTCGGGAGTGTGTCAGTATTTACAGGGCGACCCCGGGAGTGTGTCAGTATTTACAGGGGGTCTCGGGAGTGTGTCAGTATTTACAGGGCGACCCCGGGAGTGTGTCAGTATTTACAGGGGGTCTCGGGAGTGTCTCAGTATTTACAGGGGGTCCCCGGGAGTGTGTCAGTATTTACAGGGAGTCCCCGGGAGTGTGTCAGTATTTACAGGAGGTCCCCTGGAGTGTGTCAGTATTTATAGGGGGTCCCCGGGAGTGTGATAATATTTTCCGGGCTGACTCCAATGGAAAGGAACATTGGGAGAGATGTATAATGGCCGGCAGATCCATTATCGCCCGATTCACACTACCGCCGAAGTTAAAATTACCACCGCCTCCTTTTCCGTTGAATGTGCCATCTGTGAAGGAGCTTTGGGACATTTTTCTGTGCTATCGGCTCTGTACAGATCCAAGTTTACTGTTCTTGACCACCTGCGCGCGTCTTCCCGCAGGCGCCGCCTCCTGTCACGTTGCCGGGGACCCGCACTATTACACGTTCGACAACGCCATGCACACCTTCCTGGGCACCTGCACCTACACGCTGGTCGCCCTCTGCAACGCCACCATGGTCACCCCGTTCGCCATCAGCGCCAAGAACGAGGAGCGCGGGCAACGTTACGCCTCCTACCTCAGGCTGATCAACATCGACATCCAGGGGCAGCGCTTCACCATGCAGAAGAACGGGAGGCTGCTGGTAGGTCACAGCGGAAGGGCATTGCTTTCGGGTCTGCTTGGGTAGTCACGGTTCCGAGCAGAGCCGCGATCGATCTCGCGGAACTTTGCAAAGACGGAATTTGCGTCTTTACGGCTGCCGAGCGGGACGCCGCGAGTCCCGGCCGGAACGGAGACGGTTGGGTAATTTCTCCCGTCAATCCCGTCTGGAGACAGCTCCTCTGTAAGTGACTGGGATTGATTTCACGCACATAATTTGTATTACGTAGCTATCCTGCACCCACTGCATTTTGCTGGAGAAATAATCCAGCTTTTACCGGGAGACTTTGCCACAGTTCATGAGTAAATAGACGCTGTTTGCTGTATTTTATCAGTAAGTAGACTCTGTTTGCTGTATTTTATCAGTAAGTAGACTCTGTTTGCTGTATTTTATCAGTTAGTAGACTCTGTTTGCTGTATTTTATCAGTAAATAGACTCTGTTTGCTGTATTTTATCAATAAATAGACTCTGTTTGCTGTATTTCATAAGTAAGTAGACTCTGTTTGCTGTATTTTATCAGTAAATAGACTCTGTTTGCTGTATTTTATCAGTAAATAGACTCTGTTTGCTGTATTTCATAAGTAAGTAGACTCTGTTTGCTGTATTTTATCAGTAAATAGACTCTGTTTGCTGTATTTCATAAGTAAGTAGACTCTGTTTGCTGTATTTTATCAGTAAATAGACTCTGTTTGCTGTATTTTATCAGTAAATAGACTCTGTTTGCTGTATTTCATAAGTAAGTAGACTCTGTTTGCTGTATTTTATCAGTAAATAGACTCTGTTTGCTGTATTTCATAAATAAGTCGACTCTGTTTGCTGCATGAGTAAATTGAAACCGCAGGTCCCGCCCTGCCTACAGCTCATTGGCTGACATGGCGGGTGTCACTATTCACTCTGCATTTATATTTTTATCTCAGGACGTCCCAAAGCGCTTCACAGCCAACGAAGTACTATTTTGAAGTGTAGTCACTGTTGTAATGTAGGAAACTTGCCAACCAATTGGTGCACAGCAAGCTCCCACAAACAGCAATGTGATCGTGACCAGACAAACTGTTTTTTAGTGATGTTGGTTAAAATATTGGCCCAGGACACCGGGGATAACTCCCCTGCTCTTCTTCAAAATAGTGCCATGAGATTTTTTTTTTTACGCCCACCTGAGGGGGAAGACTCGGTTTAACGTCTCATCTGAAAGACGGCACCTCCGACAGTGCGGCGCTCCCTCAGAACTGCACTGGGAGTGTCGGCCTGGATTATGTGCTCGAGTCTCTAGAGAGGGACTCGAACCTCGCGACTTTCTGACTTAGACGCGAGAGGGCGACCCACTGAGTCACGGCTAGCACCTTGCCGCTAACTGATCTCAACCATAGTTCTGGTGGTGGGGGGGAATGGGGGAGTTCGGGACTTGGCCTCATCGACCTTGAGCTGAGGAAGGATCCCTGCTCCTGATCACCACCGCGGTAAAGACCCACCCCCTTCCTATTTGCTGTAAACATGGTCAGAATTGGGCTTGGCCGCGGTGCCGCCCACGGTCGAATTGCCCATAGCCACACACGCGTGGAACCGCACCTGAGCACCAGACACAGGCAGGCCCGAGGTGCTTTTATGTGCTAAATGTAACCGGTGGCAAAATTCCCGGGATCCGCTGTCCTCGGAGAACATAAAATGGCAGACCCGCCCTTTCTCCTCGGCAGTGGGAGACCCCCGCCCTCCCATGGGACCTTGCGGGCTGCCACCTTCTCGCTATCTCCGGCTGCTGTACAAGGAAATAAATAGACGGGAGGGGCAGAGAGAGAGAGAGAGAGAGAGAGCGGGCCTCAGGAGGCCAGTCAAGCGCTACTCCAGCAGCGAGTGGGCTACAGGCGCGATGGGCCGAAGGGTCCTCTGCTGCGTGGGCAAGCTTCGACGGGTTTCCGCGGCTCTCCTGAAAGCGGCGCACAGGCGCCACGATTATAAACGTCCGGTGATCACGGGGAGGTCCTCGTCTCTCTTGCCTTGCAGCTGAACGATAAGAGCATCAGGACACCGTTCGAGGACGACCTGATGGGGGTCACCATCTACGCCAGTGGCCTCTACAAGGTCCTGGAGACCAGATTCGGGCTCCTGGTCAGGTTCGACGGCAACCACCACCTTGAGATTAAGCTGCCGGATACATACTATGGAAAGGTGAGAAGGAGTGTTACCGTGCCTATAGCGTGACGCGGTGCTCGCGAACCCGGGCGCGCGGTCACCGCGAGCGAGGTATCCTTGAATTCAAAGCGCTTTCCCCAACAAGGTAGCGACGCCTTCAGCAATTTAGTCAAGCTTGAGGCAGGGAAGGCTTGTTGATTGATCGCTATTAGACGTTGAGAAGATGTTTCCGCTTGTGGGGGAGCCCAGAGCTAGGGGGCCATCAACATAAGACAGTCACTAATAAATCCAATCGGGAATTCAGGAGAAATTTCTTTACCCAGAGAGTGGGGAGAATGTGGAACTCGCTACCACAGGGAGTGGTTGAGGCGAATAGTATAGATGCCTTTAAGGGGAAGCTGGATAAACACATGAGGGAGAAAGGAATAGAAGGAGATGTTGATGGGGTGAGATGAAGAGGGTGGGAGGAGGCTCGAGTGGAGCAGAAACACCGGCACGGACCAGGTGGGCCGAATGGCCTGTTTCTGTGCTGTAAATTCTACATCATTCTTTTTCCATAATAAATTCATGTGATGTGGGCGTCGCTGGCAAGGCCAGCATTTATTGCCCATCCCTAATTGCCCTTGAGAAGGTGGTGGTGAGCCGCCTTCTTGAACCGCTGCAGTCCGTGTGGTGAAGGTGCTCCCACAGTGCTGTTAGGGAGGGAGTTCCAGGATTTTGACCCAGCGACGATGAAGGAACGGCCGATATATTTCCAAGTCAGGATGGTGTGTGACTTGGAGGGGAACTTGGAGGTGTGGTGTTCCCATGCGCCTGCTGCCCTTGTCCTTCTAGGTGGAAGAGGTCGCGGGTTTGGGAGGTGCTGCCGAAGAAGCCTTGGCGAGTTGCTGCAGTGCATCTTGTAGATGGTACACACTGCAGCCACGGTACGCTGGTGGTGGAGGGAGTGAATGTTTAAGGTGGTGGATGGGGTGCCAATCAAACGGGCTGCTTTGTCCTGGAGGGTGTTGAGTTTCCTGAGTGTTGTTATGCGGTGGTCTTTTAAAAAAATTTATTAATTCTCGGGATTGGTCTTCGCTGGCAATGCTGGCATTTATTGCCCATCCCTAGTTGCCCTTGAGAAGGTGGTGGTGGGCCGCCTTCTTGAGCTGCTGTAGCGGCTTTGATACGACGGCGTGGCTTACAGGGCTTGACAGGGTGGATGCTGAGAGGCTGTTTCCCCCTGGCTGGAGAGTCTAGAACCTGGGGTCACAGTCTCAGGATAAGGGGTCGGCCATTTAGGACTGAGATGAGGAGAAATTTCTTCACTCAGAGGGTGGTGAATCTTTGGAGGGCTGTGGAGGCTCAGTCGTTGAGTGTATTCAGGACTGAGATCGATAGATTTTTGGACTCGAGGGGAATCGAGGGATATGGAGATCGGGCGGGAAAGTGGAGTTGAGGTCGATGATCAGCCATGATCTTATTGAATGGCGGAGCAGACTCGAGGGGCCGAGTGGCGGAGCAGGCCCGAGGGGCCGAGTGGCGGAGCAGACTCGAGGGGCCGAGTGGCCGACTCCTGCTCCTAACTCTTATGTTCTTGTGTCAGAGGGCGGTTCAGAGTCAATCCAGTAAACCTCTGTCTCTGTTCCAGGTGTGCGGTATGTGCGGTAACTTCAACAACGACGGCACTGACGAGCTCCTGATGCCCAACGGCCTCCTGGCCAAAAATGTCACTCAGTTTGGAAACAGCTGGCAGGTCGAAGGAGACAATGACCCGCGGTAAGAGAAACCAGAACAAAAGAACTTGCATTTCTATAGCGCCGTTCACCACCTGGGGACGTCCCAAAGCGCTTCACGGCCAATGAAGTACTTTTTTTGAAGTGTAGTCACTGTTGTAATGTGGGAAACGCGGCAGCCAATTTGTGCACAGCAAGCTCCCACAAACAGCAATGTGATAATGACCGGATCATCTGTTTTTTAGTGATGTTGATTGAGGGATAAATATTGGCCCCAGGACACCGGGGATAACCCCCCCCTGCTCTTCTTCCAATAGTGGCCGCGGGATCTTTTACATCCACCTGAGGGAGCGGACGGGGCCTCGGTTTAACGTCTCATCCGACAGACGACCACCTCCGACAGTGCGGCGCTCCCTCAGCACTGGCACCGGGAGTGCCGGCCGAGGTTATGCACTCGAGTCTCTGGATCGGGACACAAACCCACGACCTTCTGACTCAGAGGCGAGAGAGAGTGCGACCCACTGAGATCCTAATCACCTCGAAGATCCCGAGCTCAGTGTGGCGAGGGGGGCTTACCACGCAGCTGCTATTATATCGGGCCCTGGTGAGACCACACCTGGAGTACTGTGCACAGTTTTGGTCTCCTTACCCAAGGAAGGATATACTTCCCACAGAGGGAGTGCAACGAAGGTTCACCAGACTGATTCCTGGGATGGGGGGATTGTCCTATGAGGAGAGGTTGAGTAGACTCGGCCTATATTCTCTAGAGTTTAGAAGAATGAGAGGTGATCTCATTAAAACATACAAAACTCTTACAGGGCTTCACAGGATAGATGCAGGGAGGATGTTTCCCCTGGCTGGAGAGTCTAGAACCAGGGGTCACAGTCTCAGAATAAGGGGTCGGCCATTCAGGACTGAGATGAGGAGAAATTTCTTCACTCAGAGGGTGGTGAATCTTTGGAATTCTCTGCCCCAGAGGGCTGTGGATGCTCAGTCGTTGAGTATATTCAAGATAGAGATTGATAGATTTTTGGACTCTAGGGGAATCAAGGGATATGGAGATGGGGCGGGAGAGTGGAGTTGAGGTCGATGATCAGCCATGATCTTATTGAATGGTGGAGCAGGCTCGAGGGGCCGAATGGCCGACTCCTGCTCCTATTTCTGATGTTATGTTCTAATGCCGGTAGCTAGTTGATAAGGCTGTGCTTTTGTCACTCAGCTGCCAGTCCGATGACAGGGAGGATCTGAATCCGATGTGCACGCCTGCGGATGAGGAGGTGTTCAGGGCCCGGTGCCGGGAGCTGCTGTCGGCAAAGTACCAGAAATGCCACGGTGTGGTTAAGCCAGATCCGTTCATCGAGAACTGCGTGTTCGACCTCTGCATGTACGCTGGCATGACCTCCACGCTCTGCGACATCTTCCAGTCCTACGTCGAGGTCTGCGGGAACGAGAACATCGACATTAAGTGGAGGAACGCCACCTTCTGTCGTAAGTGCCACGGCCTGAATGTTGGTTTGTGATCCCTCCAAACCCTTTTCCCCTGGAGCCGCTGGCTTTTGCCGGTGCCCACGGCGCCATCTCCTACCAAACTCACCCAGGAGGTATTGCTTCAGTTGTACAAGGTATTGGTGAGACCGCACCTGGAATACTGCATACAGTTTTGGTGTCCATACTTAAGAAAAGACATACTTGCTCTCGAGGCAGTACAAAGAAGGTTCACTCGGTTAATCCCGGGGATGAGGGGATGGACATATGAGGAGAGGTTGGGTAGATTGGGACTCTACTCATTGAAGTTCAGAAGAATGAGAGGCGATCTTATTGAAACATATAAGATTGTGAAGGGGTTGGATCGGGTGGATGCGGGGAGGATGTTCCCGATGATGGGTGAAACTAGAACTAGGGGGCATAGTCTTAGAATAAGGAGCTGCTCTTTCAAAACTGAGATGAGAAGGAACTACTTCACTCAGAGGGTGGTAGGTCCATGGAATATGCTGCCCCAAAAAGCTGTAGAAGCTACATCATTACATAAATTTAAAACAGAAATAGACAGTTTCCTAGAAGTAAAGGGAATTAAGGGTTACGGGGAGCGGGCAGGAATTTGGACATGAGTCCAGGTTCGGATCGGTCATGGCCCTGTGGGTAGCGGAGCGGGCCCAGGGGCCGTGTAGCCTGATCCTGCTCCTATTTTGTGTGTCCAATTCTGTTAGGTTCGGGAGATGGTTCTGTGACAGTAGATTGGCGGTTAGGATCAGATCAGCCATGATCTTATTGGATGGCGGAGCAGGCTCGAGGGGCCGATTGGCCTACTCCTGCTCCTATTTCTTATGTTCTTATTTCACTCGTCGCTCGAGCGTCTCAGCGGGCTATTTAACCCGGGAAGGCATCGCAATTCTGGCTCTGCTCGCACCAAGCCCTGTACAGCTGGGATCACTGGCAGTGGTCATAGGAACAGGAGGAGGCCATTCAGCCCCTCGGGCCTGCTCCGCCATTCAATCAATTAGATCATGGCTGATCTGTATCTTATCTCCATTTATGTGCCTTTGCTCCCTATCCCTTGACACCCAAATAAAGTCTATCGCGATCAGATTTGAAAGCTCCAATTGACCCCCAGCATCCACAGGCTTTAGGGGGAGAGAGTTCCAGATTTCCACTGCCCTTTGTGTGAAATAATGCTTCCTGACTTCATCCCTGAACGGCCTGGCTCTAATTTTTTTTTTAATTCATTCCTGGGATGTGGGTGTCGCTGGCAAGGCCAGCATTTATTGCCCATCCCTAGTTGCCCCTTGAGAAGGTGGTGGTGAGCCGCCCTCTTGAACCGCTGCAGTCCGTGTGGTGAAGGTGCTCCCACAGTGCTGTTAGGGAGGGAGTTCCAGGATTTTGACCCAGCGACGATGAAGGAACGGCCGATATATTTCCAAGTCAGGATGGTGTGTGACTGGGAGGGGAACTTGGAGGTGGTGGTGTTCCCATGCGCCTGCTGCCCTTGTCCTTCTAGGTGGAAGAGGTCGCGGGTTTGGGAGGTGCTGTCGAAGAAGCCTTGGCGAGTTGCTGCAGTGCATCTTGTAGATGGTGCACACTGCAGCCACGGTGCGCCGGTGGTGGAGGGAGTGAATGTTTAAGGTGGTGGATGGGGTGCCAATCAAGCAGGCTGCTTTGTCCTGGATTTGTGCACAGCAAGGTCTCTCGAACAGCAATGCGATAAATGACCTGTTAATCTGTGTCGGCGACGTTGGCGAGGCACTTCCATTGTTCTTTTGCTAAATAGTTGCTGAGTGGTTTTTATTTATTTAATCGTTCACGGAGTTTGGGCGTCACTGGCAAGGCCGGCATTTATTGCCCATCCCTAGTTGCCCTTGAGAAGCTGGTGGTGAACCACCTTCCTGAACCGTTACAGTCCGTGCGGTGATACTTCCTTGTAGTGGTTTGATATAACTGAGTGTCTCGCTGGGCCATTTCAGAGGGCAGTTAAGAGTCAACCACATTGCTGTGGGTCTGGAGTCACATATAGGCCAGACCGGGTAAGGACGGCAGATTTCCTTCCCTGAAGGACATCAGTGAACCGGGTCGGGTTTTCCAACAATCCGATAGTTTCACGGTCACCATTACTGATACTAGGGGGGAAAAATTCAGTTTGTTGCGCCTCCCGTTAGCGCCTTAAGAGGGCGCTAATGGGGCGCAAAGCATCTAGCGCCCGGGCGCGACGATGTTTGCGCCGCTCGCGAAATTAACTAGACATTTTGCGGCGGCGCTAAACACTACCGCCACGATCTCCTGCGCCGGCAGATCGTGACATCAGTCAAATGCGCAACGCCCCGGTATCGCCACGGAGCGGATATTGAGTGGCGCCCCCTGTCTTACTGCCTGACGCTAGCAACGACAGGTTGAGGGGAGCGTTTTGCAGTCAGGAAGGGACTGGGGGAGCGCTATTTAAAGATGACCGCTTCCTGCCTTTTATTGTTGGTGACATTGTAGAACCATGCATTCTGAGAGAGAGAGAGAGAGACTTCTGGAGAGATTCACCGCTGTGTGAAGGAGTTTTGGGTACTGAGCAGCACTTTGCAGGTTCATTTTGATTTGCCCTTCCTTGTAACGATTTAGAAGAGACTGTGGGGGCTGCACTCTGAGCTCTTTCCCTGGGCCTCTCCGTTGTTCTTTCCAGCAGATTTGATGTACAGGTCTCTCCAGGCCGAGATTCAAGGCTGCAATTAGCAGGATGTGGATGGAGAGCAAGATCGACCCTCCCCTTTAAGAACTGGCCCGGGCCATTGTGTGTGTGTTCCATTGCTGACTGACATCACATGAGCTTCGCCAGCGCTCTGAGGTAGCGCCTCGCTCCTCGGCCTTTGCGCCTTAAGACAGGTGTGAAGCGCCTGATTTAGCGCTCCAATCACCTCCAGGGGCGACAAAAGTCAAGTTTGCAGTCGGAGGCAATAATTAGCGCCAGGCGCTAATCTTTGCGCCCAGCTGATAATTACGCCCCAAATGGGGCGATACTGAATTTCTCCCCCTAGCTTTTTAGTCCAGATTTAATTAATTAACTGAATTTAAATTCCACCCCCGACTGCCGTGGTGGGATTTGAACTCACATCTCCGGGTTATGAGTTCGGGCCTCTGGATTACCGGTCCAGCGACGTAGTGCGTCATTATAAAGGCAGCGCCCAGCCGCGTTTCAGTGACCTCTGCCTTCGCTCCCCCCAGCTTTTCCCTGCGGGAAGAACAGCCATTACACGGAGTGCGCCTCCGCCTGCCCGGCTACCTGCACCGACATCTACGCGCCCTCGACCTGCGCGAGCGACCGGCCCTGCGTGGAGGGCTGCGATTGCGACCGCGACTTCGTGCTGAGCGACGACCGCTGCGTCAGGCTGGAGGACTGCGGCTGCGTCGACTACACTGGCGACTACCACGAGGTGAGTATCGCGCGCGCGCGCGCGCCGCGCGGCAGCCCCCCCCAGAGCCGGTGTGTGGGGGGGAGGGGGGAGGGCGAGGAAAACGGGGAGGCGCGGCCCCGTGGACAGAACCGAACGCGCATTCAATTTCTAACCGCGTTCTGGTCGCCCGCTTCTTTCGGACAAGCCTTGGACTTATCGCCCTTTATATATTACCGAATCGCTTTTTAAAAAAACTTGCATTTACATAGCGCCTTTCCCCACCTCAGGGCGTCCCAAAGCGCTTTACAACCAGTGAAGCACTTTTTTGAAGTGTAGTCACTGTTGTAATGTGGGAGACGCAGCAGCCAATCTAGGCACAGCAAGCTCCCACACACTGCGACGTGATAATGACCGGATGATCTGTTTTTAGTGATGTTGGTTGAGGGATAATTATTGGGCCCCAGGACACCAGGGAGAACTCCCCCCCCTGCTCTTCTTCGAAATAGTGGCCCTGGGATCTTTTACGTCCACCTGAGAGCAGACGGGGGGGAGCCTGGGTTTAAGGTCCCATCCGCAAGACGGCACCTCCGATAGTGCGGCGCTCCCTCAGCACTGCCCTTCCGACAGTGCGGTGCTCCCTCAGTACTGCCCCTCCGACAGTGCGGCGCTCCCTCAGCACTGCCCCTCCGACAGTGCGGCGCTCCCTCAGTACTGCCCCTCCGACAGTGCGGTGCTCCCTCAGTCCTGCCCCTCCGACAGTGCAGCGCTCCCTCAGTACTGCCCCTCCGACAGTGCGGCGCTCCCTCAGCACTGCCCTTCCGACAGTGCGGTGCTCCCTCAGTACTGCCCCTCCGACAGTGCGGCACTCCCTCAGTACTGCCCCTCCCACAGTGCGGCGCTCCCTCAGTACTGTCCCTCCGACAGTGCAGCGCTCCCTCAGTACTGACCCTCCGACAGTGCGGCGCTCCCTCAGCACTGCCCCTCCGACAGTGCAGCACTCCCTCAGTACTGCCCCTCCGACAGTGCGGCGCTCTCTCAGTACTGCCCCTCCGACAGTGCGGCGCTCTCTCAGTACTGACCCTCCGACAGTGCAGCACACCCTCAGTACTGCCCCTCCGACAGTGCAGCACTCCCTCAGTACTGCCCCTCCGACAGTGCAGCACTCCCTCAGTACTGCCCCTCCGACAGTGCAGCGCTCCCTCAGTACTGTCCCTCTGACAGTGCAGCGCTCCCTCAGTACTGCCCCTCCGACAGTGCAGCGCTCCCTCAGTACTGCCCCTCCGACAGTGCAGCACTCCCTCAGTACTGCCCCTCCGACAGTGCGGCGCTCCCTCAGTACGGCCCCTCTGACAGTGCGGCGCTCCCTCAGTACTGCCCCTCCGACAGTGCAGCGCTCCCTCAGTACTGCCCCTCCGACAGTGCGGCGCTCCCTCAGTACTGCCCCTCCGACAGTGCGGCGCTCCCTCAGTACTGACCCTCAGACAGTGCATCGCTCCCTCAGTACTGCCCCTCCGACAGTGCAGCACTCCCTCAGTACTGCCCCTCCGACAGTGCAGCACTCCCTCAGTACTGCCCCTCCGACAGTGCAGCGCTCCCTCAGTACTGCCCCTCTGACAGTGCAGCACTCCCTCAGTACTGCCCCTCCGACAGTGCAGCGCTCCCTCAGTACTGCCCCTCTGACAGTGCAGCGCTCCCTCAGTACTGCCCCTCCGACAGTGCAGCACTCCCTCAGTACTGCCCCTCCGACAGTGCAGCGCTCCCTCAGTACTGCCCCTCCGACAGTGCAGCGCTCCCTCAGTACTGCCCCTCCGACAGTGCGGCGCTCCCTCAGTACTGCCCCTCCGACAGTGCAGCGCTCCCTCAGTACTGCCCCTCTGACAGTGCGGCGCTCCCTCAGTACTGCCCCTCCGACAGTGCAGCACTCCCTCAGTACTGCCCCTCTGACAGTGCGGCGCTCCCTCAGTACGGCCCCTCTGACAGTGCGGCGCTCCCTCAGTACTGCCCCTCCGACAGTGCGGCGCTCCCTCAGTACTGCCCCTCCGACAGTGCGGCGCTCCCTCAGTACTGCCCCTCCGACAGTGCGGCGCTCCCTCAGTACTGACCCTCAGACAGTGCATCGCTCCCTCAGTACTGCCCCTCCGACAGTGCAGCGCTCCCTCAGTACTGCCCCTCCGACAGTGCAGCACTCCCTCAGTACTGCCCCTCCGACAGTGCAGCGCTCCCTCAGTACTGCCCCTCTGACAGTGCAGCGCTCCCTCAGTACTGCCCCTCCGACAGTGCAGCGCTCCCTCAGTACTGCCCCTCGGACAGTGCAGCGCTCCCTCAGTACTGCCCCTCCGACAGTGCAGCACTCCCTCAGTACTGCCCCTCTGACAGTGCGGCGCTCCCTCAGTACGGCCCCTCTGACAGTGCGGCGCTCCCTCAGTACTGCCCCTCCGACAGTGCAGCGCTCCCTCAGTACTGCCCCTCCGACAGTGCGGCGCTCCCTCAGTACTGCCCCTCCGACAGTGCGGCGCTCCCTCAGTACTGCCCCTCCGACAGTGCGGCGCTCCCTCAGTACTGACCCTCAGACAGTGCATCGCTCCCTCAGTACTGCCCCTCCGACAGTGCAGCACTCCCTCAGTACTGCCCCTCCGACAGTGCAGCACTCCCTCAGTACTGCCCCTCCGACAGTGCAGCGCTCCCTCAGTACTGCCCCTCTGACAGTGCAGCGCTCCCTCAGTACTGCCCCTCCGACAGTGCAGCGCTCCCTCAGTACTGCCCCTCGGACAGTGCAGCGCTCCCTCAGTACTGCCCCTCCGACAGTGCAGCACTCCCTCAGTACTGCCCCTCTGACAGTGCGGCGCTCCCTCAGTACGGCCCCTCTGACAGTGCGGCGCTCCCTCAGTACTGCCCCTCCGACAGTGCAGCGCTCCCTCAGTACTGCCCCTCCGACAGTGCGGCGCTCCCTCAGTACTGCCCCTCCGACAGTGCGGCGCTCCCTCAGTACTGACCCTCAGACAGTGCATCGCTCCCTCAGTACTGCCCCTCCGACAGTGCAGCACTCCCTCAGTACTGTCCCTCCGACAGTGTGGCGCTCCCTCAGTACTGCCCCTCCGACAGTGCAGCACTCCCTCAGTACTGCCCCTCCGACAGTGCAGCGCTCCCTCAGTACTGCCCCTCTGACAGTGCGGCGCTCCCTCAGCACTGCCCCTCCGACAGTGCGGCGCTCCCTCAGTACTGCCCCTCCGACAGTGCAGCGCTCCCTCAGTACGGCCCCTCTGACAGTGCGGCGCTCCCTCAGTACTGCCCCTCTGACAGTGCGGCGCTCCCTCAGCACTGCCCCTCCGACAGTGCGGCGCTCCCTCAGCACTGCCCCTCCGACAGTGCGGCGCTCCCTCAGTACTGCCCCTCTGACAGTGCAGCGCTCCCTCAGTACTGACCCTCCGACAGTGCAGCGCTCCCTCAGTACTGCCCCTCTGACAGTGCAGCGCTCCCTCAGTACTGCCCCTCCGACAGTGCCGCGCTCCCTCAGTACTGCCCCTCCGACAGTGCGGCGCTCCCTCAGCACTGACCCTCCGACAGTGCAGCGCTCCCTCAGTACTGCCCCTCTGACAGTGCAGCGCTCCCTCAGTACTGCCCCTCCGACAGTGCAGCGCTCCCTCAGTACTGCCCCTCTGACAGTGCAGCGCTCCCTCAGTACTGACCCTCCGACAGTGCGGCGCTCCCTCAGTACTGACCCTCCGACAGTGCGGCGCTCCCTCAGTACTGCCCCTCCGACAGTGCAGCGCTCCCTCAGTACTGCCCCTCCGACAGTGCAGCGCTCCCTCAGTACTGCCCCTCAGACAGTGCAGCGCTCCCTCAGTACTGACCCTCCGACAGTGCAGCGCTCCCTCAGTACTGACCCTCCGACAGTGCGGCGCTCCCTCAGTACTGCCCCTCCGACAGTGCGGCGCTCCCTCAGTACTGCCCCTCCGACAGTGCCGCGCTCCCTCAGTACTGCCCCTCCGACAGTGCGGCGCTCCCTCAGTACTGCCCCTCCGACAGTGCAGCGCTCCCTCAGTACTGGTACCGGGAGAGTCGGCCTGGATTATGGGCTCCTGGAGTGAGACTCGAACCCACGACCTACTCACTCGGCCTCGCCCGCCCTCCAAAAGGGCCCGAAAGGCTGCGCTCGGAGCTGACGACTCACTCTGGAAGCGAGTGACGGGAGGTAAAAGGCCTTCCTGTGGAGCGGAGGCCGGCGCGCCGGCTGTTCAAATTCACGATGGGGCCTGACCGCGCACTCTGCCGCTTTCTCTTCTTCCAGTCCGGGGACAGCTGGCTGAACAAGCACTGCGACACGAAATGCACCTGCAGGAAAGGCAACCTGCGCTGCAAGGGGCACAAGTGCGGCGACAACACGGTCTGCGCGTTGAAGAAGGACGGAAAATACAAATGCACGCCCGTCTGTAAGTAGCCCTCGGAACCCCCCACCCCCTCCCCCCACCCCGTCCCCATCCCTTTGATCTTCCCAATCTGCTCCTCGCTGGGGCGGGGTGACAGCCTGATCTCGATGGCAGGACTGCACCGCACGCACCTGAATTGAGATCAAACGCTCGGCTCTCCTAGACGGCGCTTCCAGAAATAAAGATGCAAATCAGAAAGCAGACCGCACCATCTGCTGGACCCCCAACATCCCATCTTTACACCTGGGGCGCCATTTTCCCCAATGGAGGCGGCTTCCGAACACGCCCTCGTTTTTTTTTGCCAACTGTCCGAACCCGCCTCCGAACCCGCCCCCTCGGGGCTGGGGAAAATCGCCCCCAAAGTGTGAGTGGTGAGAATGGGGAACTCGCTCCCACAGGGAGTGGTTGAGGCGAATCACACAGATGCCTTGAAGGGGAGGCTAGATCAGCGCGTGAGAAGTCGCACAACACCAGGTTATAGTCCAACAGCTTTATTTGAAATCACAAGCTTTCGGAGCGCTGCTCCTTCGTCAGGTGAAGTGACCCCACCTCATTGTCTTTGATGTCATGTTTCCCTGACTGACCTGTTGGGACACCATCCACACCTTTGATTGCTGTGATTATCTCTCTGCCGAGGTGTGATAAAGGGCAGTTGGAAAGATTAACTGTAGTCACCTGGCAGTGTTCTCTGACTATATATGCTGTGCCTATATGCATCTCTTCACTTCACCTGACGAAGGAGCAGCGCTCCGAAAGCTTTTGATTTCAAATAAAGCTGTTGGACTATAACCTGGTGTTGTGCGACTTCTCACATTTGTCCACCCCAGTCCAACACCGGCATCTCCACATCATAGATAAGCGCGTGAGGGAGAAAGGAATAGAAGGGTGTAAAAGAAAGACTTGCATCTCTACAGCGCCTCCGGTCGTCCCAAAGCACTTCACAGTCAATGAAGTACTTTTGAAGTGTTGTAATGTAGGAATGTTGATGGGGGTGAGATGAAGAGGGGTGTGAGGAGGCTGGTGTGGAGCATAAACACCGGCACGGACCAACACGGTGGCATAGTGGTTAGCACTGTTGCCTCACAGCGCCAGGGACCCGGATTCGAATCCGGCCTCGGGTGACTGTCTGTGTGGAGTTTGCACATTCTCCCCGTGTCTGCATGGGTTTCCTCCGGGTGCTCCGGTTTCCTCCCACAGTCCAAAGATGTGCGGGTTAGGTTGATTTGGCTATGATAAATTGACCCTTAGTGTTAGGGGGATTAAATACGTGGGGTTACGGGGATAGGGTGGGATATGTGTCGGTGCAGGCTCGATGGGCCGAAATGGCCTCTATCTGCACTGTGGGGATTCTGTGATTCTGTGACCAGTTGGGCCCAATGGCCTGTGTCTGTGCTGTGGCCTCAATGTAAATAGGGGTGAATTTCCATGGAGGTTTGTCCGCTGTTTGTCGAAATAGCGGCCGCGGGATCTTTTAGCGTCCACCTGAGAGAGCAGACAGGGGGCCTCGGGTTTAACGTCTCATCCGAAAGACGGCACCTCCGACAGTGCGGCGCTCCCTCGGTAACTGCACTGGGAGCGTCGGCCTGGATTATGGGCTCAAGTCTCTGAGTTTCTGTGCTCTTTAAAGGGGAGGTGCGGGAGAATCCCGAGCGGAAATTCAACAACCCCCACCCTTTAGCCCCTCGTTACCTTTGCTTTGCTGGTCCAGTATCACAACCACTACACTGCCGATCCCGTGTACAATACACGCAGCGCGCTCATCCACACTATGAAGCTGGTGTCGAAAACTAAGACACAATAGTCGGGCAGGTGCTATTCATGTACCACACCACTGACACCCGACTGGACAACTCTACGCCAATATATTTACAGAAGAGACCTTGTAAAATGATGCGTTTTCGTTCAGTGGCCAGGGTTTATCGAATATAAACACTCTAGAATATTAACTCCCCCTCTTCCTCACCTCCGCCCCCACCAGAGCAAGACCACAGAATCAAACAGCGCGGGAGGAGGCCATTCGGCCCATCGTGCCTGTGCCGACTCTGTGAACGAGCTCTCCAATTAGTCCCACTCCCCCCTGCTCTTTCCCCACAGCCCTGCAAATTTCTCCTATTCCAGTATTTATCCAATTCCCTTTTGAAAGTTCCTGTTGAATCTGCTTCCACCGCCCTTTCAGGCAGCGCGTTCCAGATCACAACAACTCGCTGAGTAAAAATAATTTCTCCTCATCTCCCCCTCTGGTTCTTTTGCCAATTATCTTCAATCCGTGTCCTCTGGTTACTGACCCTCCTGCCACTGGAATCAGTTTCTCCTTATTTACTCTATCAAAACCCTTCATGATTTTGAACGCCTCTATTAAATCTCCCCTTAACCTTCTCTGCTCCAAGGAGAACAACCCCAGCTTCTCGAAGAAGATGATAGTTCTAAAACAATTCTATTCTGTTTGCCTCTTACCAGCGTTTGGGAAGTGCCTGATCTCGGGCGACCCTCACTATCTGACCTTTGACGGGTTGGCTCACCACTTCCAAGGCAAAGGTACTTACATACTGACCACCACCTTCAACAAGTCTGAGACCGTGGAGTCGTTCACCATCGCAGGCAAGAATGAAGTGCGATATAAATACTCAAGCATCTCCTACTTGTCTGCGGTCTACATCGCTGTATATGGACACGTCATAGAATTTCACATGGACAAAGTCTTTCTGGTGAGGACTACTGTGACGTAACGTTACATTGCACTAGCACATCTCCCATGGCATTGCTCTGGGGTCGTTGCCGCAGACTGATAATAATAGGTGTGTTCTCAGGATGGTTCTATTCCCTCGAGTTTAGAAGTTTAAGGGGTGATCTAATCGAGGTGTTTAAGATGATTAAAGGAGTTGAGAGGGTAGATAGAGAGAGAAACTATTTCCTCTGGTGGGGGGAGTCCAGAACAAGGGGGCAGAACCTTAAAATTAGAGCCAGGCCGTTCAGGGGTGATGTCAGGAAGCACTTCTTCACACAAAGGGTAGTGGAAATCTGGAACTCTCTCCCCCCCAAAAAAGCTGTTGAGGCCGGGGGTCAATTGAAAATGTCAAAACTGAGATTGCTAGATTTTTGTTAGGCGAGGGTATTAAGGGTTACGGAACCTAGGCGGGTAAATAGAGTTAAGATCCAGATCGGCCACGTTCTAATTGAATGGCGGAACAGGCTCGAGGGGCTGAATGGCCTCCTCCTATGTTCCTATCTTGCCCCTGCTTGTCGAGAAGTATTTCTCCCCTGCAAAGAGGGGTCGACATAAAGAGTGAGGGACTTAAAGGAGGAGAGGTGGAGGGGGTCTGGGGGTGTTAATAAGAGTTGCAAAATAAGCTGCCAGCGAAAGACATCAAAGGGAACAGTATAAACGGGTTGAAGAGCCAACAAGATTTGTTCATGGGGACGGAAGGCGTTGGGGGTGGGCGGTACGGAGAGAATGGACAAGTGGGGTTTGAGATCAATCCAACAGGGACAAGCTTGTTGGGTGTTCCTGGGCCTATAATTTCCAATGTGCTGTCATTACTTACCAGTATTGCATATACGGCAACACGGTGGCATAGTGGTTAGCACTGTTGCCTCACAGCGCCAGGGACCCGGGTTCGATTCCGGCCCCGGGTGACTGTCTGTGTGGAGTTTGCACATTCTCCCCATGTCTGCGTGGGTTTCCTCCGGGTGCTCCGGTTTCCTCCCACAGTCCAAAGATGTGTGGGTTAGGTTGATTTGGCTATGATAAATTGACCCTTAGTGTTAGATGGGGATAGGGTGGGATATGTGTCGGTGCAGGCTCGATGGGCCGAAATGGCCTCTATCTGTACTGTGGGGATTCTGTGATTCTGTCTGTGATATACAGTTATACGACAGTAATTCCACCCATTGAGGCTAGGGATCTAATGCTGAAGGACTGGAAACTTTGAATAGCTGACCCATCGAGCAGGTGGGTCCCCATTGTCTTATTTAGTTTGTGATTCCTCTGATACTCTTGGACTGTTGAGTCGGGGCACAGCTCCCTCTCAGCAAGGACAGAGAATGCTGGAAACACTCAGCAGGTCAGGCAGCATCTGTGGCAAGAGAAAGAAACAAAGAAAGAAAAGGCTTGCATTTCTATAGCGCCTTTCACGACCACCGGACGTCTCAAAGCGCTTCGCAGCCAATGAAGCACTTTTTTTTAAAAGTGCGGTCGACGTTGTAATGTGGGAAACGCGGCAGCCAATCCGCGCACAGCAAGATCCCACAAACAGCGACGGGATAACGACCAGATCATCCGTTTTAGTGATGTTGATTGAGGGATAAATGTTGGCCAGAAACAGAGTTAACGTTTCGAGGTCGGTGACCTTTCGTCAGGACTGGAAAAAGTTAGAGATGTGACAGGTTTTGAAGCGAGTGTAGGGGGGCAGGGAAAGTGGGGAGGGGAGGAGAGAACAAAAGGCAAGGTCTGCGATAGGGTGGAAGGCAGGAGAGATTAAAAGACAAAAGGGATGATGGTGCGAGGGGAAAGGAGATGGTAATGGGACAAGTAAAGAAACAAAAAATGGGTCTAGATTCGAGGAGGTGTAAATGGCGATGGCAGAATCATCAACAGTTGCCGTCTGAAAAAATAGGGTCAGAGGTTATGGTCTGAAATTGTTGAACTCGATATTGAGTCCAGAAAGCTGTAAAGTGCCCAATTGAAAGATGAGGTGCTGTTCCTCGAGCTTACGTTCAGCTTCATTGGAACAGTGTAATAGGCCGAGGGCGGTGAGGTCAGAGTGGGCGTGGAGCGGTGAATTAAAGTGACAGGCGACCGGAAGCTCGGGGTCACACTTACAGACTGAACGGAGGTGTTCCGCAAAGCGGTCACCCAATCTGCGTTTGGTCTCCCCAATGTAGAGGAGACCACATCGTGAGCAGCGAATACAGTATACTAAATTGCAGGAAGTACAAGTAAATCGCTGTTTCACCTGGAAGGGGTGTTTGGGGCCCTGGACAGTGGGAAGGGGGGAGGTAAAAGGGCAGGTGTTGCGTCTCCTGCGCTTGCACGGGAAGATGCCGGGCGAAGGGGAGAGGGTGATTGAAAAGTGGACCAGGGTGTCACAGAGGGACTTTACACAAAGTTTCATTCATTGCTCTGCTCATCTGGTGTTTCAAATCAATTCATTTCTTTATCCCGGCCGACGTTTTTAAATAAAGTTATCTGCCTTCTTGACACAGCTGGATGACGAAATGATAACACCGCCATACAAGTCACGCGAAGGTTTCAAAGTTTTCCAGAAAGCCACCACCCTGTACCTGGAGACAGAATCTGGCATCTCGGTCAACTTTGATGGGTATGAAAATGCAGGTAAGAGAGATTTGCAAAGAGCTGGTTTAATTTGCCCTGTGTGTAACGTAAGGGGGTCTGGTAAGTGTGGTGGGCAGCGGTACCAGTCGTACCAATGGTACGAGCCTCCTGAAGTCGTGGGTTCAAAGCCCACCATGGCCAGGTATGGAACAGAATTCAAGAAAAAAAGAGAGACCTGCATTTCTATAGCGCCTTTCACCACCTCAGGACATCCCAAAGTGCTTTACAGCCAATGAAGTACTTTTTGAAGTGTGGTCACTGTTGTAATGTGGGAAATGCGGCAGCCAATTTGCGCACAGCAAGCTCCCACAGACAGCAAGGTGATAATGACCTGATCATCTGGTTTCGTTAGGTTGATTGAGGGATAAATATTGGCCCTGGACACCCCTTGCTCTTCTTCAAACTAGGGATCTTATACGTCCAGCTGAGAGGGCAGACGGGGGCCTCGGTTTAACGTCTCATCCGAAAGACGGCACCTCCGACAGTGCGGCACTCCCTCAGCACTGCACTGGGAGTGTCGGCCTGGATCTTTACGCTCGCCTCGCAGGAGCGGGACTTGAACCCACGACCTTCTGACTCAGAGGCGAGAGAGAGAGTGCGACCCACCGAGCCGCGGGTGAAAGATCTGTGGGGTGGAACCAGTCAGAGTGAACAGTGGCGCTTTGAGGGTTCATATGCTACATTTCCGGTTGATAACCTTTGGGATCAGGGCGTATCTATCGAGAACTTTCCATCAGGACATGAACTGGGTGGGGTAGAGTCCACAGGAGGGTAGATTGTAACATGGTCTGTGGAAGGGGCGGGCCTGTGGAGATCAGATCCCCGTACTCCTCCTTATCCCCTGCACAAGCCCACTGGTTTCCCCCCGTGACAACACCGGTGGACTGCACCTCCGACAACGCAGCACTCCCGCAGAGGAGTCAACCTTAGATATTGTGCTCGAGTCTCTGGAGTGGGACTTGAACCCACAACCTTCTGATGCTCAGAACCCTCCTCTCTCTCTTCAAGTCAGGTGAACAGGGCCATGAAAAATGCAAGCCAAGCACTGGGGTTGATTTCTAGAGGAATCGTGCCGCCCAGTGAGCCACGGCTGACACTTCAGTAAGTCATAAGTCTGGGCATTTGTGATCAGCCAGCAGAACAACATCATGACAGGAGCTGCCATGGTGGTCCTGAAAAACCCAGGCCACTCCGGCCATCATGGGATTCTGACTCCTGACTCCCCAAAGCCTTTCCACCATCTACAAGGCGCAAGTCAGGAGTGTGATGGAATACTCTCCACTTGCCTGGATGAGTGCAGCTCCAACAACACTCGAGAAGCTCGACACCATCCAGGACAAAGCAGCCCGCTTGATTGGCACCCCATCCACCACCTTAAACATTCACTCCCTCCACCACCGGCGCACCGTGGCTGCAGTGTGTACCATCTACAAGATGCACTGCAGCAACTCGCCAAGGCTTCTTCAGCAGCACCTCCCAAACCCGCGACCTCTTCCACCTAGAAGGACAAGGGCAGCAGGCGCATGGGAACACCACCACCTCCAAGTTCCCCTCCAAGTCACGCACCATCCTGACTTAGTATATTGGCCGTTCCTTCATCGTCGCTGGGTCAAAGTCCTGGAACTCCCTCCCTAACAGCACTGTGGGAGTACCTTCAGCACACGGACTGCAGCGGTTCAAGAAGGCGGCTCACCACCACCTTCTCGAGGGCAATTAGGGATGGGCAATAAAGGCTGGCCTTGCCAGCAACGCCCTGATCCTATAAAAACGAATTTTAAAAAAAAATGCCAGTCCCCACACTATGTGGTTGACGCTTAATGCCCTCTTGATGTAGCCCAGCGCTCAAAACAGGTGAAGAAGGCCCACCACAACCTTCTCGGGACAACTAGGTGGGAGAGAGAGGCGCAAGACAGAGGAGCTTGAGAATTCATAGGGGTAAAAATTCAGTTGGTTGCGCCTCCCGTTAGCGCCTTAAGAGGGCGCTAATGGGGCGCAAAGCCACTAGCGCCCGGGCGCAGCGATGTTTGCGCCGCTCGGGAACTTAACTAGACATTGTGCGGCGGCGCTAAGCTTTACCGCTGCGACCACCTGCGCGCGCAGATTGTGACATCATTCCATGGTGCAACGCCCTTGTGGCGCCCCAGAGCGGAAATTGAGTGGCGCCCCCTGCCTTACCGCTTGGCGCATCCAACGACCGGAAGACTGGAACGCTATCAATCGCTGTGGGGCTGGGGGGGCGCTATTTAAAGGGGGCCTCTTCCTGTCTTTTTCTGTGGTTGACATTTTTGCACCACTCGTTCTGAGAGAGAGAGAGAGATTCGGAGAGAGAGAAAGAGAGACTTCTGCATTGAGTCAACGCTGTGTGAGGTAGTTTTGCCTACTGATCCTAACTTCGCTGGTACTTTGGTTGCTGTCCTTCATAACTTTGCTTGCAAAGAGACTATGGGGGCTGCACTGATTGGGGGCGTCGTCCTGCTCCAGCTGAATCAGATGACACAGAGACGCAGAGAGAGAGTGGCAATGATGGCCAGACGGAGGAGGGCCAACAGGCGTATGTACAGGAGAGCTTACCCTCCCAGGGTATATCGTGAACAGCTCTCCTACATTCATATGTCTGAGAAGCTGTGTTTGCGAAGGCTGCGATTCAGCAAGGAGGTGGTCACTGAGCTCTGCCGCCTGCTGCAGCCAGATCTGCAGCCTCAACTGAGGTCCAGGACGTCTCTGTCAGTGGCAGTGAAGGTCACAGTGGCTCTCAACTTCTATGCTACTGGCTCATTTCAAGCTGCTGCTGGGGACCTTGCCAATATCTCCCAGTTCGCGGTGCATTGCTGCATCCGGCAGGTCACAAATGCCCTCTTTAAAAGGAGACGAGAGTTCATCTCTTTCCCCATGACCCCAGACAAGCAGCGTGACCGCGCTCTGGGCTTTGCGAGGATAGCGGGCTTCCCCATGGTGCAGGGCGCCATTGACTGCACGCATGTGGCTTTGCGTGCTCCACATGAGAATGCCGAGGAATTCCGGAACAGAAAGGGGTTCCATTCCTTGAATGTTCAGTTGGTCTGTGACCACAGACAGCTGATACTCGCTGTCAATGCCCACTATCCTGGCAGCTGCCACGATGCTTTCATCCTGCGCCAGACTACTGTGGCAGAACTTTTCGAGGCACCGCATCAGCCAGTTGGTTGGCTTCTCGGGGACAAGCGGTATCCATTGAGCACCTGGCTGATGACACCGCTCCGTACGCCCAACACCCCTGCTGAGCTGCGGTACAACGAGAGCCATCAAGCTACCAGGAACATCATTGAGCGCACAATCGGCGTGCTGAAGCAACGGTTCCGCTGTCTCGACCATTCTGGAGGAGCCCTGCAGTACTCGCCTGAGCGAGTATCCAACTTCGTAGTTGTGTGCTGCATGTTGCATAACATGGCAATCGTCAGGACCCAGCCAATGCCACCAGGCCTTGGAGCACCACCAGAGGAGGAGGAGGAAGAGGAGGAAGAGGACGAGGAGGATGATCATCAGCAGCACCAAGGCGGGAGGGCGGCCCACAATGGTGAAACTGCAAGGGCCGTCCGTCAACGGCTGATAGCAAGCCGCTTCTAGGGCCCCTGCTGTGGAAATGGCTTCTGCCATTGCTAACAACATCAATGAACCCAGCACGCAACCCCTAAGCCGGCCAAGGCACCAATGATTCCAAACACCAAACATGTATATTTTGAATACAAAAACTTATTTATTTTACAAACTCTGTGTGTGTCATTTCCTCATGACAAACTCATAGAAATAAACACAAAAAAACAGTCATTAACATAACTGGTTCTCACAACCTGGAGATAATGTCCAAAACACTAGACAAAAGTTGGACCACGAAACTCGGCCTTTAATAAAAAAATGACCAGCATTTTGTCACACCTCCTACTTTTTGCCCTTCGAGGGTGATCTCCTTCCCTTGCGCACTTCCCCCCTTCTAACCCTACTGCTCCTCCGTAATGGGACCTCAGTGGCTGCAGCAAGGCTGGTGGAAGGCTGCAGATTGTCAGACCCTGACACTGCAGATGCCCCTGAAGGACGGCCTCGACCAGTTCTGGGCCTGGAGGGCCCGGCTGCAGACTGCACCAACTCTGCATGGGCGGCAGCAGTCTGTCCTACAGGCGGTGGCAAGTGCAGTGGAGAAGTGACAGTGTTGGCAGCAGGAATGCTGTCATCGTGAGAGAGGACAGCAACTCCCTGCTCGCCCGACACACTGGCACTCCCACGGGGCAGCACTTCAGCATCCGGAGCAATCTGCTGGAGCACAGATTGCTGGCCTGCTGCGGCGCGGTGAGAGCCCCAGGGACATGTGAACGAACCATCGAGGTTGGCAGCAGTCAGTGCTCGCGTGGCCTCAATCTGAGTCTGCATGAGAGCAGTCAGAGATGGGATCACGGCAGTCAGTGACTGAATTGCAGCACTAAGCATTAGTGTGGCATCCGCCTGTGCTACAGCGAAGTGCTCCACACTCCTTGCCAGTGACTCAATGCATTCGGGCATCCTTCCCACTGCACCCATGAGCTCAGTGTGCATGCCCACCGCCTGGGTGTTCATTTCTGCGATCAGCCGCTCCTCCTCTGCGTCCATTGCAGTAGGAGTCGCTGGCATACTCTCCCTCTGGGGAGAAGGCCCCCGTTCTTCCCTACCCCCATGGCGTTGCTGCAGCCCGCTGGGTCCTGGAGCTTCACCCTCATCAGACCCTTCCCCCCTGCTCCCCTCCAGGGAAGGCGTGTTCCCAGTGTGGGCATGGGCTTCCTCGGGAGAGGGTGGCACTGATGCTCCGGTTTCCTCTTCCTCCTCGGCTGCAGCTTCACTCCCACTGGCAGCTTCAGGGCCCGTCTCCTCAGCTGGTGAATCACCATCTGAAAGCAGGGAGGTACAAGAGTGGCTTTAGCGTGAGGACAGGGTGGCAGTAAGGGAGGAATAAGTGCAGCGAGTTAGCAAGTTGGATTGAAAGTGTCAAAGGCTGGTGTTGTGAGGGACAAGTGGAAGGACAGAGGACAAAAAGGTGATGACCTTACCATTGCTGTCCAGAACGGGGTCGGCGTCTCCAGTGGCGACGGGACCGATCACCCGGCTTGCCACAATCCTGTGGACGTGCTCCTCAAGATCGCTGAGGGGTTGCAGCTGAGGCCGCCCTCCACCTGTCCATTGCTGCTGTCTCCTATTATGAGCCAGCTTAGCCTGCAAGAAAAAGGACGGCGTCTGAGTAAATATACAGCCATGGTCTTGCCTGATGTGCCTCCCATAGGTGAATAGCCCTTACTGTATGCAGCCATGGTCTTGCCTGATGTGCCTCCCATAGGTGAATAGCCCTTACTGTATGCAGCCATGGTCTTGCCTGATGTACCTCCCATAGGTGAATAGCCCTTACTGTATGCAAAGTGTGGAATGTGTGTGTGTGTTTCATGAAAGGGCCATAGGTGTTGGATGAGTGTTGTGCATTGGGGTTTTAAGACCCTCTGGCCATAGAGTGAGGTTGAGATGGAGGGATGGAGAGGTATTGAGAAAAAGCCACTCACCCTGACGACCTGAGTGAGGTCGTTGAACTTTTTGCGGCATTGAGTATGGGTCCTGGGCACCATGCTCCTGGAGGAGACGCTCTGAGCCACCTCCCTCCACACTCTTCTGTACTCGCGTGGCAAAGGCCTCCTGCCACTCTCAGGGAAGAGTATACATCTTCTGCGCTCCACCGCGCCAACCAGAGCATCCAAGGCCCGCTCGGTGAAGCGCTGAGCTCGTTCTCTCACCCTCTCCATCCTTGGCAGCAAAATGGATTCACAGGTCTCTCCAGGCCGAGATTCAAGGCTGCAATGAGCAGGGTGTGGCTGGGGAGCAAGTTGGCCCCCCCGCTTTAAGAACTGGCCGGCGCCAGTGTGTCTGTGTTCCCTCGCTAACTGGCAGCACCTGCGCTGCGCTCGTGCGCTGAGTTAGCGCCTCACTGCTCGGCCTTTGCGCCTTAAGACAGGTGTGCAGCGCCTGATTTAGCGCTCCACTCACCTCCTGGGGTGGTAAAAGTGAAGTTTCCAGTCAGTGGCGATAATTAGCGCCAGGCGCTAATTTTTGCGTCCAGACGATATTTGCGCCCCAAACGGGGCGCGACCTAATTTTTCCCCCATAGTCATAGGGGGAAAAATTCAGTTGGTTGCGCCTCCCGTTAGCGCCTTAAGAGGGCGCTAATGGGGCGCAAAGCATCTAGCGCCCAGGCGCGGCGAAGTTTGCACCGCTCACGAAATTAACTAGACATTTTGCGGCGGCGCTAAACACTACCGCCACGATCTCCTGCACTGGCAGATCATGACATCACTCGAGTGCGCAACGCCCCGGTATCGCCCCGGAGCGGATATTGAGTGGCGCCCCCTGCCTTACCGCCTGACGCTAGCAACGACAGGTTGAGGGGAGCGTTCTGCAGTCATGAAGGGAAAGGGGGAGCGCTATTTAAAGGTGACCGCTTCCTGCCTTTTATTGTTGGTGCCATTTTTGAACTATGCATTCTGAGAGAGAGAGAGGGAGAGACTTCTGGGGAGATTCAACGTTGTGTGAAGGAGTTTTGGGTACTGAGCAGCACTTTGCAGGTTCATTTTGATTTGCCCTTCCTTGTATCGATTGAGCAGAGACTGTGGGGGCTGCACTCTGAGCTCTTTGCCTGGTACTCTCCATTGTTCTTTCCAGCAGATTTGATGTGCAGGTCTCTCCAGGCCGAGATTCAAGGCTGCAATGAGCAGGATGTGGATGGAAAGCAAGATTAACCATCCCCTTTAAGAACTGGCCCGTGCCATTGTGTGTGTGTTCCATTGCTGACTGACATTACATGAGCTTCGCCAGCGCTCTGAGGTAGCGCCTCGCTCCTCGGCCATTGCACCTTAAGACAGGTGTGAAGCGCCTGATTTAGCGCTGCAATCACCTCCAGGGGCGATAAAAGTCAAGTTTGCAGTCGGTGGCGATAATTAGCACCAGGCGCTAATCTTTGCGCCCGGCCGATAATTGCGCCCCAAATGGGGCGATACTGAATTTCTCCCCCACAGAGTCATAACGGCACAGAAGGAGGCCATTCGGCCCATCGAGTCCGTGCTGGCTCTCTGTAGAGCAATCCAGTCAGTCCCATTCCCCCGCTCAATCCCCGTAGCCCTGCAAGTTTATTTCCCTCAAGTGCCTATCCAGTCTCCCCTTGAAAGCATTGAGTGTCTCCGCTTCCACCACTTCTGTCGGCAGCGAGTTCCAGGTCCTCACCACTCGCTGCGTAAAAAAGTTTGTCCTCTATCTCTTGCCCAAAACCTTAAATCTGTGTCCACTAATCCTTGTACCATCAACTAGTGGGAACAGCCTTTCCCCGTCTAGCCTATCCAAACCCGTCAAAATCTTGTACACCTCTATCAAATCACCCCTCAACCTCCTTTGCTCTAATGGAAACAAATCCAGCTTCTCTAACCTGTCCTTGTAGCTAAGATCCCCCATCCCCAGAACCATTCTGGTGAATCTCCTCTGCACCCTCTCAAGGGCCTTCACTTCTATAAACATTGGCATTAAATGCAACCGAACCGGTGTCTGGATCCCGAGAATTGCGTCTGCTATTTCTTTGAGCAAGGACAGCAGTCCAGTGTTGGCGTTGCCGGGCCGTGTATTGCGTTTCCTTCTCAAAGACACCTCCATATCGGTGTAAGAGGCAAAGTGCTCCAAAACTGAAGCCAAGTTTCACTCTTTGCTCTGCTGGTCTGGTATTTCAAATCACAACATTTCTTTACCTCGGCCGATGTTTTTTAAATAAAGTTATCTCCCTTCTCGAGACTGCTGGATCGCGAAAAGGTGAAACCACTCGTCCTTGTTCTCACATCCCTCCGTGGCCGCGCCCCCTCCCTATCTCTGTAACCTCCTCCAACCCCACAACCCTCCCGAGATCTCTGCGCTCCTCCAATTCTGGCCTCTTGAGCATCCCCGATTTCAATCGCTCCACCATTGGCGGCCGTGCCTTCAGCTGCCTGGGCCCCAAGCTCTGGAATTCCATCCCTAAACCTCTCCGCCTCTCTCTTTCCTCCTTTAAGATGCTCCTTAAAACCTACCTCTTTGGGTCATCTGCCCTAATATCTGCTTGTGTGGCTCGGTGTCAAATTGTGTTTAATAATCGCTCCTGTGAACGTTAAAGGCGCTGTATAAATGCAAGTTGTTGTTCCACGACCGATTAACTATCATTGTGTTCTGGAGCACAGGAACAGCCCTGATGTAAGAACACTACTAGGCACTTGGTCTAAGCGTTAAACAAAGCTTTAATCAACTGTTTTTCAACATGGAGATCGAGTTGTGTCCTTCACTAGTTCCTGTTAAAGAATGTCCTGAGCAAGCTGGGCCCATGCCCGAGTATTTATACTCTCCCTGGACAGCGCCACCAGCAGGACGCCCAGTATTATTTCATAAGTCATTTCCACATGAATGACAAGATTCATGTCAAGCCCCTCAAAGCTATCGTCCCTGGGTGGGCTCGAACCCCCAACCTTTCGGCCAAACGCGCTAACCGATTGCGCCACAGAGACATGCCTGGCCCTGCTGTTGGTCCATGTACTTCATTTTGACCAAAAAGAATGATGCTGTAGAAGGGGTGGGGGTCACTTAAAATGGAATAACGTCTTCCTCGGAGCCCATACCTTGGTGTGTAGGCCGTGCCGACAAGGCCATGTTTATTGCCCATCCCTCAGTTACATGCAGGCCAGAGCGGGTACCTGTCCCCCAAAGGACATGAGCGAAGCAGTTGGGTTTGTAACCACAATCCGGCAGCTTTGATATCCTGTTCTGGTTCCCCGCTCACGAGTTACTCATTGAAGTCATTGCCAGTGGTGAACTTTGAACTCGCACCCTACGGGTTGCGAGTACGGTCGCCAGCTCGGGTTGGACGTATTCCTGGAGGTTCCATCACGTGACCTCCCCGCCTCCAGCCGCCTCGCCCACACCCTCTCGCCATTGGTCGCCCGACACGCCCATCCTCGCTACGCTCCGCCTTCCCGGCCAATTGGAAAATGAACAGACTCTTCGTTATCCGATTGGATCATTTCTCTCGGTCGCTCAGTCGTTGAGTATATTCAAGACTGAGATCGATAGATTTTTGGATATTAAGGGAATCGAGGGATATGGGGATAGTGCAGGAAAGTGGAGTTGAGGTCGAAGATCAGCCATGATCTTATTGCATGGCGGAGCAGGCTCGAGGGGCCAAATGGCCGACTCCTGCTCCTATTTCTTATGTTCTTATGTTCTCTCACTAACAAGCTAAATCGTTCAAAGACATTTTTTTGAATGTCCCCGTGACGTTTGCCCCTGGTTGCTCGCAGCGGTGTCCTGGAGATGAATCTTCAATTCCACGAGACTCCAGGCCAATTCTGGAGGGTTGTCATGGCAGCCCGAGTTCCAAGTCCACAAGCAGAACCGCTACATTACTTTACCCACTGTCCCACCAAACTGCAGCCTCCTTCCTCGGGCCCCGACTCGCACCCTCTGCTCTTCTAACTCCGGTCGGTTGCGCATCCCCTCCACCCTCCGCTGCACCAGCCGCCCCGACTCTTCCGCCACAGCCCCCTCTAGAATTCTATTCCCAAGCTCCTCAGTTTTACGCATCTCTCTCGCACCGTCGCAAGCCCCCTCTAAAACTCGCCTCTCTCTCGGTGCCCCCCCCCCCGCCGGACTCCGTCCCTAACCTCTCTGCTGCTTCCTGCTCCACGGCAGGTTAGGTCTAAGCTGCCGATTGCCTCCACGACTGCAGTGTGTACCATCTACAAGGTGCGCTGCAGCAACTTGCCAAGGCTTCTTCGGCAGCACCTCCCAAACCCGCGACCTCTTCCACCTAGAAGGACAAGGGCAGCAGGCGCACGGGAACACCACCACCTCCAAGTTCCCCTCCAAGTCACACACCATCCTGACTTGGAAATATATCGTCCGATCCTTCATCGTCGCTGGGTCAAAATCCTGGAACTCCCTCCCTAACAGCACTGTGGGAGTACCTTCACCACACGGACTGCAGCGGTTCAAGAAGGCGGCTCACCACCACCTTCTCAAGGGGCAAATAGGGATGGGTGATAAATGCCGGCCTCGCCAGCGACGCCCACATCCTTTGAACGAATAAATAAATAAAAAAAGATGCCGCTTAACGCCAAGCTCCCTCGTTTGTCCTCCTCCAGATATTATCATTCCCAGCCTGTACAAGAGAAAGGTCCGGGGGCTGTGCGGCAACTACGACGGGCGGTACAGGAACGACTTCACCTTGCCGAATGGCACACGGGTTTCCAACCTCAATGTGTTTGGGAACAGCTGGAAAGTGGCTGACAACGGAGACGACGGAGACAACGGACACGACGGAGATGACGAAGATGATGAAGATGATGAAGATGATGAAGACGATGAAGACAACCGACTGTGGAAGCAGGCGCAGCCATCCGACACAAGGAGAGACAAGTGAGTAACAGCAAACGGGGAACACAACGGCCGTGTCTCCATTAGAGGCCCAGTAGTTCCATGTGGTAGGCACTCAACCATACAAGAAAGAAAGAGCTTGCATTTCTATAGCGCCTTTCACCACCTCAGGACATCCCAACGCGCTTCACAGCCAATGAAGTACTTTTCTGAAGGGTCGTCACTGTTGTGATGTAGGAAATGCGGCAGCCAATTGGCCCCCCGTCCACCACCTTAAACACTCACTCCTTCCACCACCGGCGCACCGTGGCTGCAGTGTGTACCATCTACAAGATGCACTGCAGCAACTCGCCAAGGCTTCTTCGACAACACCTCCCAAACCCACAACCTCTACCACCTAGAAGGACAAGGGCAGCAGGCGCATGGGAACACCATCACCTCCAAGTTCCCCTCCGAGTCACACACCATCCTGACTTGGAAATATATCGGCCGATCCTTCATCGTCGCTGGGTCAAAATCTTGGAACTCCCTCCCTAACAGCACTGTGGGAGCACCTTCACCACACGGACTGCAGCGGTTCAAGAAGGCGGCTCACCACCATCTTCTCGAGGGCAATTAGGGATGGGCAATAAATGCTGGCCTTGCCAGCGACGCCCACATCCCATAAACGATTTTTTATTTTTAATTGCGCACAGCAAGCTCCCATGAACAGCACTGTGATGATGACCAGATCGTCAGTCTTTTCCTTTGGTGATGCTGTTTGAGGGATAAATGTTGGCCAGGACACCGGGGAGACACTCCCCCCCTGCTCCTCTTCGAAATGGTGCCGCCACCCATGTCAATTGTAGACCCTCGACTATACCGACCGGTGATCGAGCACGGGGCTGTTGTGGTGTCGGCCGTGGGTCAGTGGGTCGCACTCTCTCTCTCGCCTCTGAGTCAGAAGGTCGTGGGTTCCAAGTCCCGCTCCAGAGACTCGAGCACGTAATCCAGGCCGACACTCCCAGTGCCGTTACTGAGGGAGGTGCCGTCTTTCGGATGAGACGTTAAACCGAGGCCTCCGTCTGCTCTCTCAGGTGGACGTAAAAGATCCCACGGCTGCTATTGGAAGAAGAGCAGGTGGGGGGGAGTTCTCCCCGGTGTCCTGGGGCCAATATTTATCCCTCAACCAACATCACCAAAAAGAGATGATCTGGTCATTCTCACATTGCTGTTTGTGGGAGCTTGCTGTGCGCAAATTGGCTGCCGCGTTTCCGACATTGCAACAGTGACTACACTTCAATAAAAGTACTTCATTGGGACGTCCTGAGGTCGAGTAAATGATTTAGTTGACCCTTTGTTGGCAGCTACTGTCAGCGGCGTTGCTACAAATGAAGACGCTGGAGTCACATTTCTCTGTCCGCTATTGTAACCCGATCGTTTTAACGGCAGACGGAAAATTGTCGAAGGACGGATCAAAATTTGCCCGCTGACACGGGGAAAGAGCAGGAGGAGGGGAGAGGGGCAGTGGGACTAATCGGAGAGCTCGTTCAAAGAGCCGGCGCCGGCACGATGGGCCAAATGGCCTCTGACATGAATCTTGTCATTCATGTATGAAGTAATCCTGGGCGGCCTGCTGGTGGCGCTGTCCAGGGAGAGTATAAATACTCGGGCATGGGCCCAGCTTGCTCAGGACATTCCTCAACAGGAACTAGTGAAGCTTTTATAAGTATATCAAGAGGAAAAGACTGGTGAAAACCAAAGTTGGTCCATTGCAGTCAGATACGGGGGAATATATAACGGGAAATAAGGAAATGGCAGACCAACTAAATGCATACTTTGGGTCAGTCTTTACGAAGGAAGACACAAAAAACCTCCCTGGGATATCGGGAAAAATAGGGACATTGGCAAAGGAGGAACTGACGCAAATCAATATCTCTAAGGATATGGTGTTAAGGAAGCTAAAGGGATTGAAGGCGGACAAATCCCCAGGGCCTGATAACATGCATCCTAGGGTACTAAAGGAGGTGGCCCTAGAGATAGCGGATGCACTAAGTATGATTTTTCAGAATTCATTAGACTCGGGAACAGTGCCCATGGATTGGAGGGTAGCTAACGTTACCCCACTATTCAAAAAGGGGGGTAGGGAAAAAGCAGGTAATTACAGACCTGTAAGCCTTACATCAGTTGTGGGCAAAATGCTGGAGTCCATCATTAAGGATGAAATAGCGGAGCACTTAGCAAATGGGGACAGGATAGGACAGAGTCAACATGGATTTACAAAGGGTAAATCGTGCTTGACTAATCTATTGGAATTTTTTGAGGGAGTAACTGGTAAAATAGATGGGGGAGAGCCAGTAGATGTGGTGTACCTGGACTTCCAAAAGGCCTTCGATAAGGTCCCACATAAAAGATTAGCATGGAAAATTGAAGCTCATGGGATAAAGGGGAAAGTATTGACGTGGATAGAGAACTGGCTGTCAGATAGAAAACAGAGAGTTGGAATAAACGGCTCATTTTCTGAATGGCAGGCAGTAACAAGTGGGGTACCACAGGGATCTGTCCTGGGTCCCCAGCTGTTCACAATTTACATTAATGACCTGGATCAGGGAGTCGGATGCAGCATTTCCAAATTTGCAGACGACACTAAACTAGGAGGGGGGGTGGGCTCAGAGGAGGAGACCAGGAAGCTCCAGAGCGATTTGGACAGACTGGGTGATTGGGCGGATAAATGGCAGATGCACTATAATGTGGACAAGTGCGAAGTTATCCACCTTGGGTGCAGGAACGGGAGGGCAAATTATTATTTAAATGGCAATAAATTGGGAGAGGGGGAAGTACAGAGAGACCTGGGTGTTCTTGTACACCAGTCACTGAAGGCGAGCATGCAGGTGCAACAGGCGGTCAAGAAGGCAAACAGTATGCTGGCCTTCATAGCAAAAGGGTTGGAATACAGGAACAGGGATACCTTGCTGCAGCTGTACAGGGCACTGGTGAGACCACACCTCGAGTACTGTGTACAGTTTTGGTCGCCTCATCTGAGGAAAGATGTTCTTGCCATGGAGGGGGTGCAGCGGCGATTCACCAGGCTGATACCAGGAATGGCGGGATTGACCTATGAGGAGAGACTATGTAGTTTAGGGATGTACACACTGGAGTTTAGAAGATTGAGAGGGGACCTCACAGAAGTGTATAAAATTCTGACAGGTCTAGACAGACTAGATGCAGAAGGAATGTTTCCCTTGGCGGGTGAGAACAGAACTAGAGGACATAATTTAAGGATAAGGGCTAAACCATTTAGGACAGAAATGAGGGGGAATTTCTTCACTCAGAGGGTGGTGAACCTGTGGAACTCATTGCCACAGAGGGCAGTGTACGCCAGCTCATTAAATATATTTAAGAGGGAATTAGATATAATTCTACAGGCAAAAGGGGTTAAGGGTTACGGAGAGAAGGCGGGGACGGGATACTGAATTGGAGGATCAGCCATGATCTCATTAAATGGCGGAGCAGGCTCGAAGGGCCGGATGGCCTACTCCTGCTCCTATCTTCTATGTATCTATGTATCTATGACACAACTAGAAAAACTGTTGATTAAAGCTTTGTTTAACGCTTAGACCGAGTGCCGAGTAGTTTTCTTAGGTCAGCCTCCTTCTGTGCCGTAACGTTCGGTGACAGCGCCGTCACTTCTCGCCTGCGAATTGCCAGCTCCCATGCAGAACGCAAGCCCCTGGCTGGACATAGTCCATCCTTTTGTTGCGCCAGTCTTTGTTTCGGCTGCTAAGTTGTGCTTTTCCACCCGGGACAGGCGTGAAGCCGTTAACCAGGACAGCGACCCCGAGCCCGAGACAGGATTTTTGGTGGGCTGCACCAGCGACCAGCTGGCCGTAATCAACAGCACGGCTTATTGCCGGGCCATTTTAGACCCTCAGGGGCCCTTCCGAGACTGCCATCCGTACATCGATCCGGAGACGTATTACCAGTGAGTATCATTCTACAGCACTTGGCTGCGGTGGGGGTTTGATACGACGCGTGGTGTGCAAAGGGGGTAGACTTCAAGGGAGCCTAAAGAATTCCCGTTCTTCAAACCTTTGGGGCGAGTTCTTTTCTTGACTCCCTCTACCACGTCCCTGTTGGGCTGGCTGACAAAGGCCGTGAGCAGCGACACACTGGAAGGCCCCATGGAGATAGTGTGGATGCAATTGGCTTGGTTGTGTGTGAGGTAAATGGGAGAAATATTGGAAGACAAAAAGAAAAATAATGCGGGTGCTGGAAATCTGAAATAGAAACAGAAAATGCCGGGAACACTCAGCAGGTCAGGTAGCATCTGTGGAGAGAGAGAAACAGAGTTCACGTTTCAGGCCGATGAGCTTTCGTCAGAACTGGAAAATGTTAGAGATGTAACAGGTTTTTAAGCAAGTGCAGGGGCAGGGAAAGGAGGGAAGGAAAGAACAAAAGGGAAGATCTGTGATAGGGTGGAAGGCAGGAGAGATTAAAAGACAAAAGGGATGATGGTGCGAGGCAAAAGGAGATGGTAATGGGACAAGTAAAGAAACAAAGGATGGGTCTAGAGGAGGAGTAAATGGGAATGGCAGAATCATCCACAGCTGCCATGTGAAAAAATAGCAGCAGAGGTTATGGTCTGAAATTGTTGAACTCGATGTTGAGTCCAGAAGGCTGTAAAGTGCCTAATCGAAAGATGAGGTGCTGTTCCTCGAGCTTATGTTGAGCTTCATTGGAACAATGTAATAGGCCGAGGACGGTGAGGTCAGAGTGGGAGTGGAGCGGAGAATTAAAGTGACAGGCAACCGGAAGCTCGGGGTCACCCTTACGGACTGAACGGAGATGTTCCGCAAAGCGGTCACCCAATCTGCGTTTGATCTCCCCAGTGTAGAGGAGACCGCATCGTGAGCAGCGAATACAGTATACTAAATTGTAAGAAGTACAAGTAAATCGCTGTTTCACCTGGAAGGAGTGTTTGGGGCCCTGGACAGTGGGAAGAGAGGAGGTAAAAGGTCAGGTGTTGCGTCTCCTGAGCTTGCACGGGAAGGTGCCGTGGGAAGGGGAGGGGGTGTTGGGGGTGATTGAGGAGTGGACCAGGCTGTCGCGGAGGGAGCAGTCCCTTCGGACTGCTGGAAGGGGAGGGGAAGATGCGCTTGGCGGTGGGATCACGCTGGAGGTGGCAGAAATGGCGGCGGAGAAATATTGGGCCGATCACCGTCTAGTGGCCTACGCTGGGAAGGACGCCTGCGTTGATGGTGGGTGTAAGATCAGACTGAGTTTGTCTGTGATAACCCTGAGCAATGAGAGCCTGCTCCGACACGCTGTCTAAGCCTCTTGGATGAGGTAGTGGACGGCTGCCTGTGTGAGGCTAGACCAGTGCTGCCCAATAGAGATCGCCCAACTAGGCCGACACTGTTTGAGCCACATGCATTCATTTTAGTAGAAAACGCCTTGCGTACAATACAGGTAACTGTACTTCACATGTGAATGTTTAAAGAGTAGAGGTTGAGTAGATTGGGCCTGTACTCTCTGGAGTTAGAAGAATCAGAGGGTTGTGAATCTTTGGAATTCTCTGCCCCAGAGGGCTGTGAATGCTCAGTCATTGAGTATATTCAAGGCTGAGATCGATAGATTTTTGGACTCGAGGGGAATCAAGGGATCTGGAGATCGGGCGGGAAAGTGGAGTTGAGGTCGATGATCAGCCATGATCTGACTGAATGGCGGAGCAGGCTCGAGGGGCCCTATGGCCTACTCCTGCTCCTGATTCTTATGTTCTTATGATCTCATTGAAACGTATAAGATTCTGAGGGGGATTGACAGGGTAGATGCTGAGAGGTTGTTTCCCCCTGGCTGGAGAGTCCAGAACCAGGGGTCACAGTCTCAGGATAAGGGGTCAGCCATTTAAGACTGAGATGAGGAGGAATTTCTTCACTCAGAGGGTTGTGAATCTTTGGAATTCTCTACCCCAAAGGATGCTCAGTCACTGAGTATATTCAAGGCCGAGATCGATAGATTTTTGGACTCTAGGGGAATCGAGGGATATGGAGATCGGGAGGGAAAGTGGAGTTGAGGTCGAAGATCAGCCGTGATCTTATTGAATGGCGGAGCAGGCTCAGGGGGCCGTGTGGCGGAGCAGGCTCGGGGGGCCGTGTGGCGGAGCAGGCTCGGGGGGCCGTGTGGCGGAGCAGGCTCGAGGGGCCGTGGGGCGGAGCAGGCTCGGGGGGCCGTGTGGCGGAGCAGGCTCGGGGGCCGTGTGGCGGAGCAGGCTCGGGGGGCCGTGTGGCGGAGCAGTCTCGAGGGGCCGTGTGGCGGAGCAGGCTCGGGGGGCCGTGTGGCGGAGCAGGCTCGGGGGGCCGTGTGGCGGAGCAGGCTCGAGGGGCCGTGGGGCGGAGCAGGCTCGGGGGGCCGTGTGGCGGAGCAGGCTCGGGGGGCCGTGTGGCGGAGCAGGCTCGGGGGGCCGTGTGGCGGAGCAGTCTCGAGGGGCCGTGTGGCGGAGCAGGCTCGGGGGGCCGTGTGGCGGAGCAGGCTCGGGGGGCCGTGGGGTGGAGCAGGCTCGGGGGGCCGTGTGGCGGAGCAGGCTCGGGGGGCCGTGTGACGGAGCAGGCTCGAGGGGCCGTGGGGTGGAGCAGGCTCGAGGGGCCGAATGGCCGACTCCTGCTCCTAACTCTTATGTTCTCAGCAAACTTCTACCACCTTTTGGTAACCAAGGGAGTAAAGCAGCCACAACAATCAAAACATTTGCACGCTCTGCTTTTCCTTTTAACAGCAAACGCCCGTTTTCTGGCCTTCTCAAAGTTTTAGCCCAATGTTTCCACTTGTGGGAGAATCCAAAACTAGGGGCTATGGAGTCAAGATAGTTACTAATAAATCCAACAGGGAAATAAGGAGAAATTTATTCACTCAGAGAGCGGTTAGAATGTGGAACTCGCTACCACAGGAAGTGGTTGAGGCCAATATGCTTCCAAAAGGAAACTAGCCGAGTACATGAGAGTAAAGGGAATGGAAAGATATGCTGCCAGGCTGAGATGAGGCAGATGGAATGGGAAGAGACTCGTGTGGAGTTTAAACACCAGCACAGATTCGTTGGGCCGAATGGCCTGTTTCTGTGCTGGATATTCTACATAACATAAGAACATAAGAAATAGGAGCAGGAATAGGCCACTCGGCCCCTCGAGCCTGCTCCGCCATTCAATAAGATCATGGCTGATCTTGGGCTCAAAGCCACTTCCCTGCCCGCTCCCCATAACCCTTCACTCCCTTATCTTACAATAATCTGTCTATCTCCACCTTAAATGTATTTAATGACCCAGCCTCCACAGCTCTCTGGGGCAGAGAATTCCACAGATTTACGACCCTCTGAGAGAAGAAATTCCTCCTCATCTCAGTTCTAAAAGGGCGACCCTTTATTCTGAAACTGTGCCCCCGAGTTCTAGATTTCCCCACGAGGGGAAACATCCTCTCTGCATCTACCTTGTCGAGCCCCCTCAGTATCTTATATGTTTCAATAAGATCACCTCTCATTCTTCTAAATTCCAATGAGTATAATAGGCCCAACCTGCTCAACCTTTCTTCATAAGTCAACCCCCTCATCTCTGGAATTAAAATTCGATCTAATTCTACGTACAAAATTAAAGTTCACACGCACACGCCGTGCGAATGAGTATTGAGATCACCTGACCACCGACATACTACTCATTTGCCTATTTACGAATCAGAAATGCGATTTGCCACATCTGGATTCCCAATAAGCCACAGGTGGCCAGTGGCTGATGTATTGGGCAACACTGGTCCACGCCAACTAGCAATAACCTCAGGAAAGGGGATGGTAGGAAAATGGCAGACAGGTGAAGATTTGTGTCCTCTGTACTGTCAGGGTGATGTAGAGGGTGTTCTGTACTATTGGGGTAATGTAGAGGGAGCTCTGTACTGTCAGGGTGATGTAGAGGGAGCTCTGTACTGTCAGGGTAATGTAGAGGGTGCTCTGTACTGTCAGGGTAATGTAGAGGGAGCTCTGTACTATTGGGGTAATGTAGAGGGAGCTCTGTACTGTCAGGGTGATGTAGAGGGAGCTCTGTACTGTCAGGGTGATGTAGAGGGAGCTCTGTACTGTCAGGGTGATGTAGAGGGAGCTCTGTACTGTCAGGGTGATGTAGAGGGAGCTCTGTACTGTCAGGGTGATGTAGAGGGTGCTCTGTACTGTCAGGGTAATGTAGAGGGAGCTCTGTACTGTCAGGGTGATGTAGAGGGTGCTCTGTACTGTCAGGGTGATGTAGAGGGAGCTCTGTACTGTCAGGGTAATGTAGAGGGAGCTCTGTACTGTCAGGGTGATGTAGAGGGAGCTCTGTACTGTCAGGGTGATGTAGAGGGTGCTCTGTACTGTCAGGGTGATGTAGAGGGAGCTCTGTACTGTCAGGGTAGATGTAGAGGGAGCTCTGTACTGTCAGGGTGAATGTAGAGGGAGCTCTGTACTGTCAGGGTGATGTAGAGGGTGCTCTGTACTGTCAGGGTGATGTAGAGGGAGCTCTGTACTGTCAGGGTAATGTAGAGGGAGCTCTGTACTGTCAGGGTAATGTAGAGGGTGCTCTGTACTGTCAGGGTAATGTAGAGGGAGCTCTGTACTGTCAGGGTGATGTAGAGGGAGCTCTGTACTGTCAGGGTGATGTAGAGGGAGCTCTGTACTGTCAGGGTAATGTAGAGGGTGCTCTGTACTGTCAGGGTGATGTAGAGGGAGCTCTGTACTATTGGGGTAATGTAGAGGGAGCTCTGTACTGTCAGGGTGATGTAGAGGGAGCTCTGTACTGTCAGGGTAATGTAGAGGGAGCTCTGTACTGTCAGGGTGATGTAGAGGGTGCTCTGTACTGTCAGGGTAATGTAGAGGGAGCTCTGTACTGTCAGGGTGATGTAGAGGGAGCTCTGTACTGTCAGGGTAATGTAGAGGGAGCTCTGTACTGTCAGGGTAATGTAGAGGGAGCTCTGTACTGTCAGGGTGATGTAGAGGGTGCTCTGTACTGTCAGGGTGATGTAGAGGGTGCTCTGTACTGTCAGGGTGATGTCGAGGGTGCTCTGTACTGTCAGGGTGATGTAGAGGGTGCTCTGTACTGTCAGGGTAATGTAGAGGGAGCTCTGTACTGTCAGGGTAATGTAGAGGGAGCTCTGTACTGTCAGGGTGATGTAGAGGGAGCTCTGTACTGTCAGGGTGATGTAGAGGAGCTCTGTACTGTCAGGGTGATGTAGAGGGGGCTCTGTACTGTCAGGGTGATGTAGAGGGAGCTCTGTACTGTCAGGGTGATGTAGAGGGAGCTCTGTACTGTCAGGGTGATGTAGAGGGGGCTCTGTACTGTCAGGGTGATGTAGAGGGTGCTCTGTACTGCAGGGTGATGTAGAGGGAGCTCTGTACTGTCAGGGTGATGTAGAGGGAGCTCTGTACTGTCAGGGTAATGTAGAGGGAGCTCTGTACTGTCAGGGGTGATGTAGAGGGTGCTCTGTACTATCAGGTGATGTAGAGGGAGCTCTGTACTGTCAGAGTAATGTAGAGGGGAGCTCTGTACTGTCAGGGTGATGTAGAGGGAGCTCTGTACTGTCAGGGTGATGTAGAGGGTGCTCTGTACTGTCAGGGTGATGTAGAGGGTGCTCTGTACTGTCAGGGTGATGTAGAGGGGGCTCTGTACTGTCAGGGTAATGTAGAGGGAGCTCTGTACTGTCAGGGTAATGTAGAGGGTGCTCTGTACTGTCAGGGTGATGTAGAGGGAGCTCTGTACTGTCAGGGTAATGTAGAGGGAGCTCTGTACTGTCAGGGTAATGTAGAGGGAGCTCTGTACTGTCAGGGTGATGTAGAGGGGGCTCTGTACTGTCGGGGTAATGTAGAGGGAGCTCTGTACTGTCAGGGTAATGTAGAGGGTAAGTTAGTAAAGTGGAATGATATAAAGATATTTGGTTTTTTTGTGCGTACTGTTGTTTTAGAATCCAGCTCTTGCTCCAATCAGCTCCAGCGTGTTTCTCCCGCTCTGTTAAAGTTGAGATGCTGAAAGTTGCCATCTTTCCCCAACAGGAACTGTCTATTCGACCAGTGCCATTTCTACAATAACTCCGTGATGCTGTGCGCCAGCTACCAGGTGTATGCCCAGGTCTGCCAGGCAAACGGAACCAAACTAGCAAACTGGAGGCACGACACCGGCTGTGGTGAGTCTGGGCGTGGAACCGGAGGCCAGGAGGTCTCGGGGGGGAATGGCGGTGGTGGGGGGGGAGGGCGGTGGGGGTGGGGGGCTGATCAGTCACCATGCTTTGAATCGACACCCGTTCACTTTCACCCGGGTCAGTGAGGAGTCATCCAGCCCCTGACCCATTTTTTGTTTCCTCTTCATAATTCAGGGGTGCTGAGGCCAACCAACCTGCGCCCGGGCTGGCATCACAGACCTAGGATCTGATCTCAGGGTCTGTACCACCACACAGGGCAATGCGTTTACCCACAGACCCAGGGGTTACACTCCCAAGGGATGAAATTCAACTTCACAGGAGCGTTATCAAAACAAAATGTGGCGCTGAACGACATGAGGAGATATTAGGACAGGGCTTGGTCAAAGAGGGAGGTTTTAAGGAGCATCTTAAAGGAGGAGAGAGAGGCGGGGAGGTTTAGGGAGGGAATTCCAGAGCTCAGGGCCCAGGCAGCTGAAGGCACGGCCGCCAAAGGTGGAGCGATTAAAATCGGGGATGCGCAAGAGGCCAGAATTGGAGGAGCGCAGAGATCTCGGAGGGTTGCGGGGCTGGAAGAGATTACAGAGATAGGGAGGGGGGGGCGAAGCCACGGAGGGGTTTGAAAACAAGGCTGAGAATTTTGAAATAGAGGCATTGCTCAACCGGGAGCCAATGGGCAGTATCGCATCGGCCTCCCGTTATACGTCCTGTCCGATGCTCAGTTCTGTTGACTTTGGTGCATAGCTGGCTGGGCTCAGGCATTTCTGGCTGTCGCTAATGGTACAACGGATCAGACTGAGGGCCAGGGCGCAGGAAGGTCTGACCTACGGCTTTCACCCCCCCCACCCCACCTGGTGCCGATGGCCCCACAGAACCAATCATAAGAACATAAGAAATAGGAGCTGGAGTCGGCCATTTGGCCCTTCGAGCCTGCTCCGCCATTCAATGTGATCATGGCTGATCTTCTACCTCATCTCCACTTTCCTGCACTATCCCCACATCCCTTGATTCCCCTAGAGTCCAAAAATCTATCGATCTCAGTCTTGAATATACTCAACGACTGAGCCTCCACAGCCCTCTGGGGCAGAGAATTCCAAAGATTCACCACCCTCTGAGTGAAGAAATTCCTCCTCATCTCAGTCCTAAATGGCCGACCCCTTATCCCGAGACTGGGATTGTTCCCGTGGATATTTAAAAAGGACAGCAAGTCAGAACCAGGAAAATATAGGACCATTAGCTTAACGTAGAATCATAGGATGGTTACAGCACAGAAGGAGGCCATTCGGCCCGTCGAGCCCGTGCCGGCTCTCTTATTACCTGGACATAGTCATTATTAGAGACTCCCAAAAGAAAGTTATGTCTCACCAACTTGGTTGAATTTTTTGAGGCGGTAACTAGGTTGGTGGATGAAGGTAGCCCTGTCAAAATTCGTTATTTGGGGGGCTAAATTCGGTTGATTTGCGCTTCCATTCAGCGGGAGGTTAGCGGCGGCGTTAACCGCCATGCGCAGCCCCCGCTCGCGCCCCGGCTCTAACATTGGGTAGCGCCCCCCCGACTTACCGCAGGACACTATGTCCGCCGGGGTCAGGGGGGGCCTACCTGCGGCCGGGGCGGCGCTAGTTAAAGGGGAGGTGGCGGGCGGCCATTTTTGTTGCTGGCCGCCTGCCAGCACCTGCCCCCGTCGCTGTCTCTGGCCCCCGTGAAGCCCCCCCGCGGGGTGCCGGCTCTCCCGATCCCTGGTGGCCCAGCTGGGCGCCGGGACGCGCTGCGCCAGGCCCCTCCCCTTTAATAAGGGGAGGAAGGCCTACCGTACCGCGGCGCGACGTGCCGCAGCACGCGGCTTGATTTGGTCGGAGGTGCCGCTCTCTCTAATGACGGACTGTGGATTTCTGTCTCGCAGCAATGGCCTGCCCTCCTCACAGCTTGTACAAATCCTGCATGGCGGCCTGCCCTCCCACCTGCGCCAACCTGGCCGCCCCATCGGAATGCGACATGCCGTGCCTGGAAGGGTGCGAGTGCGACAGGGGGTTCGTCTACAGCGGGTTTGACTGCGTGCCTTACAGTCAGTGCGGCTGCATGTTTCAGGACAAGTATTACGAGGTAAGTCAAGTCGACAGCAACTCGCATTTGTATGGCGCCTTTAACGCCCCAAGACGATTCACCGGAGCGACTATCGAACAAGTATTGGCACCGAGCCATGTCAGGAGGTATTGGGACAGGCGATCAAAATGCTTGGTCAAAGAGTTAGGTTTTAAGGAGCGTCTTAAAGGTGGAGAGACAGCGACTGCTAGTGGCCTATTGACCACAAGGAACATTTTTATTTATTCGTTCCTGGGATGTGGGCGTCGCTGGCAAGGCCGGCATTTATTGCCCATCCCTAATTGCCCTCGAGAAGGTGGTGGTGAGCCGCCTTCTTGAACCGCTGCAGTCCGTGTGGTGAAGGTGCTCCCACAGTGCTGTTAGGGAGGGAGTTCCAGGATTTTGACCCAGCGACGATGAAGGATCAGCCGATATATTTCTAAGTTAGGATGGTGTGTGACTTGGAGGGGAACTTGGAGGTGGTGGTGTTCCCGTGCGCCTGCTGCCCTTGTCCTTCTAGGTGGAAGAGGTCGCGGGTTTGGGAGGTGCTGCCGAAGAAGCCTTGGCGAGTTGCTGCAGTGCATCTTGTAGATGGGACACACTGAGCTGTGCCTCACTCTGTCCTCCCCCAACATCCACACATAGACTTGCAGCAGGGATCATTGGAAAGCCACCAACAGTGGACGCCCTGGACAAATAGACCTATTTCTAACCCAGAGGCAATAAAACCAGCTGAAGCTTCTCAACTCAGGGTAATCCAAGTAGAGACGGGACCTTCCTAGTCTCAATGCCATGAGCGAATACCTTACTGATTTCTTATTGTCCCTCCGCATGGTGAGAGGGGATGGCGAGGCTAAAATGAGGTCCAATACCAACGTCCTGGCTGGGATCAGCCTATTGTGCTTCTTGTGTCCATACAGTGTATTGACTTGTCTCCATTTTATTTTGGAATTGAAATGCAGGTTGGGGATACGTTTGTCACTGAGGATTGCACAGAAGTCTGCAACTGCAATACAACACAAACCATTCTCAGTGCACGCATGGCTTGTCCTAACGATACCATATGCACTGTCGTCAAGGGCATCAGAACCTGTGTCAAAAGTAAGAACGGAAATCATAAGAACATAAGAAATAAGAGCAGGAGTAGCCTGCTCCGCCATTCAATAAGATCATGTCTGATCTTCTATCTCAACTCCGCCTTCCTGCACTATCCCCCTATCCCTCGATTCCTTTAATATTCAGAAATCAATCGATCTCGGTCTTGATTACACTCAACGACTGAGCCTCCACAGCCCTCTGGGGTAGAGAATTCCAAGGATTCACCATCCTCCGAGTGAAGAAATTTCTCCTCATCTCAGTCCTAAATGGCCGACCCCTTATTCTGAGACTGTGACCCACTAGTTCTAGGCTCCCCACAGCCAGGGGGAAATCTCCTCATCCCTAAAGATAAGACACTGGCCTTTCACCTCTGGGGTCAAAGTTCAAATACAACCCCCTGTAACGGGACAAAGGAATCCTCTGCCTATTGGCTGTAAGGCGTCCACGCAAAGTTGTCCCTAATTTGCAATCTCACCTGGAAAATGGAAAAATATCACCCATTACTTGGGCCGGAGACGCATGGTTGGGGGTTAAGTACATCTAATATTGTTATACCTGTGCTGGGAGTGTTTGATATTGATTGGGAGCCCAAAAAGAATGCGTTCCATTAGCCTGCTCCTGATCAGCGCAATAAAGTCATTAATCCTGCAGCATCGTCAGAACACTGAACTTTCAACCCCGAGTCTCAGAGGACAAATGCTCCATTTCTGCTCAAGGTCAGGGTGTTTGCTGGCTTACATCTCTGGCACTCCACTAAGATCAAAAAAAAGGCTTGTTCATAATATGCCGCGGAACAACTTACATAGGATGCGCAACACAGAAACAGGCAGTTCGGCCCAACTGGTCCATGCTGGTGTTTCTGCTCCACACCAGCCTCCTCCCACCCTCCTTCATCTCACCCTTTCGGCATATCCTTCTCCCTCATGTGTTTATCTAGCTCCCCCTTGAATGCATCTCTGTTATTCGCCTCAACCACTCCCTGTGGAAGCGAGTTCCACATTCTCACCACTCTCTGGGTAAAGAAGTTTCTCCTGAATTCTCTATTGGATTTATTAGTGACCATCTTATATTGATGGCCCCTAGTTCTGGACTCCCAGACAAGTGGAAACATCTTCTCTACGCCTACCCTATCCAACCCCTTCATAATTTTAAAGACCTCTATCACCCCTCAAGCCTTCTCTTTTCGAGAGAAAAGAGCCCCAGCCTGTTCAATCTTTCCTGATAGTGATAACCTCTTAGTTCTGGTGTCATCCTTGTAAATCTTTTTGCACTTTCTCCAGCGCCTCTATATCCTTTTTTGTAATATGGAGATCAGAACTGTGCACAGTGCTCCCAAGTGTGGGTTGTATTCCCTGGAATTTAGAAGGTTAAGGGGTGATCTGATTGAAGTTTTCAGGATATTAAGGGGAACAGATAGGGTAGATAGAGAAACTATTTCCGCTGGTTGGGGATTCTAGGACTAGGGGACATAGTCTAAAAATTAGAGTCTAGACACTTTTCATAATAACTTCTTGGCCCTCATTCTACCATTCTTTTTGTGGCAAGTAAATGTAAGTCTGAGTGGCAACAGATGACGAGGTCCGATTAACGGCTTACAAGTTAAAAAATAATCAGCTGATAATAATCGTTTGGTTTTCACATGTGTGGGGGGGAGGGGGTTGGGCAGGTGGAGAATGTGTGTGTGATCAAGACTCAATGAATTCATGTTTTATTGAGGAATTACTCAATGGTTAATATATCACTGATTTGTTTCTCAGATTGTTCCGCGGACTTCTGTCAGAACGGTGGCACATGCCGAGTGATGCCGACTGGACCTGAATGTGTGTGTCCGCCAGGCTACGAGGGGCAACACTGCGAAAGTAAGTTTTCCACCTTCATTACGTTAACCTCTCCGCCTCTTCTGAAGGTGCTGAGGCAGATCAAAATCATGAGGGGTTTTGTTAGACTCAGTGAGTGGGCAGTAAGGTGGCAGATGGAGTATAATGTGGGGAAATGTGAGGTTATTCACTTTGGTAGGAAGAATAGAAAAACAGAATATTTTAAATGGTGAGAAACTTTCAAATGTTGGTGTTCAGGGAGATTTGGGTGTCCTCGTGCAAGAAACACAGAAAGCTAGCATGCAGGTACAGCAAGCAATAAGGAAGGCAAATGGCATGTTGGCCTTTATTGCAAGGGGGTTGGAGTACAAGAGTGAGGAAGTCTTGCTACAATTGTACAGGGCCTTGGTGAGACCACACCAGGAGTACTGAGCACAGTTTTGGTCTCCTTATCTAAGGAAGGATATACTTGCCTTGGAGGCGGTGCAACGAAGGTTCACTGGATTGATTCCTGGGATGAGAGGGCTGTCCTATGAGGAGAGATTGAGTAGTTTGGGCCTATACTCTCTGGAGTTTAGAAGAATGAGAGGTGATCTCATTGAAACATACAAGATTCTGAGGGGGATTGACAGGGTAGATGCTGAGAGGTTGTTTCCCCCTGGCTGGAGTGTCTAGAACTGGGGGGCATAGTCTCAGGATAAGGGGTCGGCCATTTAAGACTAAGATGAGGGAGAATTTCTTCACTCAGAGGGTTGTGAATCTTTGGAATTCTCTGCCCCAGAGGGCTGTGGATTCTCAGTCTTTGAGCATTGGAGTCATAACGGCACAGAAGGAGGCCATTCAGCCCACTGAGTCCGTGCTAGCTCTATGCAGAGATCTGGTCATTATCACATTGCTGTTTGTGGGAGCTTGCTGTGCACAAATTGGCGGCCACGTTTTCTACATTACAACAGTGACGGCACTTCAAAATAGTACCTCATTGGCTGTGAAGCGCTTTGGGATGTCCGGTGGTTGTGAAAGGCGCTATATAAATGCAAGTCTTTCTTTTCTATTTCCTTATCAGCTGGAGCATGTGACTCAAATCCCTGTCAGAATGGAGGCACCTGCAATGTGGTCGACGGCAAATTCAAGTGCTCGTGTCCTGTTTTATACGGCGGGGACCATTGCGATGGTAAGGGCATGTGTGTGTGTGTGTGTTTTTAAACGGCTAAGAACCCTCCTGGAAGTTAAGTAGATATAAGGGCCATGATGTGGAGATGCTGGTGTTGGACTGGGGTGGACAAATGTGAGAAGTCGCACAACCCCAGGTTATAGTCCAACAGCTTTATTTGAAATCACAAGCTTTCAGAGCGCTGCTCCTTCGTCAGGTGAAGTGAAGAGATGCATATAGGCACAGCATATATAGTCAGAGAACACTGCCAGGTGACTACAGTTAATCTTTCCAACTGCCCTTTATCACACCTCGGCACGACCTGTTTGGACACCATCCACACCTTTGATGGCCGTGATTATCTCTCTGCCGAGGTGTGATAAAGGGCAGTTGGAAAGATTAACTGTAGTCACCTGGCAGTGTTCTCTGACTATATATGCTGTGCCTATATGCATCTCTTCACTTCACCTGATGAAGGAGCAGCGCTCCGAAAGCTTGTGATTTCAAATAAAGCTGTTGGACTATAACCTGGTGTTGTGCGACTTCTTAGATATAAGGGGATTAATCCAGCTGACCGCCTGCCCCACTGTTAAGAGTGAGGAGGCCGAAGCAAAGGGTTTGGGATGGGAGGGCGAGTCAGACGTTGCCTCTACACTTTGGAGACCAGTGTTTGAGACCTGCCCAGACTGAGGGCGTGAGACGATGAGGGTTCCAATTTTCCCCTCGTGACTCTGAAACAACCCGACTAAAACAATGATCATGCGAACATATGAATTAGGAGCAGGGGGTAGGCCCACTCAGCCCCTCGAGCCTGCTCCGCCATTCAATAAGATCATGGCTGATCCGATTACTCCACATTCCCGCCTACCCCCGATAACCTTTCACCCCCTTGCTTATCAAGAATCTATCGCCCTCTGCCTTAAAAATATTCAAAGACTCTGCTTCCACCGCCCTCTGGGGAAGAGAGTTCCAAAGACTCACGACCCTCCGAGAGAAAAAATTTCTCCTCATCTCTGTCTTACATGGGCGACCCCTTATTTTTAAAGAGTGACCCCCGAGTTCTAGATTCTCCCACAAGAGGAAACATCCTCGCCACGTCCACCCTGATGGACGTGGTCACTAACCGTCTCCCAAATGCCTCTAACCTCCCCCACCCCTCCCCAAGCGTTTCTATGGCGATTGACTCCGAGTATTTTGATGGTTTTTGTTGCTGTGGTTTGATCGCACTTCGGGCTGGAGGTGTGGCACGCCAGCATGATTCAGACGTGGTTTCGGCAAAAAGTCAATTCGGAGCAAATTAAATCTTGCGAGCAGGAGAAGGGGGGCACAGCTTCAGACGTAGGACTGTTGTCAGGAAGTTCTTTACGCAGTGAGCAACGCATGGCGTGAACCTCCTGGTCCAATAAATCGAACAAAAGCTGTGGAATTCTTTAAGGGACAGCTAGTATATATCCAAAGTTGCCGATGACACAAAGACAGGTGGAATTGTAGGCAGTGTAGATGGAAGCATAAAATTACAAAGGGATATCAACAGATTAAGTGAATGGGCAAAACTGTGGCAAATGGATTTCATTGTAAGCAAATGTGAGGTCATCCACTTTGGACCTAAAAAGGAGAGAACAGGGTACTTTCTAAATGGTGAACGGCTAAAAACAGTGGAGGTCCAAAGAGACTTGGGGGTCCAGGTACATCGATCATTAAAATGTCATGAACAGGTACAGAAAATAATCAAAAAGGCTAATGGGATGCCGGCCTTTATATCTAGAGGACTCGAGTACAAGGGGGTAGAAGTCGTGCTGCAGCTGTACAAAGCCCTGGTTAGACCACACCTGGAGCACTGTGAGCAGTTCTGGGCACCACACCTGAGCAAGGATATATTGGCCTTGGAGGGAGTGCAGCGTAGGTTTACCAGAATGATACCCAGACCTCAAGGGTTAAGTTACGAGGAGAGATTTCACAAACTAGGGTTGTAGTCCCTCGAATTTAGAAGGTTAAGGGGCTGATCTGATCAAAGTTTTCAAGTTATTAAGGGCAACAGATAGGGTAGATAGAGAGAAGCTATTTCCACTGGTTGGGGATTCTAGCACTAGGGGGCATTGTCTAAAAATTAGAGCCAGACCTTTCAGGAGTGAAATTAGGAAACACTTCTACACACAAAGGGTGGTCGACGTTTGGAACTCTCTTCTGCAAACAGCAATTGATGCCAGATCAATTGTTAATTTTAAATCGGAGATTGATAGCTTTTTGTTAACTAAAGGTATTAAGGGATATGGGCCAAAGGCGGGTATATGGAGTTAGGTCACAGATTAGCCATTAATCGGAACTGGCTCGAGGGGCTCAATGGCCTACTCCTGTTCATATGTTCCTATGTTCATGGGATGTGGGCGTCGCTGGCAAGGCCAGCATTTATTGCCCATCCCTAATTGCCCTTGAGAAGGTGGTGGTGAGCCGCCTTCTTGAACCGCTGCAGTCCGTGTGGTGAAGGCGCTCCCACAGTGCTGTTAGGGAGGGAGTTCCAGGATTTTGACCCAGCGACGATGAAGGAACGTCCGACATATTTCCAGGATGGTGTGTGACTTGGAGGGGAACTTGGAGGTGGTGGTGTTCCCATGCGCCTGCTGCCCTTGTCCTTCTAGGTGGAAGAGGTCACGGGTTTGGGAGGTGCTGCCGAAGAAGCCTTGGCGAGTTGCTGCAGTGCATCTTGTAGATGGTACACACTGCAGCCATGGTACGCCGGTGGTGCAGGGAGTGAATGTTTAAGGTGGTGGATGGGGTGCCAATCAAGCGGGCTGCTTTGTCCTGGATGGTGTCGAGCTTCTTGAGTGTTGTTGGAGCTGCACTCATCCGGGCAAGTGGAGAGTATTCCATCACACTCCTGACTTGTGCCTTGTAGATGGTGGAAAGGCTTTGGGGAGTCAGGAGGTAAGACACTCGCCACAGAATACCCAGCCTCTGACCTGCTCTTGTGGCCACAGTATTTATGTGGCTGGTCCAGTTAAGTTTCAGATGTTATTCAGCATTGAGCGCCACGTCACAGGGTAGAGCAGGAACCAAGGCCAATCTGCAGGGTCCGTGCTGTTCAGGGAGACAAGGACGGTGGCCAATAGCGAAGGACACCTCGCTCTTTCACAACACGGGCAGTTTTAAACCTTGTGCATGGGGAGAATCTGCAGTGCGACCGTCATCCATTCACAGAACTGCAGCTCTCAGTCGGAGACAGGAATTCCAGCTCTGCTTGCCTGGAATTCCGGACTAAGAAAGACCTTCCGGGCTGCTCAACACTGACAGATTTTTCTTCACCTCTTCCTAGATATCACCGCTATCATCATTGTTGGGATACTAGTGCCGCTCCTGATCCTTCTTATCATCGGGGCAGTCCTAATTTACATCTGCTGCTGCAGGTACGTATTAACAAAGTCTCGCTTCAACATTTCGCCCTTATTCATTAGAGGGACGTTGGGGCTGAGGAGTTGAATGCTTTCAGTTTCACCGTCCAAAGGCTCCCCAGGTCAAGTATAATGAGGTTAACCCCGGAGCAAAGCTCCCTCTACGCTGCCTCAACGATCAGCTCTCCAATTCCCCATGACAGCCATCCTGTGGCCACTCTCACTGAGACTGACAGTGTAGGACCAGCATTGTGGGTCCATGCCCACTGGGAATTCGATAGAGACGACTGTAACTCGTGCCAGCTCTTTGCAAACTAATCCCACTGCCCCGCTCTCTCCCCATAGCCCTGTATCAACCCCAAACTAATCCCACTGCCCCGCTCTCTCCCCATAGCCCTGTATCAATCCCAAACTAATCCCACTGCTCCGCTCTCTCCCCATAGCCCTGTATCAATGCCAAACTAATCCCACTGCCCCGCTCTCTCCCCATAGCCCTGTATCAATCCCAAACTAATCCCACTGCCCCGCTCTCTCCCCATAGCCCTGTATCAATCCAAAACTAATCCCACTGCCCCGCTCTCTCCCCATAGCCCTGTATCAATCCCAAACTAATCCCACTGCTCCGCTCTCTCCCCATAGCCCTGTATCAACCCCAAACTAATCCCACTGCCCCGCTCTCTCCCCATAGCCCTGTATCAATCCCAAACTAATCCCACTGCCCCGCTCTCTCCCCATAGCCCTGTATCAATCCCAAACTAATCCCACTGCCCCGCTCTCTCCCCATAGCCCTGTATCATTCCCAAACTAATCCCACTGCCCCGCTCTCTCCCCATAGCCCTGTATCAATCCCAAACTAATCCCACTGCCCCGCTCTCTCCCCATAGCCCTGTATCAATCCCAAACTAATCCCACTGCCCCGCTCTCTCCCCATAGCCCTGTATCAATCCCCAAACTAATCCCACTGCCCCGCTCTCTCCCCATAGCCCTGTATCAATCCCCAAACTAATCCCTCTGCCCCGCTTTCCCCCCGTAGCCCTGTATCAATCCCCAAACTAATCCCTCTGCCCCGCTCTCTCCCCATAGCCCTGTATCAATCTCAAACTAATCCCACTGCCCCGCTCTCTCCCATCGCCCTGTATCAATCCCCAAACTAATCCCACTGCCCCGCTTACTCCCCATAGCCCTGTATCAATCCCAAACTAATCCCACTGCCCCGCTCTCTCCCCATAGCCCTGAATCAATGCCAAACTAATCCCACTGCCCCGCTTACTCCCCATAGCCCTGTATCAACCCCAAACTAATCCCACTGCCCCGCTCTCTCCCCATAGCCCTGTATCAATGCCATCTAATCCCACTGCCCCGCTCTCTCCCCATAGCCCTGTATCAACCCCAAACTAATCCCACTGCCCCGCTCTCTCCCCATAGCCCTGTATCAATCTCAAACTAATCCCACTGCCCCGCTCTCTCCCCATAGCCCTGTATCAATCCCAAACTAATCCCACTGCCCCGCTCTCTCCCCATAGCCCTGTATCAATCCCAAACTAATCCCACTGCCCCACTCTCCCCATAGCCCTGTATCAATCCCAAACTAATCCCACTGCCCCGCTTTCTCCCCATAGCCCTGTATCAATCCCAAACTAATCCCACTGCCCCACTCTCTCCCCATAGCCCTATATCAATCCCAAACTAATCCCACTGCCCCGCTCTCTCCCCATAGCCGTGTATCAATCCCAAACTAATCCCACTGCCCCGCTCTCTCCCCATAGCCCTGTATCAATCCCAAACTAATCCCACTGCCCCACTCTCTCCCCATAGCCCTGTATCAATCCCAAACTAATCCCACTGCCCCGCTCTCTCCCCATAGCCCTGTATCAATCCCAAACTAATCCCACTGCCCCACTCTCTCTCCATAGCCCTGTATCAATCCCAAACTAATCCCACTGCCCCGCTCTCTCCCCATAGCCCTGTATCAATCCCAAACTAATCCCACTGCCCCGCTCTCTCCCCATAGCCCTGTATCAATCCCAAACTAATCCCACTGCCCCACTCTCTCCCCATAGCCGTGTATCAATCCCAAACTAATCCCACTGCCCCGCTCTCTCCCCATAGCCCTGTATCAATCCCCAAACTAATCCCACTGCCCCACTCTCCCCATAGCCCTGTATCAATCCCAAACTAATCCCACTGCCCCGCTCTCTCCGCATAGCCCTGTATCAATCCCAAACTAATCCCACTGCCCCGCTCTCTCCCCATAGCCCTGTATCAATCCCAAACTAATCCCACTGCCCCGCTCTCTCCCCATAGCCCTGTATCAATCCCAAACTAATCCCACTGCCCCGCTCTCTCCCCATAGCCCTGTATCAATCCCAAACTAATCCCACTGCCCCGCTCTCTCCCCATAGCCCTGTATCAATCCCAAACTAATCCCACTGCCCCACTCTCTCCCCATAACCCTGTATCAATCCCCAAACTAATCCCACTGCCCCACTCACTCCCCATAGCCCTGTATCAACCCCAAACTAATCCCACTGCCCCGCTCTCTCCCCATAGCCCTGTATCAATCCCAAACTAATCCCACTGCCCCGCTCTCTCCCCATAGCCCTGTATCAACCCCAAACTAATCCCACTGCCCCGCTCTCTCCCCATAGCCCTGTATCAATCCCAAACTAATCCCACTGCCCCGCTCTCTCCCCATAGCCTTGTATCAATCCCCAAACTAATCCCACTGCCCCGCTCTCTCCCCATAGCCCTGTATCATTGCCAAACTAATCCCACTGCCCCGCTCTCTCCCCATACCCCTGTATCAATCCAAAACTAATCCCACTGCCCCGCTCTCTCCCCATAGCCCTGTATCAATCCCAAACTAATCCCACTGCCCCGCTCTCTCCCCATAGCCCTGTATCAATCCCCAAACTAATCTCACTGCCCCGCTCTCTCCCCATAGCCCTGTATCAATCCCAAACTAATCCCACTGCCCCGCTCTCTCCCCATAGCCCTGTATCAATCCCAAACTAATCCCACTGCCCCACTCTCTCCCCATAACCCTGTATCAATCCCCAAACTAATCCCACTGCCCCGCTCTCTCCCCATAACCCTGTATCAATCCCAAACTAATCCCACTGCCCCACTCTCTCCCCATAGCCCTGTATCAATCCCAAACTAATCCCACTGCCCCACTCTCTCCCCATAGCCCTGTATCAATCCCAAACTAATCCCACTGCCCCGCTCTCTCCCCATAGCCCTATATCAATCCCAAACTAATCCCACTGCCCCGCTCTCTCCCCATAGCCCTGTATCAATCCCCAAACTAATCCCACTGCCCCGCTCTCTCCCCATAGCCCTGTATCAATCCCAAACTAATCCCACTGCCCCGCTCTCTCCCCATAGCCCTGTATCAATCCCAAACTAATCCCACTGCCCCGCTCTCTCCCCATAGCCCTGTATCAATCCCAAACTAATCCCACTGCCCCGCTCTCCCCATAGCCCTGTATCAATCCCCAAACTAATCCCACTGCCCCACTCTCTCCCCATAGCCCTGTATCAATCCCAAACTAATCCCACTGCCCCGCCCTCTCCCCATAGCCCTGTATCTTCCTCTGCTTCAAATATTTATCCAATTTTGCCTGAAAAGTTGCAATGGTCTCTTCCTCAGCCACTCCCTGTGCCAAGGCATCCCACGCCCCAACAACCCTCTGTGTAAAGATATTTCCCTTATCCTCTCTCCTCACTCTTTTCGTGACAGTTTTAAATTGGCGACCCCCTCGTCACTGTTTCCCCAAACAGAAGGAATAGTCTCTCCCTTCCCACACTATTGAAACCTTTCACAAACTGACCTGCTGTACCTTTCCTGGCTTTAAACCCACAATAGTAAATTGCCTGTGATGTTGCCCGTGGGCAGTCGATGAAATTAAGGGGAGCTGGGAGGGTGATTTCAGGAACTCGCTTCACAGGCCCGAGCCTGCGATTACACTGTTACAGGCATCTGTTTACATACGAAATGTTTACACAGGCAATTCCCATGTTAAATATCGTCATAACAATGTAACCAAAAATGGTGTCAACCTAATTTTGGACAGAAAGTGCACAAATACACAACATTTTTTTTTGCAATGTATATATATGTATATATATAGAAGCTTTGGCTCGGTTGATGGCACTCTCTCTCGCCTCAGAGTCAGAAGGTAGTGGGTTCGAATCCCACTCCAGAGACTTGAGCACGTAATCTAGGCCGACACTCCCAGTGGCAGTACTGAGGGAGCGCTGCACTGTCGGAGGTGCCGTCTTTCGGATGAGACGTTAAACCGAGGCCCCGTCTGCCCTCTCGGGTGGACGTAAAAGATCCCACAGCCATTATTGGAAGTAGAGCAGGGGAGTTCTCCCCGGTGTCCAGAGCCAATATTTATCCCTCAACCAACATCACCAAAAATCAGATTATCTGGTCATTATCTCATTGCTGTTTGTGGGAGCTTGCTGTGCGCAAATTAGCTGTCGCATTTCTCACATTGCAACAGTGACTACACTTCAAAAAGTACTTCATTGGCTGTTAAGTGTTTTGGAACATCTCGAGGTAGTGAAAGATGCTTATAAGCCTATCATTATTTCTTGAATTGTTGATTAGTGTTTCCAAAGTCAGTGATCCCATCCAAAAATAATTTCTTGAGTTTACATTTCCGTCTCTCTCTCTCTCTCTGCCGGCGCCTCACTGGACAGGAGTGCAGGTCAAAGGTGAGGCTATTGTTGTCCCATTACTGTGCCTCAAGCTTGCACATACTGAGGCTGTGCGACAGTGGTGCCTCATAACCCATCCCCTTATGGCTCGAAAAAAAAGAGAGACTTGCATTTCTATAGCACCTTTCACGACCATCGGACGTCCCAAAGCGCTTTACAGCCAATGAAGTACTTTTTGAAGTGTGGTCACTGTTGTGATGTAGGAAGCGCGGCAGCCAATTTGCGCACAGCAAGCTCCCACAAACAGCAATGTGATAATGACCAGATAATCTGATTTAGTGATGTTGATTTGAGGGATACATTTTGGCCCCAGGACACTGGGGAGAACTCCCCTGCTCTTCTTCAAAACAGTGGCCGTGGGATCTTTTACATCCACCTGCGAGAGCAGACGGGGCCTCGGTTTAACATCTCTTCTGAAAGACGGCACCTCCGACAGTGCAGCACTCCCTCAGCACTGCACTGGGAGTGTCAGCCTGGGTTTTTGTGCTGAAGTCTCTTGGAGTGCGGACTTGAACCCACGACCTCCTGATGCAGAGACGAGGGTGCTGCTCCCCTGAGCCACGGCTGACTCAAAGTTAACTGCAAGACCCTGGAAAGGGGGTGGGGGGGGGTGGGGTGGTTAGCAAGTTTCCACGGCTGTGAGGTTGCCGCTCGGTACCCGAATAATCTCAAGTGCCTTTGTTTTTGTGAATAGGAATGGAGGAACGAAGGCAAGCGACATGTCGAGTGACAGCAGCTCCCTCGACAGCAGCATCGAGTTTAGACACATCATGCGGAACTGGCCACAAAATCAAAATGGGAGACACGGTGGAATATCAAACCCACAGTACAACTACTAACTGCGATGGTGCCTGGGACTGAACCGCAATTTTATTTTAAATGCGTTGGATTGTTTATGGTGTGAATGCTGCTAGGGTGTTGCTTATTGTTAAGTGTTCGGGTAGTCTTATCTGGGGCAGGTCTTCCTGTTCCTGTTACTTTCTGTCAATTTAAATTATGGAGTGATTAGCGCACGTCCGATTTTTTGGTCGGTTCGAAAATGTCGCCCCGCGCATGCACCGGACCAGCTGCCTTAAACCCTCCCCTATGAATATCTATCCTAAACTAGATTCGTAGGATTTCGAGACTCATGCTCACCACTCGTGATAACTCGGAGAAATTCCGAATAGCTGATCGGATGTTTTTCACCGCAGCACCCACGTGTCGGTCAGGAGATCTCCTGGTCCCACTTGTTTACTTGCTTCTGCTGCTCCGGCTAGCAGGCTGGAACGTCTGCTGTGATGAAGACCTGTGTTGGTTGGTTTAACAGGTACTTTTCGAGCACAGTTGTCGATATCATCGATACGATATGTTTCCTTGCAAGTTCGAAGAAGTCTTCCTGGCAAGGAAAACTTGGCTAATCGACCTACAGGCGCGGTCGGGATTTACTGACCGTGGCGATGGATATGGTCTTCCTCTCTTCTCATCTCATCTCATCTCATCTCATCTCATCTCATCTCGGGCCTTCGGTTCCGCTGCCAGTTACCAACATAGGTCTTCGTTACGCGACACGAGGTAGATCCGAACGGATCAGAAAGTTCAACAGTCTTTTCAGAAGAGGCAACAGGCAAGCAGAAGCCCAACTACGAGTACACATGAGCAGCCACGATGATAAGAGCAGCAAGAGAAAGATGGACGGTTTGGAGCCTGCAATTATAGTGCAAAATCTTCCGTTTCCCGCCCAACTATAATGTCCATTCTTTTGTTTAGGGTTTGGCGCTCAAATGTCTTGTATGGGTGATCTCCGTTCTTAATGGGTTTCGGGGCTACTCGTAAATGTCTGAGTACCTGTTAATATTTCTCCCATTGTTAAATCGGTCGGTGTTCTCCCTGGAGGGGTTTGGGGCTTCCAAGTGTCCTGTATAACTACCTGCTAACGGCTCTCTCATCGTAGAGTCGTTGGGATTTTACATATTAATGTCTTTTGGATGGGCCCTTGATTACTCGGTACAATGGCTTTCCTTTGTACCTGGGAGACCGATTTCAGTATCTATGTGTATACTGCAAACCCATAATGTCTCGTGTATTATCTTCACTGTGCTGACTCTTAATCGATCTTGCACAAATGTTTATTGGAACGCCATCTTGTCTGCCTGTTGAAAAGTCTAGAATGTTCTGTCACGAGGTGCGGCGGCCATTTTACAGGCTGCTTGTGTCCACTTTAAACCTGTCAGCATTCTGCTGAAATAAAAGCTGTTTGAACGAAACTCTGTGTTTTCTCCTTATTAACAAAATTGCGATATATTGCGAATTCTACACAGCTGAAGATGTCGCCCCAATGACGGGGTTCCACGCGTGCGCGGCGCCCTCTGGTGATGTCACTCCCGTGCTTGCTGGATGAATAAATTCCACGGAAGTCTTTTGTGTGCGTTTGTTTGCGTCAGCGAAACCCCGCGTAATTCGTGCGGTGCTGCTTGTCTGTTCTGTGAATCCTGCGTCAATACATGTCTTTGAATTGCAGCCTGTGTCGCCTTTCAGTTTTGTCACGTGGCGTCTGTGGACGGGCGGCGCGAGCATTCGGCCTGACACCCCACGGTGTACACGGGCCACGGCGCCTTTAACGTCAGGCCTTGTCACACAAACACCAACAGCCCAGCTCCTTTTCCCTTCCTTTGCAGGTGTCAGCCGTGACTCAGTGGGTAGCACTCGCGCCCCTGAGTCGGAGCGCGCTGCACTGCCGGAGGGGTCGTCTTTCGGATCAGGCCCCGTCTGCCCACTCGGGTGGACTATTTCGAAGAAGAGCAGGGGGGGGGAGTTCTCCCCGGTGTCCTGGGGCCAATATTTATCCCTCAACCAACAGCCACTAAAAACAGATGATCTGGTCATTTATCACATTGCTGTTTGTGGGAGCTTGCTGTGCACATATTGGCTGCCGCGTTTCCTACATTACAACAGTGACTAGACTCCAAAAGTAATTAATTGGCTGTAAAGTGCTTTGGGACGTCATGAATGGCACTATACACAATGGGGGAAAAATTCAGTTGGTTGCGCCTCCCGTTAGCGCCTTAAGAGGGCGCTAATGGGGCGCCAAGCGTCTAGCGCCCGGGCGCGCCGATGTTTGTGCCGCTCGCGAAATTAACTAGACATTTTGCGGCGGCGCTAAACACTGCCGCCACGATCTCCTGCGCCGGCAGATCGTGACGTCAGTCGAGTGCGCAACGCCCCGGTATCGCCCCGGAGCGGATATTGAGTGGCGCCCCCTGCCTTACCGCCTGACGCTAGCAACGACAGGTTGAGGGGAGCGTTCTCCAGTCATGAAGGGAAAGGGGGAGCGCTATTTAAAGGTGACCGCTTCCTGCCTTTTATTGTTGGTGCCATTTTTGAACCACATATTCTGAGAGAGAGAGAGAGACATCTGGAGAGATTCAACGTTGTGTGAAGGAGTTTTGGGTACTGAGCAGCACTTTGCAGGTTCATTTTGATTTGCCATTCCTTGTATGGATTTGGAAGAGACTGTGGGGGCTGCTCTCTGAGCTCTTTCCCTGGGACTCTCCATTGTTCTTTCCAGCAGATTTGATGTGCAGGTCTCTCCAGGCCGAGATTCAAGTCTGCAATGAGCAGGATGTGGATGGAGAGCAAGATTGACCCTCCCCTTTAAGAACTGGCCCGTGCCGTTGTGTGTGTGTTCCATTGCTGACTGACATTACATGAGCTTCGCCCGCGCTCTGAGGTAGCGCCTCGCTCCTCGGCCTTTGGGCTTAAGAGAGGTGTGAAGCACCTGATTTAGTGCTCCAATCACCTCCAGGGGCGATAAAAGCCAAGTTTGCAGTCGGTGGCGATAATTAGCGTCAGGCGCTAATCTTTGCGCCCGGCCGATAATTGCGCCCCAAATGGGGCGATACTGAATTTCTCCCCCAGAAGGTTTTAAGGAGCGTCTTAAAGGAGGAGGGAGAAGCGGGGAGGTTTAGGGAGGGAATTCTAGGGCCCAGGCGGCTGAAGGCACGGCCGCCAATGCAGGAGCAACACGGTGGCATAGTGGTTAGCACTGGTGCCTCACAGCGCCAGAGACCCGGGTTCGAATCTGACCTCGGGTGACTGTCTGTGTGGAGTTTGCACATTCTCCCCGTGTCTGCGTGGGTTTCCTCCGGGTGCTCCGGTTTCCTCCCACAGTCCAAAAATGTGCGGGTTAGGTTGATTTGGCTATGATAAATTGACCCTTAGTGTTAGGGGGGGATTAAATATGTGGGGTTATGGGGATAGGATGGGATATGTTAGGGGGAATTAAATGCGTGGGGTTACGGGGGTAGGGTGGGATATGTGTACTGTGGGGATTAAAGTAGGGACAGGGTACTGGATTTGGATGATCAGCCATGATCGTATTGAATGGTGGAGCAGGCTCGACGGGCCGAATGGCCTACTCCTGCTCCTAGATTCTATGTTTCTAAAATCGCGGATGCTCAAGAGGCCAGATTTGGAGGAGCGCGGAGATCTCGGGGGGGTTTGTGGGGCTGGAGGAGGTTAGAGAGATAGGGAGGGGGCGAGGCCATGGAAGGATTTGAAAACAAGGATGAGAATTTTTTTAATCGAGGGGTTGCTGAACCGGTCGGTGTAAGATTCTCAAAATCCACAGAGCCCCCTCACTCTAAGAAAAACCCTCAGGAAAAGGACTTTGGACTCTTCTCTAGCTATTACAGGGTGGTGAAGTGCATTGAGCCTAACCGAAGGACATTTTGAGCAAAAACCAAGATTTGGTATTTTTAAAACATGTCTGGGCTTGTAAGGTAGAAAAGGCTGTGAAGGGAGGTGGGTTCAACCTCTGTAAAAACAGTTTGGGTATTGGAGCTAATGGAAACTGTCTGGGGAACCACATGATCTCGCTGGGAGTTTAAATCGGCCCCTATCAGACATTAGCATCCTAACAATAAACCCGAGGAAAACCAGTCTCCACCCCAAGTTACAGAGCCCATTAAGACATGCATAAAACAGATTACTTCGGCCTATTCTATAGAAATCCTAGGCCCAGCCAAGAAAACCCAAAACATAAGAACAATCAAACTCCGATTAAGTGGCAAATCGACAGGATGGGACCATTCCGGAATCACTTCACACCTTAACAAACCAGTTACCGTTATCGAGCCCGCCAAAATCTAACAAAGACCAAGACCTGATTTGGCGCGCAGATAAGGGAGCTTCAATGGGTATAATTGAAGGCCCGTTCTCAACCTGAAAAAGAAGAAGAGGAAGGAAGAACAAGAAGACATCGACGGAGGCATTCTCCACAACACAGTTCTAAACCCAACACCGTTCAGCATTCCGTGTCCAGCCAGGAGGTCGACAGCTCGAAGGCCAGACCATCCAACAAAGTAGGCGGACACGAGAAGAAACCAGAACGACCGCCTCAGTGACCATCGGACACCTCGCGGCAACAAGGCCCTCATGAAACAACCAACTAAACACCAAGTACCAGTATTCGGGCCACCGTGACCAAAGAAAACCAACTCGAAGAAAACCCGAAGACCCGCAAAGTTTCCACTCTACAATCTACTCCTGACTTACCCCTGGGTAAGATTTTCCCTTAAAAAACTCTAAACCCTACTTCTAAACCAAAGAAAAGTGGGTACTCACCTGATAAATCCAATACGCACCCTACCACATCAGCGGACTCGCGAAAACTGACCAGATACGCAGTTGAAGTCCTCTACCGCGTACGGGGTACGGCAGACACCAACCGACATATAGAGTGAACCCCAAAACCGTGAACTAACCTAACTGTCAAGGATTCTGGTGAGTATCATCCCTGGTCCTCTGGAGTCCAGCCTAGCTAGTAAAGTGGGATTGGGAGGGTGAAGTATTCTTCGAATGTTATTTCCCTCGCTTGTACCGAGAGCCAATGTAGGTCAGCGAGCACAGCGGGTGATGGGTGAGCAGTGCACACGGGGAACGGGAAAGGGGACAGGATCTCTAGGAAGGGAGGGGACAAATATTGGAGAGAGGAAAATCACATTTAAGGTTGTGCTCTGTGAGTTTAGTTCTAAGCGGCATTCGAGACCTTTTGGAACAGAGATTTTTTAAGTTGTATTCGACCGTTCCTACCATTACCGTTGCCAACTGTAACATACAAGATTCTGAAGGGGATTGACAGGGTAGATGCTGAGAGGTTGTTTCCCCCTGGCTGGAGTGTCTAGAACTAGGGGGGCACAGTCTCAGGATAAGGGGTCGGCCATTTCAGACTGAGATGAGGAGGAATTTCTTCACTCAGAGGGTGGTGAATCTTTGGAATTCTCTGCCCCAGAGGGCTGTGAATGCCAAGTCGTTGAGTATATTCAACGCTGAGATCGATAGATTTTTGGACTCTCGGGGAATCAAGAGATACGGAGATGGGGCGGGGAAAGTGGAGTTGTGGTCGATGATCAGCCCTGATCTTATTGAATGGCGGAGCAGGCTCGAGGGGCCGTACGGCCGACTCCTGATCCTAATTCTTATTCCTTGAGGTTTCTTCTCATGACATCATGGCCCGATTAAACAGCCTTTTTTTTTAAACCTTCGCCAATATTTTTATAACTATTATTGAAAATGGAAAATACACAGAATTTATTTTTAATGTCCCCCCCCCCCCCCCACCTATGACTTTTCTCCCAGGGTTTGCGCGCAGAGATTAATCTTTCATTCCTGGAGACTCTGGGGGGGACAATCCGGGAGGGTCTGGCAACCCTAGCTTCCCTACGCTGCCACTACGCTATCAGAGGGTTAACGGCGTCGTGTGTTAACGAGCCCTGAGACGCAGCGCTGGCTGAGGACTTCTACCGGGGAGCCGGTGTGCTCTGCCTGCCAACTACAGCGGGGCTCACAGGTCAGACAAGGGATCGAAGGCATCAGCGCTTTGTTTTTACAGGGGGAGATCAGACCTGAAATGATAAATGCCGCGTGTGAGCTACCTGTCAATCAGCGCTCGCCTCATGCGGCTCACGCCAGGCTGGCTGCCGATTGGCCGGCCGTCACCCTGTCTCAGCCCGGCCAAGGTCGTGAGGACGTGCAGCAATCGGAATGCAGAGCACACAGTCTGCTCTCGCACGTGCTGTCTGCACACTGGCAACTCCAGGCCAGAACTTAACATGCACGCTGACTACACAAAATACAGCCGCATAAATATTTACTCCAACTCACACTTCCCTGTCCCCTTCGGAATGGTTGCACAATGAATGAGCCTTACCCTGCTGAACAAACAGGTCCTCCTAACAAGCACACAATGAATGATCCTTACCCTGCTGAACAAACAGGTCCTCCTAACAAGCACACAATGAATGAGCCTTACCCTGCTGAACAAACAGGTCCCCCTAACAAGTACACAATGAATAATCCTTACCCTGCTGAACAAACAGCAACTCCTAACAATTACACAATGAATGATCCTTACCCTGCTGAACAAACAGGTCCTCCTAACAAGTACACAATGAATAATCCTTACCCTGCTGAACAAACAGCAACTCCTAACAATTACACAATGAATGATCCTTACCCTGCTGAACAAACAGCAACTCCTAACAATTACACAATGAATGATCCTTACCCTGCTGAACAAACAGGTCCTCCTAACAAGTACACAATGAATAATCCTTACCCTGCTGAACAAACAGCAACTCCTAACAATTACACAATGGATAATCCTTACCCTGCTGAATAAAGTAAAACTCCTAACAATTACACAGCGGTAATGCTTGCCCCCTTGAGCCTGTTCCGCCATTCAATTAGCTCATGGCTGATCTGTACCTCAACTCCATCGACCCGCCTTTGCTCCGTATCCCTCGATACCCTCACCCAACAATAATCTATCCATCTCAGTCTTGAAAGCTCCAATTGACCCCCAGCCTCAGCAGCTTTTTGGGGGAGAGAGTTCCAGATTTCCACTACCCTTTGTGTGAAGAAGTGTTTCCTGACGTCACCCCTGAACGGCCTGGCTCTAATTTTAAGGTTACGCCCCCTTGTCCTGGACTCCCTCCACCAGAGGAAATAGTTTCTCTCTATCTGCCCTATCGAATCCTTTAACATTTTAAACACCTCGACAGAGTAGTGTGAGGTGATGCATTTTGGCAGAAGGGATAGGGAGAGGCAATATAGGCTTAATGGCACAGTTCTAAAGAGTGTGCAGGGACAGAAGGACCTGGGGGTTCATGTGCATAGATCGTTGAAGGTGGCGGGACATATTGAGAGAGTGGTTAGCAAAGCATATGGGATCTTGGGCTTCATAAATAGAGGTATTGTGTACAAAAGCTGGGAAATTATGCTGAACCTTTATAAAGCGCTGGTTAGGCCACAACTAGAGTATTGCATCCAGTTCTGGTCACCACACTTCAGGAAGGATGTGAAGGGCCTTGAGAGGGTGCAGAGGAGATTTACCAGATAGGTTCCAGGTTTGAGGGATTTTAGCTACAAGGTTATGTTGGAGAAGCTGGGGTTGTTCTCCTTGGAGGTTGAGGGGTGCTTTGATAGAGGTGTACAAGATTATGACGGGTTTGGATAAGGTAGACGGGGAAAGGCTGTTCCCACTAGTTGATGGTACAAGGATTAGGGGACACAGATTTAAGGTTTTGGGCAAGAGATACAGGGGGGGATGTGAGGAAGAACCTTATTACGCAGCGAGTGGTGAGGACCTGGAACTCGCTGTCGACGAGGGTGGTGGAAGCGGAGACGATCAATGATTTCAAAAGGAAATTGGATAGGCACTTGAAGGAAATAAACTTGCAGGGGTACGGGGATAGAGTGGGGGAATGGGACTGATTGGATTGCTCTACAGAGAGCCAGCACGGACTCGATGGGCCGAATGGCCTCCTTCTGTGCCGTTATGACTCTATGACACTAGATCACCCCTCAATCTTCTAAACTCCAGGGAATACAAGCCCAGTTTATGCAACCTGTCCTCATAATTTAACCCTCTGAGCCCCGGTATCATTCTGGTGACTCGGCACTGCCCCCCCTCCAAGGCCAGTAATCCAGTGCGTAATCCAGTGCTGAGCGCTGTGCTCCAGATGGGGTCTGACGAAGGCTCTGTACAGCGGAAGCATAACTTTGTATGATATTGCCCTTGATGTAAAGGCCAGCGTTCCATTAGCCAGTAACATAGATATCACCCCAATCAGAAACACTGCAATCAGCTCACTCCTCAACCTTCTAAACGCATGGGAATACAAACCTGTCCTCATAATTTTAGTCCCGGGGGGGTGGGGGGGGGTACTTGTTTTTTATTCGTTGGCGGGATGTGGGCGTCGCTGGCAAGGCCAGCATTTATTGCCCATCCCTAATTGCCCTCGAGAAGGTGGTGGTGAGCCGCCTTCTTAAATCAACCGAGTGGCTTGCTAGGTCGTTTCAGAGTCAACCACATTGCTGTGGGTCTGGCGTCACATATCGGCCAGACCGGGTAAGGGCAGTAGATTTCCTTCCCTGAAGGACATTGGTGAACCAGACGGGTTTTTACGACAATCCAGTCGTTTCACGGTCACCATTACTGATACTAGCTTTTTATTCCAGATTTATTGAATTGGATTTAAATTCCCCAGCTGCCGTGACGGGATTTGAACTCACGTCTCCGGATCATTAGTCCAGGCCTCTGGATCGCTAGTCCAGTGACATCGTCACTATGCCTCCCATGCACAGAGCTTGTTTAACACGTCTACATGCAGCCAGGTAGCACCCAGATGCCCCCAGCAGCAACCTCCATCCAGCCCAGTGTCCCCATGAGGCAGAAGCCTGGTGGCATCTTCGCTTTCATTTCACACCTCAATCCTTCCCTGTTCCCAGCGCAGGGCCAATTAATACACGTCCACTTTGGCTGTGGAGCGGGGATTGATTAATAAGAACATAAAGAATAGGAGCAGGAGTCGGCCATTCAGCCCCTCGAGCCTGCCCCGCCATTCAATAAGATGATGGCTGATCCAATCTTGGCCTCAACTCCACTTTCCCGCTCTCTCCCCATAACCCTTGACTCCTCTGTAGTTCAAATATCTGTCAATCTCCGCCTTGAATATATTCAATGACTCCGCCTCCACAGCTCTCTGGGGTAGAGAATTCCAAAGATTCACGAGCCTCTGAGAGAAGAAATTCCTCCTCATCTCCGTCTTAAATGGGCGACCCCTTATTCTGAAACTATGCCCCCGAGTTCTAGATTCCCCCACTAGGGGAAACATCCTCTCAGCATCTACCCTGTCAATCCCCCTCAGAATCTTATATGTTTCAATAAGATCACCTCTCATTCTTCTAAACTCCAATGAGTATAGGCCCAACCTGCTCAACCTTTCTTCATAAGACAACCCCCTCATTTCAGGAATCAACCTCGTGAACCTTCTCTGAACTGCCTCCAATGCAAGTATATCCCTCATTAAATAAGGAGACCAAATCTGTACGCAGTACTCCAGGTGTGGTCTCACCAGCGCCCTGTACAGTTGTAGCAAGACTTCCCTACTTTTATACTCCATCCCCCTTGCAATAAAGGCCAACACTCCATTTGCCTTCCTAATTACTTGCTGTACCTGCATGTTAACTTTTTTATTTCATGTACGAGGACCCCCAGATCCCTCTGTACCGCAGCATTCTGTAGTCTCTCTCCATTTAAATAATAATTTGCTTTTTCATTCTTCCTTCCAAAGTGGATGACCTCACATTTTCCCACAGAGCGACAAGTTGGGCCCTGGTGCTGCCAAAAGATTTACTTCAGAATCTGCCGATCAGCAAATTAAAGTTATGGCCTGGTGGAGATAAAGAGGCCATTTGGCACATACTGTGATCCAAAAATATCCAGTGGGGGCTGGGTGCTGCAGACACAGAACTCTGCTGGGAGTGGCCTACTCGCTTTCACTCCAAGTATACTCTACATATATAGGAGACGGAGCTGAGACAAGCACACACTGTACAGCAAGCTGTTAAACACAGTATGCTAGATATAGAGTAAATCTCCCATCAAACACTCCCAGGGCAGGTACAGCACGGGTCAGAGACAGAGTAAAGCTCACTCTACACTGTCCCATCAAACACTCCCAGGGCAGATACAGCACGGGTCAGAGACAGAGTAAAGCTCCCTCTACACTGTCCCATCAAACACTCCCAGGGCAGGTAACCGCACCATATTTCATAAGAACATAAGAAATAGGAGCAGGAGTAGGCCAATTGGCCCCTCGAGCCTGCTCCGCCATTCAATAAGATCATGGCTGATCTGATCCTAACCTCAAATCTACTATCACAGAACCATCTCCTGAACCTAACAGAATTGGACACACGAAATAGGAGCAGGATCAGGCTACACGGCCCCTGGGCCCGCTACGCTACCAACAGGGCCATGACCGATCCGAACCTAGACTCATGTCCAAATTCCTGCCTGCTCGCCGTAACCCTTAATTCCCTTTACTTCGAGGAAACTTTCTATTTCTGTTTTAAATTTATGTAATGATGTAGCTTCTACAGCTTTTTGGGGCAGCATATTCCATGGACCTACCACACTCTGAGTGAAGTAGTTCCTTCTCATCTCAGTTTTGAAAGAGCAGCCCCTTATTCTAAGACTATGCCCCCTAGTTCTAGTTTCACCCATCATCGGGAACATCCTCCCCACATCCACCCGATCCAACCCCTTCACAATCTTATATGTTTCAATAAGATCGCCTCTCATTCTTCTGAACTCCAATGAGTAGAGTCCCAATCTACCCAACCTCTCCTCATATGTCCATCCCCTCATCCCCGGGATTAACCGAGTGAACCTTCTTTGTACTGACTCGAGAGCAAGTATGTCTTTTCTTAAGTATGGACACCAAAACTGTATGCAGTATTCCAGGTGCGGTCTCACCAATACCTTGTACAATTGAAGCAATACCTCCCTATTTTTATATTCTATCCCCCTAGCAATGAAAGCCAACATTCCATTGGCCTTCTTAATCACTTGCTGCACCTGCATACTAACCTTTTGAGTTTCGTGCACCAGGACCCCCAGATCCATTTGTACTTCAGTACTTTCCAATTTCTTGCCATTAAGATAATAACTTGCTCTACTATTTTTCCTGCCAAAGTGCATAACCTCACACTTTCCATTATTGTATTCCATCTGCCAAATCTCTGCCCACTTACTTAGCCTGTCTATGTCCCCTTGCAGATTTTTTATGTCCTCCTCACTCACTACTTTCCCTCCCATCTTAGTATCATCTGCAAACTTTGATATGTTACACTTGGTCCCCTCCTCCAAATCGTTAATATAGATTGTAAAGAGTTGGGCACCCAGCACTGACCCCTGCGGAACAACACTAGTTACTGATTGCCAGTCTGAGAATGAACCATTTATCCCAACTCTCTGCCTTCTGTTAGATAAAAATGAGAAGTCGCACAACACCAGGTTATAGTCCAACAGATTTATTTAATTTTACAAGCTTTCGAAGCAGTTCGCTCCTTCGTCAGGTAAGTTAGCAATGAGAGAATCTCCCAGAATTCACAATTTAAACCCAGACAAAATCTATTCACATTATTCGCTACAACAAAGAGCACAGCCAAGACAATGAGATGTGTCCCAGGGGGTCCAACGTGTCAAACCAAATTCTGTTAGATAGCCAATCCTCTATCCATGCCAGAATATTACCCCCAATCCCGTGATTTTTTATCTTAAGCAATAATCTTTTGTGTGACACCTTGTCAAATGCCTTTTGGAAGTCTAAATACACCACATCCACTGGTTCCCCTTTATCCACCCTGTGTGTTACTTCCTCAAAGAACTCCAGCAAATTTGTCAGACATGACTTCCCCTTCATAAAACCATGCTGACTTTGTCCTATTAAATTATGATTATCCAAATGTCCCGTTACTGTCTCCTTAATAATGGACTCCAAAATTTTACCTACCACAGATGAAAGAAGGATCTTGCATCTCCAGAGCGCCTCTCACGAACTCAGGACGTCCCAAAGCACTTTACAGTACTTGTGAAGTTTAATGTCGGAAATACGGGAGCCGATTCGCCACAAACGGCAATGTGACGACGACCAAACTATCTGCTTCTTTTTAGTGGTGTTAGTTGACGGATAAATATTGCCCAGGACACCAGAACCCCCTCGAGGGGTCACAGTCTCAGGATAAGGGGGCGCCCATTTAAGACGGAGATGAGGAGGAATTTCTTCTCTCAGAGGGTGGTGAATCTTTGGAATTCTCTTCCCCAGAGAGCTGTGGAGGCGGAGTCATTGAATATATTCAAGGCGGAGATAGACAGATTTTTGAGCAACAGGGGAGTCCAGGGTTATGGGGAGCGGGCAGGAAAGGGGAGTTGAGGCCAAAATCGGATCAGCCATGATCTCATTAATGGCGGAGCAGGCTCGAGGGGCCGAATGGCCTGCTCCTGCTCCTATTTCTTATGTTCTTAACTCAGTTCTGACGGTAACTCCGTCTCTCCCTCCTCAGACGCTGCCTGACCTGCTGAGGGTTTCCAGCATTTTCGGTTTAATATAACGGGGAGAATTCCCCTGCTTCTCGTTCACGTCCACCTGAGGGGGCAGACAGGGCCCTCAGCTTGAAGTCTCATCTGAAAGACGGCACCTCCAACAGTGCAGTACTGGCACTGGGAGTGTCAGCCTCGGGTTTTGTGCTCAAGTCTCATGGAGCGGGGTTTAGAACCCACAAACTTCAGACTCAGAGGCCAGGGTGCTGCCCACTGAACCCCAGCTAGAGATTCCAGTTCAAGCCAAAATTCTTGGAACCTCCACCTCCTCCTGATAATTTACTGCCCAACGCCTCCTTCTTTCATTATTTGGGATGCAAAAATGGTAACGGCTCATGAAGGTTAATTCTTTGCTTTAAGTCCCACTCCAGAGACTCGAGCCCATAATCCCGGGCCGATGCTCTCCACTCCCAGTGCTGAGGGAGCACCCGCACTGTCGGAGGTGCCGTCTTTCGGATGAGACGTTAAACCGAGGCCCCCGTCTGCTCTCTCTCAGGTGGACGTAAAAGATCCCACGGCCGCTATTGGAAGAAAAGCAGGGGAGGAGTTCTGGGCCAATATTGATCCCTTAACCAAATCCCCAAAAAACAGAGGACCTGCTCATTATCGCATTGCTGTTTGTGGGAGCTTGCTGTGTGCAAATTGTCTGCCGCGTTTCCCACATTACAACAGTGACTGCACTTCAAAAAGTACTTCATTGGCTGTAAAGCACTTTGGGACATCCAGAGGTGGTGAAAGGCGCTCTATAAATGTGAGTTCTTTCCTCCTTCTTTCAATTTCAATTTTCAATTAAATGCAAGATGGTCACTAATAAACCCAATCGGGAATTCAGGAGAGACTTCTTTACCCAGAGAGCGGTGAGAATGTGGAACTCGCTCCCACAGGGAGTGGTTGAGGCGAATAGTATAGATGCGTTTACGGGGAAGCTGGATAAACACGTGAGGGAGAAATGAATAAGAGCATAAGAACATAAGGAATAGGAGCAGGAGTCGGCCATTCGGCCCTTCGAGTCTGCTCCGCCATTCAATAAGATCATGGCTGATCTTCTACCTCAACTCCACTTTCCTGCACGATCCCCATATCCCTCGATTCCCTTAATATTCAAAAATCTATCAATCTCAGCCTTGAATATACTCAACGACTGAGCCTCCACAACCCTCTGGGGCAGAGAATTCCAAAGATTCACCACCCTCTGAGTGAAGAAATTTCTTCTCATCTCAGTCCTAAATGACCGACCCCTTATTCTGAGACTGTGACCCCTGGTTCTAGACTCCCCAACCAATGAAAACATCCTCCCAGCATCTACCCTGTCAAGCCCTGTAAGAATTTTATACGTTTCAATGAGATCACCTCTCATGCTTCCAAACTCGAGTGAATATAGGCCTAGTCTACTCAATCTCTCCTCATGCGACAGTCCTGCCATCCCAGGAATCAGTCTGGTGAACCTTCATTGCGCTCCTTCTAAGGCAAGTATAACCTTCCTTAGGTAAGGAGACCAAAACTGTACACAATACTCCAGGTGTGGCCTCACCAGGAGATCACACCTGGAGTACTGTGTGCAGTTTTGGTCTCCTTACCTAAGAAAGGATATACTTGCCATAGAGGGAGTGCAGCGAAGGTTCACCAGACTGATTCCTGGGATGGCAGGACTGTCGTATGAGGAGAGATTGGGTCGACTAGGCCTGTATTCACTAGAGTTTAGAAGAATGAGAGGGGATCTCATTGAAACGTATAAAATTCTGACAGGGCTAGACAGACTGGATGCAGGGAGGATGTTTCCCCTGGCTGGGGGGTCTAGAACGAGGGGTCACAGTCTCAGGATACGGGAATAGGACATTTAGGACTGAGATGAGGAGAAATTTCTTCACTCAGAGGGTGGTGAACCTGTGGAATTCTCTACCACAGAAGGCTGTCACTTGGAGGCCAAGTCACTGAATATATTTAAGAAGGAGATAGATAGATTTCTGGACACAAAAGGCATCAAGGGGTACGGGGAGAGAGCGGGAATATGGTATTGAGCTAGAGGATCAGCCATGATCATATTGAATGGCGGAGCAGGCTCGAAGGGCCGAATGGCCGACTCCTGCTCCTATTTTTCTATGTTTTTACCAGGGCCCTGTATAATTGCAGGTTATGTTGATAGGGTGAGATGAAGAGGGGTGGGAGGAGGCTCGTGTGGAGCAGAAACGCCGGCACGGACCAGTTGGGCCGAATGGGCCTGATTCTGTGTTGCAAATACCGTGTAATTTCCTAGACAATGGGACTGGGGAGGTGGGCCGACTGAGGTGGCCTTTGCATCTAATCATACGTTAATTGGACAAGCTCACTGAGAGACAAGCACGGCTGCAATTTAATGTCTCTTGTGTCGCAACATGCACATAAAAGCCTTAATCACAGGTGCCATTGTGTGCTTGGGAGATAGATGGGTGATCATCACCCCACCCCCGCACCCCACCCCCAATCCTCTCCCCTCGGTCTCGAAAGCACCGACTCCTTTCCTGGGGGACGGTTTGATCCCCGCTGGCTCGGGAGAGGCCACGCTTATAGCGTCAACCTTTATCGTCCCTTTTCTTTTGGTAATTGGGTGTTTTAAAGCGCTAGCTTTATCTAACCCGAAAGGAGCTGATTCGTGAGCGCAATAAGGAAGTTCCAGCAGCTTTGCCCCCACTTATCAGTTTATAAATGGAATTTAAAACCTCAGTCACAATCATCGGGAAACAATGTGCAGACAAGGAGACTTCTGTGCAGTTCTGTAAGCGCTATTTTTGGATGTATTTACTTTCATATCGGTGTCTTTATTGCCAGAGCCTAGAAATTGGCATAAATCCAGGTTAAAGTGTACAAGGATCAGATTAGGTGGCTATACTAGCAGTTATCAGATTATCAGTGACATGTCAAATGTCAGACTGACAGAGATATCTGGTTTGAACGTGTTTGTTCCAGGATAGGAGACAATACTGGACTTTAAGGGGTAAAAATTCAGTTGGTTGCGCCTCCCGTTAGCGCCTTAAGAGGGCGCTAATGGGGCGCAAAGCCGCTAACGCCCGGGTGCAGCAATGTTTGCGCCGCTCGGGAACTTAACTTGACATTGTGCGGCGGCGCTAAACTTTACCGCTGCGACCACCTGCGCGCGCAGATTGTGACGTCATTCCATGGTGCAACGCCCTTGTGGCGCCCCGGAGCGGAAATTGAGTGGCGCCCCCTGCCTTACCGCCTGGCGCATCGAACGACCAGAAGACTGGAACGCTATCAATCGCTGTGGGGCTGGGGGGGGCGCTATTTAAAGGGGGCCTCTTCCTGTCTTTTATTGTTGGTGGCATTTTTGAACTATGCATTCTGAGAGAGAGAGGGAGAGACTTCTAGAGAGATTCAACGTTGTGTGAAGGAGTTTTAGGTACTGAGCAGCACTTTGCAGGTTCATTTTGATTTGCCAATCCTTGTATCGATTTAGCAGAGACTGTGGGAGCTGCACTCTGAGCTCTTTGCCTGGTACTCTCCATTGTTCTTTCCAGCACATTTGATGTGCAAGTCACTCCAGGCCGAGATTCAAGGCTGCAATGAACAGGATGTGGATGGAAAGCAAGATTAACCATCCCCTTTAAGAACTGGCCCGTGCTATTGTGTGTGTGTTCCATTGCTGACTGACATTACATGAGCTTCGCCAGCGCTCTGAGGTAGCGCCTCACTCCTTGGCCTTTGCGCCTTAAGACAGGTGTGCAGCGCCTGATTTAGCGCTCCACTCACCTCCCGGGGCGGTAAAAGTGAAGTTTCCAGTCAGTGCCGATAATTAGCGCCAGGCGCTAATATTTGCGTCCAGACGATATTTGCGCCCCAAATGGGGCGCGACCTAATTTTTACCCCTAACTCTTTAAAAAAAAAATATTTTTAGTTTTATTTTTCAAAATGGGAACCCGTTGCCCAGCAACAGCCCAGTTTACACAGTTCCCATCAGGCCGTCACCCCCCAGCCCCCACACTTTTCAGGAGCTTCACTCGACCTCACAGTCACTCTGAAGGGGCTCAGCCTCAGAGTAACCAATACAGGCCTCAGCCTCCTAACCCGTCACTCCCAAAGGGCTCAGTCTCAGAGTAACCAATACAGGCCTCGGCCTCCTAACCCATCACTCCCAAAGGGCTCAGTCTCAGAGTAACCAATACAGGCCTCGGCCTCCTAACCCATCACTCCCAAAGGGCTCAGCCTCAGAGTGACCAATACAGGCCTCAGCCTCCTAACCCGTCACTCCCAAAGGGCTCAGTCTCAGAGTAATCAATACAGGCCTCGGCCTCCTAACCCATCACTCCCAAAGGGCTCAGTCTCAGAGTAACCAATACAGGCCTCGGCCTCCTAACCCGTCACTCCCAAAGGGCTCAGTCTCAGAGTAATCAATACAGGCCTCGGCCTCCTAACCCGTCACTCCCAAAGGGCTCAGTCTCAGAGTAATCAATACAGGCCTCGGCCTCCTAACCCGTCACTCCCAAAGGGCTCAGTCTCAGAGTAATCAATACAGGCCTCGGCCTCCTAACCCGTCACTCCCAAAGGGCTCAGTCTCAGAGTAACCAATACAGGCCTCGGCCTCCTAGCCCGTCACTCCCAAAGGGCTCAGTCTCAGAGTAACCAATACAGGCCTCGGCCTCCTAGCCCGTCACTCCCAAAGGGCTCAGTCTCAGAGTAACCAATACAGGCCTCGGCCTCCTAACCCGTCACTCCCAAAGGGCTCAGTCTCAGAGTAACCAATACAGGCCTCGGCCTCCTAGCCCGTCACTCCCAAAGGGCTCAGTCTCAGAGTAACCAATACAGGCCTCAGCCTCAGCCTTTCAAACAATGGCCCCAGGGGACTGAGTCTCACTCTCACAGTCGCCCCCCAATGGGCTGGGCTATCCATACAGGGCTCAGCCTCAGAATCAGTCGCCCTAGCGAGCTCGGAGACCATCCTCTCGGGCTGCGGGGTCTCAGAGGCACACGGAATGGCAAGGCCGAGCAGCAGCAGATGAGTGACGGAGCAACGCGGCCCCAGATTGTCGTGCTGGGTGTGCGAGCCAGAGGGTTAAGTGGAGAGAGGCACGGAAAGGTAGGTGGGGGAAACATACGAATTGACGGGCAGGAAAAGACCAACTGGTCCATCGAGCCTGTCCCACGCCATGACGGCTGGAACATTGTGATGAAACACCTCATCACGCCCACCCCCGCAGTCCACAGCCATAAAGAGAGTTAAAAAAAAAAACCATGGCCAATAAGGAAAAACAAATAATCTGTTGTTATCGGGCTGATGTCCTTGAAGATAATGACTTGTGGCATAATTACTTTGTGTCAGTCTTCACAGCAGAGGAAGAGGGATAATATACCTTCCAGGGGAAACTAGTAATGAATCAAGGACTGGGAATCAGTAAGAAAGACTTGCATTTATATAGCGCCTTTCACGACCACTGGACGTCTCAAAGCGCTTTACAGTCAATGAAGTACTTTTTCCAAGTGTAGTCACTGTTGTAATGTGGGAAACACGGCAGCCAATTTGCGCAAAGCAAGCTCCCACAAACAGCAATGTGACAATGACCAGATAATCTGTTTTAGTGGTGTTGGTTGTGGGATAAATATTGGCCCCAGGACACCGGGGATAACTCCCCTGCTCTTCTTCGAAATAGTGGCCGTGGGATCTTTTACGTCCACCTGAGAGAGCAGACGGGGCCTCGGTTTAACGTCTCATCTGAAAGACGGCACCTCTGACAGTGCAGCACTCCCTCAGCACTGCACTGGGAGTGTCAGCCTGGATTATGTGCTTAAGTCTCTGGAGTGGGACTTGAACCCCACAACCATTCTAACATCAGAGGTGAGTGTGCTACCCACTGAGCCACAGCTGACACTTAGTAACATTAACATGAGCAAGAAAACAGTATTAGGAAAAGTAATGGCACTCTGGACTGTCAAATCCCCGGGACCTGATGGTTTCCCACCCCAGGGTCTTCAAGGAAGTAAATGAGGAATTTGCAGATGCTTCAGCGATAATCTTCCGAAGCTCTCTCGATTCAGGAATTGTCCCTTCAGATCGGAAAATTGCAAATGTAACTCCATCGTTTAAGAAATTTGAGAAAGAGAGAAACCAGGAAATGATAGGCTAACATCTGTTGTGCGGAATCTATAGTTAAGGACAGAGTGACTAAGCTTAGAGAAACTTCAGCTGATTAGAGAGAGCCAACATCTGTAAAGGGTAGGTCATGTCTAACCAACCTCATTGAATTATTTGAGGAACATAAGAACATAAGAAATAGGAGCAGGAGTCGGCCATTTGGCCCCTCGAGCCTGCTCCGCCATTCAATAAGATCATGGCTGATCTTCGACCTCATCTCCACTTTCCTGCACTATCCCCATATCCCTTGATTCCTTTAATATCCAAAAATCTATCGATCTCTGTCTTGAATATACTCAACGACTGAGCCTCCACAGCCCTCTGGGGTAGAGAATTCCAAAGATTCACCACCATCTGAATGAAGAAATTTCTCCTCGTCTCAGTCCTGAATGGCCGACCCCTTATTCTGAGACTGTGACCCCTGGTTCTAGACTCCCCAGCCAGGGGAAACATCCTTCCTGTATTTACCCTGTCAAGTCCTGTAAGAATTTTGTATGTTTCAATGAGATCACCTCTCATTCTTCTAAACTCTAGAGAATACAGGCCTAGTCTCCTCAATCTCTCCTCATACGACAATCCCCCCATCCCAGGAATCAGTCTGGTGAACCTTCGTTGCACTCCCTCTATGGCAAGTATATCCTTCCTTCGGTAAGGAGACCAAAACTGTACACAATACTCCAGGTGTGGTCTCACCAGGGCCCTATATAATTGCAGTAAGACATCTTTCCTCTTATTCTCAAATCCTCTTATAATAAAGGCCAACATATCATTTGCTTTCCTAATTGCTTGCTGTACCTGCATGTTAACTTTCAGTGATTCTTGTACAAGGACACCCAGGTCCCTCTGAACACCAACATTTCCCAATCTCTCACCATTTAAAAAATACTCTGCTTTTCTATTTTTCCTACCAAAGTGGATAACTTTTCACATTTCTCCACATTATATTCCATTTGCCATGTTCTTGCCCACTCACTTAGCCTGTCTATATCCCCTTGAAGCCTCCTTGCATCCTCCTCACAACTTACATTCCCACCCAGCTTTGTATCATCAGCAAACTTGGTTATATTACATTTGGTCCCCTCATCCAAATCATTGATGTAGATTGTGAATAGCTGAGGCCCAAGCACTGATCCTTGCGGTACCCCACTAGTTACAGCCTGCCAACCCGAAAATGGCCCGTTTATTCCTACTCTCTGTTTTCTGTCCGTTAACCAATCCTCAATCCATGCTAGTATATTACCCCCAATCCCATGAGCCCTAATTTTGTTTAATAACCTCTTGTGTGGCACCTTATCGAATGCCTTCTGAAAATCCAAATACACCACATCCACTGGTTCCCCCATATCTATTCTGCTCATTACAACCTCAAAAAACTCTAACAGATTCGTCAAACACGATTTCCCTTTCATAAATCCGTGTTGACTCTGCCTAATCCTATTATTATTTTCTAAGTGCCCTGTTATCACGTCCTTATTAATAGATTCTAGCATTTTCCCTGCGACTGATGTCAGGCTAACTGGTCTGTAGATCTCCGTTTTCTCTCTCCCTCCTTTCTTAAAACAGTGGAGTTACATTTGCTACCTTCCAAACCGCAGGAACCGTTCCAGAATCTATGAAATTTTGGAAACTGATAATCAATGCATCCACTATCTCTATAGCCACCTTTTTCAAAAGCCTAGGATGTAGGCCATCAGGTCCAGGGGATTTATTGACTTTCAGTCCCATAATTTCTCCAGTTCTATTTTTTTACGAATACTAATTTCTTTCAGTTCCTCATTTTCGCTAGACCCTTGGTTCTCCACTACTTCTGGGAAGTTTTTTGCGTCTTCTTCCATGAAGACAGACACAATGTATTTGTTTAATTTCTCTGCCATTTCCTTATTCCCCATTATAATTTCTCCTGTCTCAGCCTGTAAGGGGCCCACATTTACTTTCGCTAATCTTTTCCTTTTTACATACCTATAAAAGTTTTTACAGTCTGTTTTTATGTCTCTCACTAGTTTGCTCTCATATTCTATTTTCCCTTTCTTTATCAATTTCTTGGTCCTCCTTTGCTGAATTCTAAAATCCTCCCAATCCTCAGGCTTACTGCTCTTTCTGGCAGCATTATAAGCCTCTTCCTTTGATCTAATACTATCTTTAACTTCTCTTGTTAGCCACGGTTGGAACACTTTTCCTGTGGGGTTTTTGTGCCTTAAAGGAATGTATATTTGTTATAAATTATGTATTAATTCTTTAAATGCTAGCCATTGCTTCTCTACTGTCATACCTTTTAATGTAGTTTCCCAATATATCTTAGCCAACTCGCTGCTCATACCTACGTAGTTTGCTTTGTTTAGATTTAAGACCCTAGTTTCGGATTTAACTAAATCACTTTCAAACTCAATATAAAATTCTATCATATTATGGTCACTCTTCCCTAAAGGCCCCTTTACTACAAGGTTATTAATTAACCCTTTGTCGTTGCACAATACTAGATCTAAAATAGCCTGATTCCCTCAACATACTGATCCAGAAAACAATCTTGCATACATTCCATAAATTCATCCTCCACACTATTACTGCAAATTTGGTTTGCCCAGTCTATATGTAGATTAAAGTTCTCCATGATTACTGTATTATCCTTGATACATGCGCCTCTAATTTCCTGATTTATACTCTGCCCTACATTACAACTACTGTTTGGGGGCCTATAAACAACTCCCACCAATGTTTTCTGCCCCTTGCTGTTTCTTAGCTCCACCCAAATTGATTCTATTTTCTTGATTTTCGGAGCTAAGATCCTTTCTCTCTACTGTCTTTATCCCATCCTTTATTATCAGGGGTACCCCTCCTCCTTTTCCATTTTGCCTATCTCTTCTAAAAGTTAAGTATCCTGGAATATTTAATTCCCAACCTTGGCCACATTGCAACCACGTCTCCGTTATGGCTATTAGATCAAACCTATTAATTTCTGTCCGCGCTATTAATTCATCTATTTTGTTGCGAATGCTTTGCGCATTCACATATAGTGCCTTTAGCTTTGACTTATTTCTATTTTTCCCTGATGTCACCTTAGTCACTGATGCCTTATTACCTTTGTTACTCTCTCTGTCCCTTCCTGACGCACTCTGCTTATTTTTACCCAAAACTCTACTCTGCTCTAGAGCCTTGACATTTCTCTCGCTGCTTTTAAATTTACTCTTTTCTGAATCCCCCCTTCATTAGTTTGAAGCCCTGTCTGCTGCCCTAGTTATTTGGTTCACCAGGACGCTGGTCCCAGCCCAGTTTAAGTGGAGCTCGTCCCAACGGAACAGCTCCCTCTTTCCCCAGTACTGGTGCCAGTGCCCCATGAACTGAAACCCCTTCCTCCCACACCACTCTTTGGTCACACATTTAAAGTAACTAAAGTATGGATGTCTATGGATGTAGTTTATATGGACTTCCAGAAGGCATTCGATAAGGTTCCACATAAGAGACTGTTGGCTAAAATTAAAGCTCATGGAATTGAAGACAAATTATTGACCTGGTTAGGTGATTGGTTAGGCTGTAGAGTAGAGATAATGGTTCTGTACTCGAATTGGAAGGAAGTGACTAGTGGTGTCCCAGAAGGATCTGTGCTGGGGCCTCAACGATTCACTATATTTATTAATGACTAAGATAATACAATAGAGAGCCATATATCCATGTTTGCCGATGACACAATGATTGGTGGTATAGTAAGTAGTGTGAGACGGGAGCATAAAATGACAAAGAGACATTGATAGATTAAGCGAGTTGGTGAAACTGTGGCAGCTGGATTTCAACGCAGGTAGGCGCGAGGTCATCCATTTTGGACCAAAAAAAGGATGGATTCGAGTGTTATTGAAATGGCGAAAATCTAGGAACAGTGGAGGTCCAAAGAGATTGAGGGATCCATGTACACAGATCACTGAAACGTAGTGGTCAGGTCCAAAAAATAATCACAAACGCTAATGGAATGTTAGCCTTTATAACTAGAGGACTAGAATATAAAGGGGAGGAGGTTTTGCTACAGCTTTACAAAGCCCTTGTTGGACCACATCTGGAGCCCTGTGTACAGTGCTGGGCACCGCATCTTAGAAAGGATATATTGGCCTTGAAAGGAGAGCAGTGAGATTCGCCAGAATGATACCATGGCGCCAAGGGTTAGATTATGAGGAGAGATTACATAAACTAGGCTTGTAATCCCTGGAATATGAAAGGCGAAGGGGTGATCTGATTGAGGTTTTTAGGACTTTGAAAGGAATTGACAGGGTAGATCGAGAGAAACGTTTTCCGCTGGTGCGGGTGTAAGGGATTCCCGACCCTGCACCCTGCGTGTCTCGTAGCCTGTGAGATTCACGCGGCTTTGTGCAGCCTGTATGTCAGTGCGGGTCTAGGCCTGGTTGCCTGTTCTGGTCTCCAGCCAGTCTGGGAACACTAGACACACCTGTGAGTGGTTCGAATCACTCTCCCTTACGGTTCTAGACACTGGACTTAGATGCGAGAGCAGTAATGGAGATAAAACTCATGTAGACTTGGTTTGAACGGTACGAAATGGAAAATCTTTATTGCATGATACTTAAAATTATGAAATACATGTCATAAGCACAGATTAATGACAGTACAATCTTACAAACAGTTGTATAGTCGATCTTAGGGAAACGAGGAACGAACGGCACAACGTAAATAGGGGCACACATTACAAATATCCTTAATCTTTAAACCCTCCCCTATCAATATCTATCCTAAACTAGCTTCGTAGGATCTCGAGACTCATGCTCACCACTCGTGATAACTCGGAGAAATTCCGAATAGCTGATCGGATGTTTTTCACCGCAGCACCCACGTGTCGGTCAGGAGATCTCCTGGTCCCACTTGTTTACTTGCTTCTGCTGCTCCGGCTAGTAGGCTGGACCGTCCGCTGTGGTGAAGACCTCTGTTGGTGGGCTTCACAGTTTAGTCTTGGAGCACCGTTGTCAATATCATTGATACGATGTGTTTTCCACGTTCCAACCTCCTTAGAAGTTTAAAGAGGGAAACTTCCTGGCGAGGAAACTTGGCTGATCGACCTACAGGCGCGGTCGGGATTTACTGACCGTGGCGATGGATATGGTCTTCTTCTCTTCTCCTCTCATCTCATCTCATCTCATCTCATCTCGGGCCTTTGGTTCCGCTGCCAGTTACCAACATAGGTCTTCGTTACGCGACACGAGGTAGATCCGAACGGATCAGAAAGTTCAACAGTCTTTTCAGAAGAGGCAACAGGCACGCAGAAGCCCAACTACGAGTACACAGGAGCAGCCACGAGGTTACGAATCGACCGGATAAAACACAGGAGCAAGCGAGCGGATGCAGGAGCAAGAGCAAGAGCACGAGGCAAGAGGCAAGAGACAAGAGAGCGAATGGACGGTTTGGGGCCTGCAATTATAGTGCAAAAATCTTCCGTTTCCCGCCCAACTATAATGTCCATTCTTTTGTTTAGGGTTTGGCGCCCAAATGTCTTGTATGGGTGATCTTCGTTCTTAATGGGTTTCAGGGCTACTCATGAATGTTTGAGTACCTGTTAATACTTCTCCCATTGTTAAATCGGTCGGTGTTCTCCCTGGAGGGGTTTGGGGCTTCCAAGTGTCCTGTATAACTACCTGCTAACGGCTCTCTCATCGTAGAGTCGTTGGGAGTTTACATATTAATGTCCTTTGGATGGGCCCTTGATTACTCGGTACAATGGCTTTCCTTTGTACCTGGGAGACCGATTCCAGTATCTATGTTTATACTGCAAACCCATAATGTCTCGTGTATTATCTTCACTGTGCTGAATCGGTATCGATCTTGCATAAATGTTTAATGGAACGCCATCTTGTCTGCCTGTTGAAAAGTCTAGAATGTTCTGTCACGAGGTGCGGCGGCCATTTTACAGGCTGCTTGTGTCCAATTTAAACCTGCCAGCATTCTGCTGAAATAAAAGCTGTTTGAACGAAACTTTGTGTTTTCTCCTTATTAATCAAATCGCGATATATTGCGAATTCTACACGGGGGAGTCAAGGGAAAGAGGCCACGGCCTTAAATCAGAGCCCGGCCATTCTGGAGAGAGGTTTGGATACACTCCTTCACGCAGAGAATGGTAGAAGTGTGGACCTCTCTCCCACAAAAAAGCAGGAGATGCGAGCTCAATGAATCATTTTAAATCTGAGAGCAATAGATTTTTTGCTGGACAAGGCTACATAAAGGATATGGAGCCAATGTGGCTGGAGAGAGTTAGGAGACAGATCAGCCATGATCTCTTTGAATGGCGGAACAGGCTCGAGGGGCTGAATGGCCCACTCCGATGTTCCTGCGTTCCGCGTTATCGGGTTGATAGCTATGTTATCAGATTGCTACAGAATCATAGAATGACACAGCACAGAAGGAGGCCATTCAGTCCATCGGATCTTTGAACGCGCTATCCAATTAGACCCACTCCCCTGCTCTTTCGCGATAGCCCTGTAAAAATAGAATCATAGAATGATGTCGATGTTGCCAGGTTGATATCAGTCTGAGAACTAGATATTTCTCACTGGTCGATCCACCGCTGAAATAGCAATGAAACTGCATTTTCACCAGCCTCATTTGGCGATGGGCTTGGATCTCAGTCAGCCCTCCGGTGCTGTGCCCGCGCGGTGTGTGCCAGCTGGCACGAGCATGCCACTGCCTCAGCTTTGAGAATCATTGCCCGGGGTGCCCCGCTATGTAACGGGAACGGTGCTATAGTGGTTCTGTAACTGGGTTAGTGATCCAGTATAGGCCTGGACATAATGATCTCACGAAGAGAGATAAAGAAAGAAAGACTTGCATTTCTATAGCGCCTTTCACGACCACCGGACATCTCAAAAGCGCTTTACAGCCAATGAAGTACTTTTTGAAGTGTAGTCACTGTTGTAATGTGGGAAACGCGGCAGCGAATTTGCGCACAGCAAGATCCCACAAACAGTAATGTGATAATGACCAGATCATCTGTTTTAGTGATGTTGGTACAGAGATTAATATTGGGCCCAGGACATCGGGGAGAACTCCCCCGCTGCTCTTCTTCGAAATAGTGGCCGTGGGATCTTTTACGCCCAACTGAGAGAGCAGACGGGGCCTCGGTTTAACGTCTCATCCGAAAGACGGCACCTCCGACAGTGCAGCACTCCCTCAGTACTGGCACCGGGAGCGTCAGCCCAGCTTTATGTGCTCAAGTCCCTGAGTTCAAATCCCACCACCGCACGTCAATTACAAGAGAAATTCCGGGAACAGCACCAACCGCTGTACATGGCCTTTTTTGACCTCACAAAGGCCTTTGACACTGTCAAGCGTGAGGGATTATGGAGTGCTCTTCTCAAATTCGGCTGCCCTCAAAAGTTTGTCACCATCCGTTGCCTGCTTCACGACAACATGCAAGCTGTGTTACTGACCAACGGTTCCACCACAGTCCAAAATCTCCTCCATCACCCACCCACACACAGCCTGTCCCACTCTCAGATACCAGCTCCTCCATCACCCACACACAGCCTGTCCCACTCTCAGATACCAGCTCCTCCATCACCCACACACAGCCTGTCCCACTCTCAGATACCAGCTCCTCCATCACCCACACACAGCCTGTCCCACTCTCAGATACCAGCTCCTCCATCACCCTCACACAGCCTGTCCCACTCTCAGATACCAGCTCCTCCATCACCCTCACACAGCCTGTCCCACTCTCAGATACCAGCTCCTCCATCACCCACACACACAGCGTGTCCCACTCTCAGATACCAGCTCCTCCATCACCCACACACAGCCTGTCCCACTCTCAGATACCAGCTCCTCCATCACCCACACACAGCCTGTCCCACCCTCAGATACCAGCTCCTCCATCACCCACACACAGCCTGTCCCACTCTCAGATACCAGCTCCTCCATCACCCACACACAGCCTGTCCCACTCTCAGATACCAGCTCCCAAATCATCCACACACAGCCTGTCCCACTCTCAGATACCGGCTCCTCCATCACCCACACACAGCCTGTCCCACTCTCAGATACCAGCTCCTCCATCACCCACACACAGCCTGTCCCACTCTCAGATACCGCTCCTCCATCACCCACACACAGCCTGTCCCACTCTCAGATACCAGCTCCTCCATCACCCACACACAGCCTGTCCCACTCTCAGATACCAGCTCCTCCATCACCCTCACACAGCCTGTCCCACTCTCAGATACCAGCTCATCCATCACCCACACACACACAGCCTGTCCCACTCTCAGATACCAGCTCCTCCATCACCCACACACACACATCTTGTCCACTCTCAGATACAAGCTCCTCCATCACCAACACACAGCCTATCCCACTCTCAGATACCAGCTCCTCCAACACACACACACAGCCTGTCCCACTCTCAGATACCAGCTCCTCCATCACCCTCACACAGCCTGTCCCACTCTCAGATACCAGCTCCTCCATCACCCACACACACAGCGTGTCCCACTCTCAGATACCAGCTCCTCCATCACCCACACACAGCCTGTCCCACTCTCAGATACCAGCTCCTCCATCACCCACACACAGCCTGTCCCACCCTCAGATACCAGCTCCTCCATCACCCACACACAGCCTGTCCCACTCTCAGATACCAGCTCCTCCATCACCCACACACAGCCTGTCCCACTCTCAGATACCAGCTCCCAAATCATCCACACACAGCCTGTCCCACTCTCAGATACCGGCTCCTCCATCACCCACACACAGCCTGTCCCACTCTCAGATACCAGCTCCTCCATCACCCACACACAGCCTGTCCCACTCTCAGATACCGGCTCCTCCATCACCCACACACAGCCTGTCCCACTCTCAGATACCAGCTCCTCCATCACCCACACACAGCCTGTCCCACTCTCAGATACCAGCTCCTCCATCACCCTCACACAGCCTGTCCCACTCTCAGATACCAGCTCCACCATCACCCACACACAGCCTGTCCCACTCTCAGATAACAGCTCCTCCATCACCCACACACAGCCTGTCCCACTCTCAGATACCAGCTCCTCCATCACCCACACACAGCCTGTCCCAATCTCAGATACCAGCTCCTCCATCACCCACACACAGCCTGTCCCTCTCTCAGATACCAGCTCCTCCATCACCCACACACAGCCTGTCCCACTCTCAGATACCAGCTCCTCCATCACCCACACACAGCCTGTCCCTCTCTCAGATACCAGCTCCTCCATCACCCACACACAGCCTGTCCCACTCTCAGATACCAGCTCCTCCATCACCCACACACAGCCTGTCCCACTCTCAGATACCAGCTGCTCCATCACCCTCACACAGCCTGTCCCACTCTCAGATACCAGCTCCTCCATCACCCACACACAGCCTGTCCCACTCTCAGATACCAGCTCCTCCATCACCCACACACAGCCTGTCCCACTCTCAGATACCAGCTCCTCTATCACCCACACACAGCATGTCCCACTCTCAGATACCAGCCCCTCCATCACCCACACACAGCCTGTCCCACTCTCAGATACCAGCTCCTCCATCACCCACACACAGCCTGTCCCACTCTCAGATACCAGCTCCTCCATCACCCACACACAGCCTGTCCCACTCTCAGATACCAGCTCCCCCATCACTCTCACACAGCCTGTCCCACTCTCAGATACCAGCTCCTCCATCACCCACACACAGCCTGTCTCACTCTCAGATACCAGCTCCTCCATCACCCACACACAGCCTGTCCACTCTCACATACCAGCTGCTCCATCACCCTCACAGAGCCTGTCCCACTCTCAGATACCAGCTCCTCCATCACCCACACACACAGCCAGTCCCACTCTCAGATACCAGCTCCTCCATCACCCACACACAGCCTGTCCCACTCTCAGATACCAGCTCCTCCATCACCCACACACACACAGCCTGTCCCACTCTCAGATACCAGCTCCTCCATCACCCACACACACACAGCCTGTCCCACTTGTAGAATTCGCAATTATCGCGATTTCATTTTAATAAGGAGAAAACACAAAGTTTCGTTCAAAACAGCTTTTATTTCAGCGGAATGCTGTCAGGTTTAAATTGGACACAAGCAGCCTGTAAAATGGCCGCCGCACCTCGTGACAGAACATTCTAGACTTTTCAGCAGGCAGACAAGATGGCGTTCCAATAAACATTTTTGCAGGATCGATAACGATTCAGCACAGTGAAGACAATACACAGGACATTATGGGTTTACAGTATAAACATCGATACTGGGATCGGTCTCCCAGGTACAAAGGAAAGCCATCAAGGGCCCATCCAAAGGACATTAATATGTAAACTCCCAACGGCTCTACGATGAGAGAGCCGTTAGCAGGTAGTTATACAGGACACTTGGAAGCCCCAAACCCCTCCAGGGGGAACACCGACCGATTTAACAATGGGAGAAATATTAGCAGGTACTCAAACATTCATGAGTAGCCCCGAAACCCATTAAGGACGGAGATCACCCATACAGGACATTTTGGGCGCCAAACCGTAAACAAAAGAATGGACATTGTAGTTGGGCGGGAAACGGAAGAACTGTGCACTATAATTGCAGGCCCCAAACCGTCCATTCGCTCTCTGGCCTCTTGCTCTTGCTCTTGCCTCGTGTTCTTGACTCTTGCCGCTTGTTGCTGTTATCATCGTGGCTGCTCCTGTGTAAAAGACTGTTGCAAAGACCTATGTTGGTAGCTGGCAGCGGAACCGAAGGCCCGGGATGAGATGAGATGAGATGAGATGAGAGGAGAAGAGAAGAAGACCTTATCCATCGCCACGGTCAGTAGATCCCGACCGCGCCTGTAGGTCGATCAGCCAAGTCTTCTCGACAGGAAGTTTTCTTCTTTAACAAGACATATTGCATCGATGATAACTGGACTGTGCAAACACATCGTATCAGCGATATTGACAACGGTGCTCCACCATACCTTGTATCCAACCAACAGAGGTCTTCACTACAGCGGACGGTCCAGCCGACTGACCGAGCAGCAAAAGCAGTAAACAAGTGGGACCAGGAGATCTCCTGACCAACACGTGGGTGCTGCGGTGAAAAACATCCGATCAGCTATTCGGGATTTCTCCGAGTTATTACGAGTGGTGAGCATGAGTCTCGGGATCCTACGCAGCTAGTTTAGGATAGCTATTGATAGGGGAGGGTTAAAGATTAAGGATATTTGTAATGTGTGCCCTATTTACGTTGTGCCGTTCGTTCCTCGTTTCCCTAAGAGTGATTATAACTGTTTGTAAGATTGTACTGTCATTAATCTGTGCATATGACATGTATTTCATAATTTTAAGTATCATGCAATAAAGATTTTCCATTTCGTACCGTTCAAACCAAGTCTACATGAGTTTTATCTCCATTACTGCTCTCGCATCTAAGTCCAGTGTCTAGAACCGTAAGGGAGAGTGATTCGAACCACTCACAGGGGTGTCTAGTGTTCCCAGACTGGCTGGAGACCAGGCCTAGACCCGCACTGACATACAGGCTGCACAGAGCCGCGTGAATCTCACAGGCTACGAGACACGCAGGGTCAGGAGAGAATCCCTTACAGAAAATGGCGACCGCGGCAGGACACTGGCAGCGAGAGGGTAGTGTGTTAGATTTTGGAATGACTGTACGAAATGTGATGCAGGAAAAGATAGCGGATTACGTATTTGGAAAGGTTAATCTAACTAAGAAGTGGATAAGCGAACTGTTAGCGGATAAGAGCCCACTAGAGGCAGCTGAAAGGTGGACTGATAGTAAGGAGCATAAAAAGGCAGTTGAGAAAGCAGTCTGGCTTATGTGCTACAAAAGGCAGGTTCAGATTTCAAACCAGACCAATACAGCGCTAACCGCTCGAATCAAGCAGTTAGAGGAGGAAATGGAGGAGAAGGTTTCTGGAGGGGAGGCGCTCATTAAGAGTTTAAATGAGTTACGCCAGGAAAGCCAGGAAGTCTCCAGTTACCTTAAAACAAGGGTAGAGTATCTCGAGTGCCAGATCACTGAAGCAAAGTTGAACGAGAGTAGGATGAAGGAAAGATGTAACCGTCAAGCTGCCCAGATAAGAACTCAAGAAGAGAGCTTAATGGGGGTTAGGTCGGCGTATAAGTTGGCCCTTGAGGATAAGTTTCAGGGAGCCGACCATAGCGCCTGCGAAAAAGAGATAGAGAGCCTCAAAAAGGCCGTGAATAATGCGAACGGCATGGTGTGCCTTATTAATCCGTCGGCACGCCAGCCGCTAGTAAATGAGAGATTTAGAAATTCCCCACCAAGTAAAGCAGAAGAAGTAGTAGCCACTGCGCCCTCCGCGCCACCCAGCTATTCAGAAACCTGGGTTAGGGAGGAAGCAACGGAAGAAGCAAAAGAGCCCGTTGAAAAGGAGGTAGAAAAGGGATCGTTGTATCCAGTAACGGGTATTAAAAGGGGCCCAAGCAGAAACGGTGGGGAAGAACCGGGGGATCTCCTCGGACAGCTGGTGTTGCCTCACAGTTCACATCAGCTGAGGGCCATGATAAACCACGTAAGGAAGCTGACCGAGATAGACGACCCTTCCGTACATTTCAGGGAAGTTGAGCAAGCCGCAGCCATTAACGGCTGCGATGATGGGGAGACAGCAAAAATGCTGCTGTTCTCGTTAGATAGCTCGGTCCTTCAGTGTCTCTCAGGCGATAGCAAGAGGGGTAATAAAAGTTATGAGGAATTGAAAAATGAGGTCCTAGAAGTAGTGGGAGCGAACGACGGAGGTCCGTTTGCTAGAGTGGGACAGACAGTGCAGATGGAGGGAGAACCCCCGAAGGTTTTTGCCGACAGGCTGTGGCCAGTATATGAGCGCAGCTGTCTAGGTGCGCCCGAACGCGAAGATGTGGAAGGCGCCGCTTTAATTCATTGGCTTAGGTGCATAATAGCCAACAGTTTACCAGCCGTTAGAGAGCAGGCAAAAGCCTGGTTCGATCCCAATGACCTCAACCTTACGGAAGAGTCGGTCTTGAATCGACTTACGTTGGGTTACCGTAACATAAGGGGTATGACGACACGTCCCTTTAAGGGAAGAGTACATGAGGTACGACCCGCAGCCCCGACTCAAAGAGAGTGGCATCAGGAGGGTAATCGCGCCCCACAGGCAAGTAATGCCTGTTACGGGTGTGGGAAGACAGGGCACTGGCGCAAGCACTGCAGGAACCCTTGGAAGGATTCCAAGGATAAAAATCCCGCGGTCCGAACCCAGGCGCCTGTCCCGCCTAAGGAAGCAAAGGCACCCACCTCTCCCGAAGACCTCGAAGCAGTGTTAGGAGTCATGCGCAAGATGGTTTTGAATGCGCGTGGACAGGTGGCGGTCGCAACCGGCCCCGTAGGTGCCGCAGGACCGTCTAATAGTCCCCAATGACTAGAGTCCACGCAGCCTGCCTACCTGTGTCCTTTTAAAAGACACGCACAGGAGGGGGTCTGCGGTGAGGAGGCCAGGTTAAAAGAGCAGGCCTTGCGGGAGGAGAACGCCCGCTTAATAGGGAAAATAGATGGGCTGGAAGGGCAGCTTAGAGAGCAGGCCCTGCGGGAGGAGAATGCCCGAGCAATGGGAAAGTTAGACGTGCTCAGGCTAGAAGGGCAGCTTAGAGAGATAAAAACAGCCTACAGGGTAGCCAGGAGCAGGGAGTATGAGGATTTAAAACAGGATAGAAATCTGCAGCCTCCAGCAGGTGAGATTTCACAGAAACAAGCAGGGGCGGTGGCCTGTCTTAAGGGAGGGGCCAGACCTGCGAGTGGGGAAGCACAGCCCCAGGTAGGACCACAAGGCACACAGGCAGGCGTAGCAGCTTGCATCAGGGGAAGGGACATCCCGGACGATCATGCAGCGTTTTTCTGGAGTTGGGGGTTAGATGACGAGGACCCCAGGGTACCCTGGTCAGATGAGGATAGTGCAGATGAGCATAGTGATGATGACGGGTGGTTCCTGAGGAACGGTCTGGGAGGATTGGGGCCGCTAGGTAGAGATCCATACGGGGTGGACACACGAGCTGCAGGTCCCGACAGCAGGAGGAAGGAGCTAGAGGAGGCCGGGCCAGCCGCTATGTGGTTCCCAGAGGTGTGGCCGCCCGCTTTGAACGTCCAGTCCTCAGGGGAGGCAGAGTTCACGAGTGAAGGGCCGCCTGCTGGGCCGAGCAGGGCGGGGCCACGAACTGCCAGCCCCGAGGTTAGGGAGGCGGAGTCAGCGGAGGCGGAGCTGGCGCCTGTGATGGAACCCCAGGTCATCCCGTTGAAGGTCTCGGGACCCGGTCCGTCCGTCACGGAGCCCCCGCCCATAGCAATTCCCCGTAGGTCAAGCAGAGTACCCCAGCCCAGGAGGATGTGGTCAGGTCCACAGGCTGCCCCAGGGCGTAAGTTTCAGGTTAAGATAACCCGGGTAGAGACAGGCCACATCGAAGCAGTAACAGGCTGCGGCAGATCAGAGGAAAGGGTCAGCGCAGCAACAGGCTGCGGCAGATCAGAGGGAAGGGTCAGTGCCCTCCCACCGTCGGGAAGAGCTCGCAGCAGCCTTCTCAGGATTTAAAGGGGCCGCCCTGAGAACGGGCGGCATTGTAAAGTTATTAGTTTAAGGTTTTAAGTTTTAGTTTAAGGTTTTAAGTAGTTTTAATAAGGTTAAGTTTGTAGTGTTTTTAACAGATAACGACAAAATGATGGGAGTTTTAAGGCTAGGTTTAGAGGAAGTCTATTTAGCAAACGTTGAAGTTTACGTGAGGCGAGGTCAGGGGACCCGCTCACCCTTCACAAAAGCCAGAGACCTTTTGCGAGGCTGGCTACCTCATTCTATCTGATCACAGGAACCAAGGAAGGATGGAACGACTTCTAGTATTGCTCGTGGCAATCGGATGTGGATTGGCCTATCGGGGCCTCACCAAGGATGTCGTGGTGTTTGGATGTTCCGGGGACACGGCCCCCATCGCGGTGGATGGGACCGGGAGACGGAAGGCAGAAGGGACCAGCACCTATTTCCACAAGGGAAGGTGGCCAGGATGGCTGGGAACGAACTCAACGGAGTATTCCAGCACATCGGGGTTCGCCTATAAAGAGACTTCTTTAATGTGCCCCAAAGTACGGATCATCGCACCCAGGATCAGCGTCACCGTCGGCAAACGGATTTGTTTGACCTGCAGTGGGAATGTCCCATTGAGCCGATGGTGGTGGCTGCGAAAGCTGAGCAAAACTATGAGGAAATCTTCGGTTGAGTGGGAGCGACTGGGTAATAATACCCATCGGACAATTACGGGGACAGACGGACAAGTGAAAGTCTGTTGGGACAAATGGTGGGAACCGGATGAGGGAATTTATGTTTGTATGTGGGGGTCAAAGTACGTTTGCCCCAAAGGCATCTCCATATTCTTTATTAATCAGTGGCAGGATAACGGACAGGGGATGAGGTGGGATGCGAGCACCAGGGGGTGCGGAGCCCCATACTCTCCGATCCCAGTAAATGCCACTGAGCTCATTACGCGCCCACGCAAAGCCCCGCCCACGATTCCGGTGGTTGTAACTGAGGAAGAAGGGTGCCCTAAAACTAGTAAGGGACCCGGGAACGGTTTGGTACTGGTCCCCACAGACCAGATACTATTTCAGGGGGTACATTACGCGGTGGCCTCGGTGATTTTAAATCTCACTGAGGTACGGTTACCAGAGTGGTGCCCCAAAAAGACGGAACAGTTGTACCAGGTCCTGTTGACCAAGATGTTCAGGCAATTTTACGAGTTTGATTTTGCAGAAATTGATAAGACAAGTTTATACACCGCACCGCAGGAAGTTTTGGACCAAGTAGGGAGGCAAAGAAGGGGTTTGGTGAACGATGCGTTCACTGCTTTTAACACAGGGACATCTGTGGTCAACGCTCTAGACAGTGTGGAGCTGCAGACCCAGATTAATGGTTTAAAAACACAGTTAAAGGATATTCTTACAGATGAGAATAAAGTGGTAGGGTCAGGTCTGCACGAGGACCAAGCCATGACACTACACTTAAAAGAGATCATAGCAGAGCTGGAGAAACATGCGCGTACGGTAAATGCCCTGATTAGGGAAGATCGGAATGCATCCGATCAGGCTGCGCAGAACGAGGTGTGCGTGCTTTACGGGGCGTGGTTACTGGGCGAGGGCCGCAGTAATTTGGAGGATTTAAAACAAGGTTTGGTCCCGTCCTGGATAAGTAACAAACACCTGCGGGCGCTCCACCCTTTTCAGAACGCATTAAGTCCGTGCCAGCTCAGGCTAGCTTCAGAAGCTTACCCAGTCCCCGTGGACTGCGGACGTTCAAACCATACTATTATGGGAATAGTATTACGCATGCCGGTTTTGGGCAACACAGCAAAGCCCGCCCCGGTATATCGGGTAGAGAACATTGGTGTCATTCAGGGGGGAGCCCACATTCGTTATGCAGCAGTTCCACCTTACGTCATCCGCTGGGAGCAAACGATGACAGGTACAGATCTCTCTGGTTGTCGTGGCAGGGGAGCACACATAATACTGTGCCCCCAGCACTTGAATGCCTTTTTAACACCACAGTGCGGGTTCAGAACGGCTGGCGCCAAGTCCATGAATTGCACCATGGAGGCAATGGCACAAGATCATGTGCCTCCGCAGGTAGCATACATCGGGGGTGGAACATATTGTGTTACCACTGCAGCGCAACACTACCAGCATGGAAACCGTAGCCGGTGTCCGGTGAGTGACAGCAGTTTCTGTTTTAAACCCAGGGCTGAAGTTCAAGTAGCACAACAGCGAATTATCCCAATCCCTGAACCATCCACTGTTCATCTCACAGTAAAAGAGAATTTCACCGACTTGCAGCGATTTGTCGCGCATTTTGGGTACCTCATTCCCCCTCTCCCTGAGCATTTAACCAAACTTCTGAAAGCCGTCGCGGTGTCACAAAAGCATTTCTATACATTAGAACAGAAAACCGTCGAGATAGGTACAGACATTTTGGACATAGTGGTTCCACCGTGGTGGAATCTGTTCACGAATATTGAAGTGCCCTCATGGGTCAGAATAGCCTCCCACATTTTAGTCGTCTGTCAAGTGTTTATTGTAGTATACCTTTTGTTCATACATTGTAAAAGAGACAAGCGCCTCACCAAGCATGAGAACACGGGAGAGTGGCGAGAACGTTACGTGCGCGTGCACGATGAGAGCGCAGTGTAATGGGAAAATGGCGTCACTCCCGCTCGCCACGTGCGCCGCGGAAGTTTGTACTCATTGTAAATACGTTGGAAACTCGACATGTTTAAGAGTCGGGATTTGTTTATTTTGGTGATGGTGTTGATTGTTTGGTTTTTGGGTTTTGTTTTTCCTTCCCTTGAATAAAAGACAAATAAACAGGTGATGCGTGAGGTATCGGCCTGGTTACGCCGGGAAGGAAAACAAGTGGTGTAAGTTTAAGGGCAAATGATGCCTATGGTGATATAAAGTGTGATTTTTCTTGGGAAATGAGGACGACACAGAGACCCTAGTGAAGTTAAAATTTATGGGATTAATTTACTGGATTCGGAGTGAAATCGAGATAAGATTGCTCACCACTGAGATTTTTGATACGATAAGCGGAGTTATTCGCATCAACAGGAGGGACTGTAGAATTCGCAATTATCGCGATTTCATTTTAATAAGGAGAAAACACAAAGTTTCGTTCAAAACAGCTTTTATTTCAGCGGAATGCTGTCAGGTTTAAATTGGACACAAGCAGCCTGTAAAATGGCCGCCGCACCTCGTGACAGAACATTCTAGACTTTTCAGCAGGCAGACAAGATGGCGTTCCAATAAACATTTTTGCAGGATCGATAACGATTCAGCACAGTGAAGACAATACACAGGACATTATGGGTTTACAGTATAAACATCGATACTGGAATCGGTCTCCCAGGTACAAAGGAAAGCCATCAAGGGCCCATCCAAAGGACATTAATATGTAAACTCCCAACGGCTCTACGATGAGAGAGCCGTTAGCAGGTAGTTATACAGGACACTTGGAAGCCCCAAACCCCTCCAGGGGGAACACCGACCGATTTAACAATGGGAGAAATATTAGCAGGTACTCAAACATTCATGAGTAGCCCCGAAACCCATTAAGGACGGAGATCACCCATACAGGACATTTTGGGCGCCAAACCGTAAACAAAAGAATGGACATTGTAGTTGGGCGGGAAACGGAAGAACTGTGCACTATAATTGCAGGCCCCAAACCGTCCATTCGCTCTCTGGCCTCTTGCTCTTGCTCTTGCCTCGTGTTCTTGACTCTTGCCGCTTGTTGCTGTTATCATCGTGGCTGCTCCTGTGTAAAAGACTGTTGCAAAGACCTATGTTGGTAGCTGGCAGCGGAACCGAAGGCCCGGGATGAGATGAGATGAGATGAGATGAGAGGAGAAGAGAAGAAGACCTTATCCATCGCCACGGTCAGTAGATCCCGACCGCGCCTGTAGGTCGATCAGCCAAGTCTTCTCGACAGGAAGTTTTCTTCTTTAACAAGACATATTGCATCGATGATAACTGGACTGTGCAAACACATCGTATCAGCGATATTGACAACGGTGCTCCACCATACCTTGTATCCAACCAACAGAGGTCTTCACTACAGCGGACGGTCCAGCCGACTGACCGAGCAGCAGAAGCAGTAAACAAGTGGGACCAGGAGATCTCCTGACCAACACGTGGGTGCTGCGGTGAAAAACATCCGATCAGCTATTCGGGATTTCTCCGAGTTATTACGAGTGGTGAGCATGAGTCTCGGGATCCTACGCAGCTAGTTTAGGATAGCTATTGATAGGGGAGGGTTAAAGATTAAGGATATTTGTAATGTGTGCCCTATTTACGTTGTGCCGTTCGTTCCTCGTTTCCCTAAGAGTGATTATAACTGTTTGTAAGATTGTACTGTCATTAATCTGTGCATATGACATGTATTTCATAATTTTAAGTATCATGCAATAAAGATTTTCCATTTCGTACCGTTCAAACCAAGTCTACATGAGTTTTATCTCCATTACTGCTCTCGCATCTAAGTCCAGTGTCTAGAACCGTAAGGGAGAGTGATTCGAACCACTCACAGGGGTGTCTAGTGTTCCCAGACTGGCTGGAGACCAGGCCTAGACCCGCACTGACATACAGGCTGCACAGAGCCGCGTGAATCTCACAGGCTACGAGACACGCAGGGTCAGGAGAGAATCCCTTACACACTCTCAGATACCAGCTCCTCCATCACCCACACACACACAGCCTGTCCCATCTCAGATACCAGCTCCTCCATCACCCACACACACACAGCCTGTCCCACTCTCAGATACCAGCTCATCCATCACCCACACACACACAGCCTGTCCCACTCTCAGATACCAGCTCCTCCATCACCCACACACACACATCTTGTCCACTCTCAGATACAAGCTCCTCCATCACCCACACACAGCCTGTCCCACTCTCAGATACCAGCTCCTCCAACACACACACACAGCCTGTCCCACTCTCAGATACCAGCTCCTCCATCACCCACAAACAGCTTGTCCCACTCTCAGATACCAGCTCCTCCAACACCAACACACACAGCCTGTCCCACTCTCAGATACCAGCTCCTCCATCACCCACACACAGCCTGTCCCACTCTCAGATACCAGCTCCTCCAACACCAACACACACAGCCTGTCCCACTCTCAGATACCAGCTCCTCCATCACCCTCACACAGCCTGTCCCACTCTCAGATACCAGCTCCTCCATCACCCACACACAGCCTGTCCCACTCTCAGATACCAGCTCCCCCATCACCCCCACACAGCCTGTCCCACTCTCAGATACCAGCTCCTCCATCACCCACACACAGCCTGTCCCACTCTCAGATACCAGCTCCTCCATCACCCACACACAGCCTGTCCACTCTCAGATACCAGCTCCCCATCACCCACACACAGCCTGTCCACTCTCACATACCAGCTGCTCCATCACCCTCACAGAGCCTGTCCCACTCTCAGATACCAGCTCCTCCATCACCCACACACAGCCTGTCCCACTCTCAGATACCAGCTCCTCCATCACCCACACACAGCCTGTCCCACTCTCAGATACCAGCTCCTCCATCACCCACACACACACAGCCTGTCCCACTCTCAGATACCAGCTCCTCCATCACCCACACACACACAGCCTGTCCCACTCTCAGATACCAGCTCCTCCATCACCCACACACAGCCTGTCCCACTCTCAGATACCAGCTCATCCATCACCCACACATACACAGCCTGTCCCACTCTCAGATACCAGCTCCTCCATCACCCACACACACACATCTTGTCCCACTCTCAGATACCAGCTCCTCCATCACCCACACACACAGCCTGTCCCACTCTCAGATACCAGCTCCTCCAACACACACACACAGCCTGTCCCACTCTCAGATACAAGCTCCTCCATCACCCACACACAGCTTGTCCCACTCTCAGATACCAGCTCCTCCAACACCAACACACACAGCCTGTCCCACTCTCAGATACCAGCTCCTCCATCACCCACACACAGCCTGTCCCACTCTCAGATACCAGCTCCTCCATCACCCACACACAGCCTGTCCCACTCTCAGATACCAGCTCCTCCATCACCCTCACACAGCCTGTCACACTCTCAGATACCAGCTCCTCCATCACCCTCACACACAGCCTGACCCACTCTCAGATACCAGTTCCTCCATCACCCACACACAGCCTGTCCCACTCTCAGATTCCAGCTCCTCCATCACCCACACACAGCCTCTCCCACTCTCAGATCTGTAAGGGATTTGACCGTGCGTGTCTCGCAGCCTGTGAGATTCACGCGGCTCTGTGCAGCCTGTATGTCAGTGCGGGTTTAGGCCTTGTTGCCTGTTCTGGTCTCCAGCCAGTCTGGGAGCACTAGACACACCTGTGAGTGGTTCGAATCACTCGCCCTTACGGTTCTAGACACTGGACTTAGATGCGAGAGCAGTAATGGAGATGAAACTCATGTAGACTCGGTTGAATGGTACGAAATGGAAAATCTTTATTGCATGATATTTAAGATTACGAAATACATGTCATAAGCACAGATTAATGACAGTACAATCTTACAAGCAGTTATATAGCTAATCCTAGGGAAACGAGGAACGAACGACACACCGTAAATAGGGGCACACATTACAAGTATCCTTAATACTTAAACCCTCCCCTATCAATATCTGTCCTAGCTAGATTCGTAGGATTTCGAGACTCATGCTCACCACTCGTGATAACTCGGAGAAATTCCGAATAGCTGATCGGATGTTTTTTCACTGCAGCACCCACGTGTCGATCAGGAGATCTCCTGGTCCCACTTGTTTACTTGCTTCTGCTCCGGCTAGCAGGCTGGAACGTCTGCTGTGATGAAGATCTGTGTTGGTTGGTTTAACAGGCACTGTCCGAATGGGTTTCACAGACCAGTCAATATTATCTTGGAGGATCTTCCAAGGTCTATTCTTGCAAGTTCAAAGAAGTCTCCCTAGCAAGGAAAACTTGGCTATTCGACCTACAGGCGCGGTCGGGATTTACTGACCGTGGCGATGAGTATGGTCTTCCTCTCTTCTCATCTCATCTCATCTCATCTCATCTCATCTCATCTCGGGCCTTTGGTTCCGATGCCAGTTACCAACATAGGTCTTCGTTACGCGACACGAGGTAGATCCGAACGGATCAGAAAGTTCAACAGTCTTTTTCAAAGAGGCACCAGGCAAGCAGGAACCAGACTACGAGTCAAAACACAGGAGCAGCCACGAGGTTACGAGTCGATCGGATAAGAGAATAAGAGAAAGATGGACGGTTGGAGCTTGTAATTATAGTACAAAATCTTCCGTTTCCCGCCCAACCTTAATGTCCTTTCTTTTGTTAGGGTTTGGCGCTCAAATGTCTTGTATGGGTGATCTCCGTTCTTAATGGGTTTCGGGGCTACTCGTAAATGTCTGAGTACCTGTTAATATTTCTCCCATTGTTAAATCGGTCGGTGTTCTCCCTGGAGGGGTTTTGGGGCTTCCAAGTGTTTTGTATAACTACCCGCTAACGGCTCTCTCATCGTAGAGTCGTTGGGATTCTACATATTAATGTCTTTGGATGGGCCCTTGATTACTTGGTACAATAGCTTTCATTCGTACCTGGGAGACCGATTTCAGTATTTATGTGTATACTGTAAACCCATAATGTCTCGTGTATTATCTTCAATGTGCTGAATCTTAATCGATCTTGCACGAATGTTTATTGGAACGCCATCTTGTCTGCCTGTCGAAAAGTCTAGAATGTTCTGTCACGAGGTGCGGCGGCCATTTTACAGGCTGCTTGTGTCCACTTTGAGAAACCTGACAGCATTCTGCTGAAGTAAAAGCTGTTTGAACGAAACTCTGTGTTTTCTCCTTATTAATAAAAATCGCGATATATTGCGAATTCTACAGTCCCTCCTGTTGATGCGAATAACTCCGCTTATCGTATCAAAAAAATCATAGTGGTGAGCAATATTATCTCGATTTTCTCTCCGAATCCAGCAAATTAATCCCATAACTTTAACCTAATTAGGGTCTCTGTGTCGTCCTTATTTCCCAAGAAAATTACATTTTATAACACCGTAGGCATTATTTGCCCTTAAACTTACACCACTTGTTTTCCTTCCCGGCGTAACCAGGCCGATGCCTCTCGTATCACCTGTATATTCATCTTTTATTCAGGGAAAGGAAAAACAAAACCCAAAACCAAACAATCATTTTTAACTGTAGCACCATCACCAAAATAATCAACACCAACTCTTAAAACATGTCGAGGTCCCAAACGTATTTACAATCTTTGAAAATCATGATCGAGTACAAACTTCCGCGGCGCACGTGGCAAGCGGGAGTGACGTCATTTTCCGATCACACGGTGCTCTCATCGTGCACGCGCACGTAACGTTTTTCGCCACTCTCCCGTGTTTTCATGCTTAGTGAGGCGTTTGTCTCTTTTACAATGTACGACAAATAGGTACACTACAATAAACACTTGACATACGACTAAAATGTGGGAGGCTATTCTGATCCATGAAGGCACTTCAATATTGGTGAACAGATTCCACCACGGTGGAACTACTATATCCAGAATGTCTGTCCCTATTTCGACAGTTTTCTGTTCTAATGTGTAAAAGTGTTTCTGTGACACCGCGACTGCTTTCAAAAGCTTGGTGAGGTGTTCAGGGAGAGGGGGTGTAAGGGATTCTGACCCTGCGTGTCTCGCAGCCTGTGAGATTCACGCGGCTCTGTGCAGCCTGTATGTCAGTGCGGGTCTAGGCCTTGTTGCCTGTTCTGGTCTCCAGCCAGTCTGGGAACACTAGACACACCTGTGAGTGGTTCGAATCACTCGCCCTTACGGTTCTAGACACTGGACTTAGATGCGAGAGCAGTAATGGAGATGAAACTCATGTAGACTCGGTTTGAATGGTACGAAATGGAAAATCTTTATTGCATGATACTTAAGATTATGAAATACATGTCATAAGCACAGATTAATGACAGTACAATCTTACAAGCAGTTATATAGTCGATCTTAGGGAAACGAGGAACGAACGGCACACCGTAAATAGGGGCACACATTACAAATATCCTTAATCCTTAAACCCTCCCCTATCAATATCTATCCTAACTAGATTCGTAGGATTTCGAGACTCATGCTCACCACTCGTGATAACTCGGAGAAATTCCGAATAGCTGATCGGATGTTTTTCACCGCAGCACCCACGTGTCGGTCAGGAGATCTCCTGGTCCCACTTGTTTACTTGCTTCTGCTGCTCCGGCTAGCAGGCTGGACCGTCTGCTGTGATGAAGACCTGTGTTGGTTGGTTTAACAGGTACTTTTCCGAGCACAGTTCAGTTAATATCATCGATGTGATATGTTCTTTGCAAGTTCGAAGAAGTCTTCCTGGCAAGGAAAACTTGGCTGTTCGACCTACAGGCGCGGTCGGGATTTACTGACCGTGGCGATGAATATGGTCTTCCTCTCTTCTCATCTCATCTCATCTCATCTCATCTCATCTCGTGCCTTTGGTTCCGCTGCCAGTTACCAACATAGGTCTTCGTTACGCGACACGAGGTAGATCCGAACGGATCAGAAAGTTCAACAGTCCTTTTCAAAAAGTCAACAGGCAAGCAGGAGCCCGACTACGAGTACACAGGAGCAGCCACGAGGTTACGAGTCGATCGGATAAGAAAAAGATGGACGGTTTGGAGCCTGCAATTATAGTGCAAAATCTTCCGTTTCCCGCCCAACCTTAATGTCCATTCTTTTGTTTAGGGTCTGGCGCTCAAATGTCTTGTATGGGTGATCTCCGTTCTTAATGGGTTTCGGGGCTACTCGTAAATGTCTGAGTACCTGTTAATATTTCTCCCATTGTTAAATCGGTCGGTGTTCTCCCTGGAGGGGTTGTGGGGCTTCCAAGTGTTTTGTATAACTACCTGTTAACGGCTCTCTCATCGTAGAGTCGTTGGGATTTTACATATTAATGTCTTTTGGATGGGCCCTTGATTACTCGGTACAATGGCTTTCATTTGTACCTGGGAGACCGATTTCAGTATTTATGTGTATACTGCAAACCCATAATGTCTCGTGTATTATCTTCACTGTGCTGAATCTTAATCGATCTTGCACAAATGTTTATTGGAACGCCATCTTGTCTGCCTGTTGAAAAGTCTAGAATGTTCTGTCACGAGGTGCGGCGGCCATTTTACAGGCTGCTTGTGTCCACTTTAAACCTGGCAGCATTCTGCTGAAATAAAAGCTGTTTGAACGAAACTCTGTGTTTTCTCCTTATTAAAATAAAATCGCGATATATTGCGAATTCTACAGGGGAATGAGGTATCCAAAATGCGCGACGAATCGCTGCAAGTCGGTGAAATTCTCTTTTACCGTGAGATGAACAGTGGATGGTTCAGGGATTGGGACAATTCGCTGTTGTGCTACTTGAACTTCCGCCCTGGGTTTAAAACAGAAACTGCTGTCACTCACCGGACACCGGCTACGGTTTCCATGCTGGTAGTGTTGCGCTGCAGTGGTAACACAATATGTTCCACCCCCGATGTATGCTACCTGCGGAGGCACATGATCTTGTGCCATTGCCTCCATGGTGCAATTCATGGACTTGGCGCCAGCCGTTCTGAACCCGCACTGTGGTGTTAAAAAGGCATTCAAGTGCTGGGGACACAGTATTATGTGTGCTCCCCTGCCACGACAACCAGAGAGATCTGTACCTGTCATCGTTTGCTCCCAGCGGATGACGTAAGGTGGAACCGCTGCATAGCGAATGTGGGCTCCCCCCTGAATGACACCAATGTTCTCTACCCGATATACCGGGGCGGGCTTTGCTGTGTCGCCCAAAACCGGCATGCGTAATACTATTCCCATAATAGTATGGTTTGATCGTCCGCAGTCCACGGGGACTGGGTATGCTTCTGAAGCTAGCCTGAGCTGGCACGGACTTAATGCGTTCTGAAAAGGGTGGAGCGCCCGCAGGTGTTTGTTACTTATCCAGGACGGGACCAAACCTTGTTTTAAATCCTCCAAATTACTGCGGCCCTCGCCCAGTAACCACGCCCCGTAAAGCACGCACACCTCGTTCTGCGCAGCTTGATCGGATGCATTCCGATCTTCCCTAATCTGGGCATTTGCCGTCTTTGCATTTTTCTCCAACTCTGCTATAATTTCCTTTAAATGGAGAGTCATGGCTTGGTCCTCGTGTAAACCCGACCCTACCACTTATTCTCATCTGTTAGAATGTCTTTTAATTGTGTCTTTAAACCATTAATCTGGGTCTGCAGCTCCACACTGTCTAGAGCGTTGACCACAGATGTACCCGTGTTAAAAGCAGTGAACGCATCGTTCACCAAACCCCTTCTTTGCCTCCCTACTTGATCCAAAACTTCCTGTGGTGCGGTGTACAAACTTGTTTTATCAATTTCTGCGAAATCGAATTCGTAAAATTGTCTGAACATCTTGGTCAACAGGACCTGATACAACTGTTCCGTCTTTTTGGGGCACCACTCTGGTAACCGCACCTCGGTGAGATTTAAAATCACCGAGGCCACCGCGTAATGTACTCCCTGAAATAGTATCTGGTCTGTGGGGACCAGTACCAAACCATTCCCGGGTCCCTTACTAGTTTTAGGGCACCCTTCTTCCTCAGCTAGAACCACCGGAATCGTGGGCGGGGCTTTGCGTGGGCGCGTAATCAGTTCAGTGGCATTTACCGGGATCGAAGAGTATGGGGCTCCGCACCCCCTGGTGCTCGCATCCCACCTCATCCCCTGTCCGTTATCCTGCCACTGATTAATGAAAAATATGGATATGCCTTTGGGGCAAGGTACTTTGACCCCCACATGCATACATAAATTCCCTCGTCCGGTTCCCACCATTTCTCCCAACAGACTTTCACTTGTCCGTTTGTCCCCGTAATTGTCTGATGGGTATTATTACCCAGTCGTTCCCACTCGACCGAAGAGTTCCTCATAGTTTTGCTCAGCTTTCGCAGCCACCACCATCGGCTCAATGGGACCTTCCCACTACAAGTCAAACAAATCCGTTTGCCGACGGTGACGCTGATCCTGGGTGCGATGATCCTTACTTTGGGGCACATTAAAGAAGTCTCTTGGTAGGCAAACCCTGATGTGCTGGAATACTCCGTTGAGTTCGTTCCCAGCCATCCTGGCCACCTTCCCTTGTGGAAATAGGTGCTGGTCTCCTCTGCCTCCCGTCTTCCGGTCCCATCCACCGCGATGGGGGCCGTGTCCCCGGAACATCCAAACACCACGACATCCTTGGTGCGGCCTCGATAGGCCAATCCACATCCGATTGCCGCGAGCAATACTAGAATTCGTTCCATCCTTCCTTGGTTCCTGTGATCAGATAGAATGAGGTAGCCAGCCTCGCAAGAGTCTCTGGCTTTTGTGAAGGGTGAGCGGGTCCCCTGACCTCGCCTCACGTAAACTTCAATGTTCGCTAAATAAACTTTAACTAAACCTATCTCTAAAGCTCCCATCATTTTGCCATTTTCTGTTAAAATTAAAACTGCAAACTTAACCTTATTTAAAATTATGAACTTATTCTTAACCTTAAACTATAACTTAAACTTGAACTAATGAACTTAAACTTAAAACTTATTACTGTACAGCGCCGCCCGTTCTCAGGGCGGCCCCTTTAAATTCTGAGAAAACTGCTGCGAGCTCTTACCGACTTTGGGAGGGCTCTGACCTTTTCCTCTGATCTGCCGCAGCCTGTTTCTGCGCTGGCCCCTCCCTCTGATCTGCCGCAGCCTGTTGCTGCACTGACCCCTTCCTCTGATCTGCCGCAGCCTGTTGCTGCTGCGATGGGGCCGGGCTGTACCTGGGCTGCCTTAACCTTGAGTCTGCGCCTTGGGACAGACTGGGGCAATACCCATATCTTCTTGGGCTGGGGTTCTCTACCTGACCTACGGGGAGTTGTCAGGGGCGGGGATTCCGTGACTGACGGACCGGGTTCCGATACTTCCATCGGGACGACCTGTGGTTCCACCACAGTCGCTGGCTCCGCCTCCGCTGACTCCGCCTCCCTAACCTCGGGGCTCGCAGTTTGTGGCTCCGCCCTGCTCGGCCCAGCAGGCGGCCCTTCACTCGCGATCCCTGCCTCCCCCGAGGGCGGGACGTTCAAAACGGGCGGCTCTGTCTCTGGGGTCCTCACCGTCACTCCCTGTGCTCCCACAACGGCTGGCTCCGCCTCCCCTAGCTCCTCCCTCCTGTCTTCGGGACCTGCAGCTTGTGTGTCCACCCTGTGTGGATCTCTATCTGCAGCCCGTATCCTCCCTATACCTAAAATGGGAACGTTCCTTAGGTTCCCCAAAAACCACTCGCCTTCATCACCATCCTCATCTGACTCCCATCCCCACAGAAATGCTTCATGATCTTCCAGGATGTCCCCTCCCCTGATGCAAGCTGCTTTACCTGCCTGTGCGCCTTGTGGTCCTACCTGGGGCTGTGCTTCCCCACTGGCGGGGTTTACCCCTGTGGTTTTCCCTTGCGCACCTGGCTGGTACAGTTTGCATTGGTTTATGTGGAACCACTTAGTGCGCCGAGGTACTTTTACGGCGTATACCATGGGACTCGCCTTATCTACAATGTTGTAGGGTCCCATATACAGTGGTTCCAGACTCCCTACTCTGGCGTAGTTTCTGACCATGACCTGGTCTCCTACTTCCCACTCCCGTGCCTTGCGGGGTTCCAGCAACAGGCGATTGCCCTGATGCTGCCTTCCCATGTTCCCAGCCGCCTGCTCATAAACCTGTTTCAGGCGCTCCAAGAGGGTCTGGGCGAACTTGTCCCTGCTTATCTCTTGGAGCTGACTCTCAGTGAGCACCGGCGCTAGCACATGGGTGGGGGTTCGCATGAGCCTCCCAGTCATCACCTCGTGCGGGGAGTACCCCGTACTTTTTGACTGACTGGCCCGGACCCCCATGAGGACTAAAGGCAGAACTTCCGCCCATTTTTGGGGCGAGTTCCTAGTCTCTTTCCTCAATTTCTCCTTCAGGGTCCGGTTCATGCGTTCAACAATCCCGGATGACTGGGGATTGTGTGCTACGTGCCACTTCCCTTCAATGCCCAAAAGCATGAGGGTGTTCTGCATCACCTGGCCGGTGAAATGACTCCCTTGGTCTGACTCCACAAAACGGGGAAGTCCCCACCGCGAGAACACTTCCCGGACCAAGATTTTTGCAGTACCCAGTGCCGTAGCTGTTCGACAGGGGAAGGCTTCCACCCATTTGGAAAACACATCCACTAAGACGAGGCAGTATTTATAGCCTCCCTGAGTGGTGGGCAGGGGCCCTATATAGTCGATCTGTATCGACTGCCATGGTCCCTCTACCCTTCTTACGTGTCCCATGGGCACCTTCCTTTTCTGGGGGTCTGGGTTGTTTGCAGCGCACACAAGACAGTTTGCACAGAACTCGCGGACTTGTTCCCTGAGCCCTGGCCACCATCCCGCTTGCTCTACCCGTTGCCAGGTAACCTCGGGCCCGGGGTGCCCTGCCCCTGGTCCCTCGTGAGCCAACTGGAGGAATTCCCTCCTGTGCTGCTGCGGCACAACCCACTGCTCCTCGCGGAACAGCATGCCTTCCTTAACTGAGAGGGTTGCCGTACTGTACGGACCTTCTACCTGCCTCCCCTCAGCAATGGTTTTTAGGACTGCTTTTAGGGCGGGATCCTGGGCTTGGACGGTCTTAAGGTCTAGGGACAATGCTACCCTGGTGTTCCCGGGATTCCCGTCCCTGCCTTGGATCGCTGCTATGGGTCCGGTCCTATAGGGGTTCCAGAAAGTGCCGTCGCGGGCACCCTCCCTGGCTAGCGCATCCGCCTGCCGGTTGCCCTCCCCACGGGGCTCTGTGGAGGAGTGAGCTTTCACCTTATGGATGAAAATCTCCCCTTCCTCCCCTACTGCTGCTGCTAAGATCTTTTCCAGCAAGGGCTTCACCGTTAAAGGTCGCCCGTCCGCGGAGGTGTATCCACGGCGGGACCAAATGGCCAGGTATTCCGTACACGAATTGCAGGTGAACATACTGTCCGAGCAAATCGTGTATGGGGTTGGGAAAATGTCTGGGTGGGTAACAACGTACACCACGGCAGACAGCTCAGCTTGCTGCGCGCTCATGGTGCTAGGGAGCTTGATCGCCAGGGCAAGGTCTGCCGCAGGGTCATAAACTCCACACCCTGTGAGTCGCTCGCCAGCAGATACTGTGCTAGACCCATCAACATAAATCTCGCGCCCAGTGGGATGTATCCCGGCCCGTAAACCTATGTTGACGTCCCACACCCCTTCCACCGAACATCGGTGGGCTGTACCGGGGTATACCAAATTGGCCGCAAGCCTGGGCTCGCAAAGACCTTTTACTCTAAGATCCAACTGGGAGAGAAGAAGGGTCCAACGCGCAATACGCTCGCTGCTTGCGGTCCCATCTTTAATCCTCCCATCTAGAAGCATCTTAGTTGGTGTGTGATGTGTGAGGAGAGTGATGGGAGAGAGCCCTGTGAAGATCGCTGATCTTTTCACAGCCCAATGCGTGGCTAAAAGGTGCCTTTCGCAATTGGAGAAACTTCTCTCCACATCCGTTAATACTCTGGATGAATAGACAACCGGCCTCAGCTTGCCGTGACGCTCTTGGAGCAGCACAGCGCTCAAGCTGTCTCCGCTGGCAGCTACCTCCAGGAAAAACTCCTTCCCCCCATCTATGGCCCCTAAGGCTGGCGCGGTCTGCAGATCCCTTTTTAACTTCTCGAAGGCTGCTTGGCAGCCCTCGTCCCAAGACCACTCCACCCCCTTATGGAGGAGTCGGAGGAGCGGCGCTGCTGTGGCCGCATAATCTTCGATAAAATCCCTGCAGTAACCGGTCAGTCCCAAGAAGGAACTCACACCCCTTATGTTGTTGGGAATCGGTAACTCTTGCACCGACTCCCTCCTAGCTTTGTCTATGGCTCTTTCCCCAGCGCGAATGGCCAGTCCCAAGAATTTTACTTCCTGCTGACCGATACGTGCTTTCTTAGGATTTATTTTAAAACCCTTTCTCGCTAGCAGCTCCAATAACTCGTCCAGCAGTGGTCCATGCTCCTCCCTTGAGTCCGTAAATAGGAGCAAATCATCCACGTACTGCACTATCTGATTGGGCTGACTAAACTCCCTTAAACTTCCTGCCATACACTGATGGAAAATACTGGGGCTATTGTGGAAACCCTGTGGCAGACAGTTCCATGTGTACTGTTGCCCTTTGAAAGTAAAGGCAAACTTGTACTGGTCCTCTCGCCTCAGCGGGATGGACCAAAAACCGTTCGAGATATCCAGCACCGTGAACGTGGTCGCAGACGCTGGGATGCTCCCTATTAGGTCAGCAACTGCTGCTACCGTGGGCGCGCAGGCGGGAATGTTACTGTTAAGGACTCTGTAGTCCACCGTGGCTCTCCACGAATTATCCGGCTTCCTAACCGGCCATAATGGGGAGTTCACGTGTGTGGCTATCGGCCTCAACACGCCCTGCTGCACCAAGGAGGACATTGCTGTCTCCATATCGGGTTCTGCTTCTTTGGGGAAGTTATACTGCTTTTGGGGCCGGGTCATGGGGTCCCCATCTACGCTGACCTCAAACCCGGTAACCCTCCCACAATCGTGCTTGTGGGTTGCAAACGCGTGCATATTATCTGACACGTACGTTTGCATGTCCGTTGGGACATCTGCGACCATAAGCCTGAGGTCGTAGCCTCCGGATGGCTGTACGGTACACAGGACCCCTGTTTCTTCCTCCCCCGGAATCACTATTACCTCGCCTTTTTCACCCTTAGCCCCCCAGAGACAGTGATTTCTGAGGTCCACGAGGATCCCGTGTCCTGATAGAAGATCGGACCCGAGGATACCTCTTCCACCCCCCTCCTGCCATTCCATCAGTATGCACTTCCACTTGATGTGAAGTGCTCCCAAACGAATGGATAGCGGAAGGGAGAACGCGCCAGCCTGTTCTTTTCCTGTGAACCCCGCTAACGTGAATGGGACCCTGGTAGATAGCGGCGAGTCAAAAGGGCTATCTGTATGGATTATGGTGCAAGAAGCTCCCGTGTCCAACAAATAACTACCCCTCTGTTTCTCTACCTCCATCTCCACCAAAGGTCGCTTCCACGCATCATAGCTAAGCGGACACAGGTGGACGGGCTGCGCGGGTTCTAGTCATGGGGCTCTATTTGTAAGGGATTCTGACCCTGCGTGTCTCGCAGCCTGTGAGATTCACGCGGCTCTGTGCAGCCTGTATGTCAGTGCGGGTTTTAGGCCTTGTTGCCTGTTCTGGTCTCCAGCCAGTCTGGGAGCACTAGACACACCTGTGAGTGGTTCGAATCACTCGCCCTTACGGTTCTAGACACTGGACTTCGATGCGGGAGCAGTAATGGAGATGAAACTCATGTAGACTCGGTTGAATGGTACGAAATGGAAAATCTTTATTGCATGATATTTAGGATTACGAAATACATGTCATACGCACAGATTAATGACAGTACAATCTTACAAGCAGTTATATAGCTGATCCTAGGGAAACGAGGAACGAACGACACACCGTAAATAGGGGCACACATTACAAGTATCCTTAATACTTAAACCCTCCCCTGTCAATATCTGTCCTAACTAGATTCGTAGGATTTCGAGACTCATGCTCACCACTCGTGATAACTCGGAGAAATTCCGAATAGCTGATCGGATGTTTTTCACCGCAGCACCCACGTGTCGGTCAGGAGATCTCCTGGTCCCACTTGTTTACTTGCTTCTGCTCCGGCTAGCAGGCTGGACCGTCTGCTGTGATGAAGATCTGTGTTGGTTGGTTTAACAGGTACTTTCCGAGCAGGTTTCACAGCCCAGTCAATATCATCGGTGATGATCCGTTCTTGCAAGTTCAAAGAAGTCTTCCTGGCAAGGAAAACTTGGCTATTCGACCTACAGGCGCGGTCGGGATTTACTGACCGTGGCGATGAGTATGGTCTTCCTCTCTTCTCATCTCATCTCATCTCATCTCATCTCATCTCATCTCATCTCGGGCCTTTGGTTCCGATGCCAGTTACCAACATAGGTCTTCGTTACGCGACACGAGGTAGATCCGAACGGATCAGAAAGTTCAACAGTCTTTTTCAAAGAGGCACCAGGCAAGCAGGAACCAGACTACGAGTCAAAACACAGGAGCAGCCACGAGGTTACGAGTCGATCGGATAAGAGAATAAGAGAGAGATGGACGGTTGGAGCTTGTAATTATAGTTCAAAATCTTCCGTTTCCCGCCCAACCTTAATGTCCTTTCTTTTGTTTGGGTCTGGCGCTCAAATGTCTTGTATGGGTGATCTCCGTTCTTAATGGGTTTCGGGGCTACTCGTAACTGTCTGAGTACCTGTTAATATTTCTCCCATTGTTAAATCGGTCGGTGTTCTCCCTGGAGGGGTTTTGGGGCTTCCAAGTGTTTTGTATAACTACCTGCTAACGGCTCTCTCATCGTAGAGTCGTTGGGATTTTACATATTAATGTCTTTTGGATGGGCCCTTGATTACTCGGTACAATAGCTTTCATTCGTACCTGGGAGACCGATTTCAGTATTTATGTGTATACTGCAAACCCATAATGTCTCGTGTATTATCTTCACTGTGCTGAATCTTAATCGATCTTGCACAAATGTTTATTGGAACGCCATCTTGTCTGCCTGTCGAAAAGTCTAGAATGTTCTGTCACGAGGTGCGGCGGCCATTTTACAGGCTGCTTGTGTCTACTTTGAGAAATCTGACAGCATTCTGCTGAAATAAAAGCTGTTTGAACGAGACTCTGTGTTTTCTCCTTATTAATAAAATCGCGATATATTGCGAATTCTACAGTCCCTCCTGTTGATGCGAATAACTCCGCTTATCGTATCAAAAATCATAGTGGTGAGCAATATTATCTCGATTTCTCTCCGAATCCAGCAAATTAATCCCATAATTTTAACCTAGCTAGGGTCTCTGTGTCGTCCTTATTTCCCAAGAAAATTACATTTTATATCACCGTGGGCCTTTATTTGCCCTTAAACTTACACCACTTGTTTTCCTTCCCGGCGTAACCAGGCCGATGCCTCTCGTATCACCTGTATATTCATCTTTTATTCAGGGAAAGGAAAAACAAAACCCAAAACCAAACAATCATTTTTAACTAGAACACCATCACCAAAAATAATCAACACCAACTCTTAACACATGTCGAGTTCCCAAACGTATTTACAATCTTTGAAAATCATGATCGAGTACAAACTTCCGCGGCGCACGTGGCGAGCGGGAATGACGCCATTTTCCGATTACACGGTGCTTTCATCGTGCACGCGCACGTAACGTTCTCGCCACTCTCCCGTGTTTTCATGCTTGGTGAGGCGTTTGTCTCTTTTACAATGTACGACCAATAGGTACACTACAATAAACAATTGACATACGACTAAAATGTGGGAGGCTATTCTGATCCATGAAGGCACTTCAATATTGGTGAACAGATTCCACCACGGTGGAACTACTATATCCAGAATGTCTGTTCCTATTTCGACAGTTTTCTGCTCTAATGTGTAAAAATGTTTCTGTGACACCGCGACGGCTTTTAAAAGCTTGGTGAGGTGTTCAGGGAGAGGGGGAATGAGGTATCCGAAATGCGCGACGAATCGTTGCAAGTCGGTGAAATTCTCTTTTACTGTGAGATGAACAGTGGATGGTTCAGGGATTGGGATAATTCGCTGTTGTGCTACTTGAACTTCCGCCCTGGGTTTAAAACAGAAACTGCTGTCACTCACCGGACACCGGCTACGGTTTCCATGCTGGTAGTGTTGCGCTGCAGTGGTAACACAATATGTTCCACCCCCGATGTATGCTACCTGCGGAGGCACATGATCTTGTGCCATTGCCTCCATGGTGCAATTCATGGACTTGGCGCCAGTCGTTCTGAACCCGCACTGTGGTGTTAAAAAGGCATTCAAGTGCTGGGGGCACAGTATTATGTGTGCTCCCCTGCCACGACAACCAGAGAGATCTGTACCTGTCATCGTTTGCTCCCAGCGGATGACGTAAGGTGGAACCGCTGCATAGCGAATGTGGGCTCCCCCCTGAATGACACCAATGTTCTCTACCCGATACACCGGGGCGGGCTTTGTTGTGTCGCCCAAAACCGGCATACGTAATACTATTCCCATAATAGTATGGTTTGATCGTCCGCAGTCCACGGGGACTGGGTAAGCTTCTGAAGCTAGCCTGAGCTGGCACGGACTTAATGCGTTCTGAAAAGGGTGGAGCGCCCGCAGGTGTTTGTTACTTATCCAGGACGGGACCAAACCTTGTTTTAAATCCTCCAAATTACTGCGGCCCTCGCCCAGTAACCACGCCCCGTAAAGCACGCACACCTCGTTCTGCGCAGCTTGATCGGATGCATTCCGATCTTCCCTAATCAGGGCATTTACCGTCTTTGCATGTTTCTCCAGCTCTGCTATAATTTCCTTTAAATGGAGAGTCATGGCTTGGTCCTCGTGTAGACCCGACCCTACCACTTTATTCTCATCTGTTAGAATGTCTTTTAATTGCGTTTTTAGACCATTAATCTGGGTCTGCAGCTCCACACTGTCTAGAGCGTTGACCACAGATGTACCCGTGTTAAAAGCAGTGAACGCGTCGTTCACCAAACCCCTTCTTTGCCTCCCTACTTGATCCAAAACTTCCTGTGGTGCGGTGTACAAACTTGTTTTATCAATTTCCGCGAAATCGAATTCGTAAAATTGTCTGAACATCTTGGTCAACAGGACCTGATACAACTGTTCCGTCTTTTTGGGGCACCACTCTGGTAACCGCACCTCGGTGAGATTTAAAATCACCGAGGCCACCGCGTAATGTACCCCCTGAAATAGTATCTGGTCTGTGGGGACCAGTACCAAACCATTCCCGGGTCCCTTACTAGTTTTAGGGCACCCTTCTTCCTCAGCTAGAACCACCGGAATCGTGGGCGGGGCTTTGCGTGGGCGCGTAATGAGCTCAGTGGCATTTACCGGGATCGAAGAGTATGGGGCTCCGCACCCACTGGTGCTCGCATCCCACCTCATCCCCTGTCCGTTATCCTGCCACTGATTCATGAAAAATATGGATATGCCTTTGGGGCAAGGGTATTTTGACCCCCACATGCATACATAAATTCCCTAGTCCGGTTCCCACCATTTGTCCCAACAGACTTTCACTTGTCCGTTTGTCCCCGTAATTGTCCGATGGGTATTATTACCCAGTCGTTCCCACTCGACCGAAGAGTTCCTCATAGTTTTGCTCAGCTTTCGCAGCCACCACCATCGGCTCAATGGGACATTCCCACTACAAGTCAAACAAATCCGTTTGCCGACGGTGACGCTGATCCTGGGTGCGATGATCCTTACTTTGGGGCACATTAAAGAAGTCTCTTTGTAGGCAAACCCCGATGTGCTAGAATACTCCGTTGAGTTCGTTCCCAGCCATCCTGGCCACCTTCCCTTGTGGAAATAGGTGCTGGTCTCCTCTGCCTCCCGTCTTCCGGTCCCATCCACCGCGATGGGGGCCGTGTCCCCGGAACATCCAAACACCACGACATCCTTGGTGCGGCCTCGATAGGCCAATCCACATCCGATTGCCGCGAGCAATACTAGAATTCGTTCCATCCTTCCTTGGTTCCTGTGATCAGATAGAATGAGGTAGCCAGCCTCGCAAGAGTCTCTGGCTTTTGTGAAGGGTGAGCGGGTCCCCTGACCTCGCCTCACGTAAACTTCAATGTTCGCTGAATAAACTTTAACTAAACCTAATTTTAAAACTCCCATCATTTTATCGTTTTCTGTTAAAAACACTACAATCTTAACCTTATTAAAACTATAAACTTAACCTTGAACTATGAACTTAAAACTTAAAACTTATTACTATACAGTGCCGCCCGTTCTCAGGGCGGCCCCTTTAAATTCTGAGAAGGCTGCTGCGAGCTCTTCCCGACGGTGGGAGGGCACTGACCCTTCCCTTTGATCTGCCGCAGCCTGTTGTTGCACTGATTCCTTCCTCTGATCTGCCGCAGCCTGTTGCTGCTGCGATGGGGCCGGGCTGTATCTGGGTTGCCTTAACCTTAAGTCTACGCCTTGGGGCAGTCTGGGGACATGACCACATCCTCCTGGGCTGGGGTACTCTACTTGACCTACGGGGAGTTGCCATGGGCGGGGGTTCCGTGACTGACGGACCGGGTTCCGAGACTTCCTTCGGGACGACCTGGGGTTCCACCACAGTCGCTGGCTCCGCCTCCGCTGACTCCGCCTCCCTAACCTCGGGGCTCGCAGTTTGTGGCTCCGCCCTGCTCGGCCCAGCAGGCGGCCCTTCACTCGTGATCTCTGCCTCCCCCGAGGACGGGACGTTCAAAGCGGGCGGCTCTGTCTCTGGGGTCCTCACCGTCACTCCCTGTGCTCCCACAGCGGCTGGCCCCGCCTCCCCTAGCTCCTCCCTCCTGTCCTCGGGACCTGCAGCTTGTGTGTCCACCCTGTGTGGATCTCTATCTGCAGCCCGTATTCTCCCTATATCTAAAATGGGACCGTTCCTCCAAAACCACTTGTCTTCATCACTATCCTCATCTGACTCGAGTTCCCGGAATTCTCCCTCATCTGACTCCCAACCCCAGAAAAATGCTTCATGATCTTCCAGGATGTCCCCTCCCCTGATGCAAGCTGCTTTGCCTGCCCGTGTGCCTTGTGGTCCTACCTGGGGCTGTGCTTCCCCACTGGCGGGGTTTACCCCTGTGGTTTTCCCTTGCGCACCTGGCTTGTACAGTTTGCATTGGTTTACGTGGAACCACTTAGTGCGCCGAGGCACTTTTACGGCGTATACCATGGGACTCGCCTTGTCTACAATGTTGTAGGGTCCCATATACAGTGGTTCCAGACTCCCTACTCTGGCGTAGTTTCTGACCATGACCTGGTCTCCTACTTCCCACTCCCGCGTTTTGCGGGGTTCCAGCAAAAAGCGATTGCCCTGATGCTGCCTTCCCATGTTCCCAGCCGCCTGCTCATAAACCTGCTTCAGGCGCTCCAAGAGAGTCTGGGCGAACTTGTCCCTGCTTATCTCTTGGAGCTGACCCTCAGTGAGCACCGGCGCTAGCACATGGGTGGGGGTTCGCATGAGCCTCCCAGTCATCACCTCGTGCGGGGAGTACCCCGTACTTTTTGACTGACTGGCCCGGACCCCCATGAGGACTAAAGGCAGAACTTCCGCCCATTTTTGGGGCGAGTTCCTAGTCTCTTTCCTCAATTTCTCCTTCAGGGTCCGGTTCATGCGTTCAACAATCCCGGATGACTGGGGATTGTGTGCTACGTGCCACTTCCCTTCAATGCCCAAAAGCATGAGGGTGTTCTGCATCACCTGGCCGGTGAAATGACTCCCTTGGTCTGACTCCACAAAACGGGGGAGTCCCCACCGCGAGAACACTTCCCGGACCAAGATTTTTGCAGTACCCAGTGCCGTAGCTGTTCGACAGGGGAAGGCTTCCACCCACTTGGAAAACACATCCACCAAGACGAGGCAGTATTTATAACCTCCCTGGGTGGTGGGCAGGGGTCCTATATAGTCGATCTGTATCGACTGCCATGGTCCCTCTACCCTTCTTACGTGTCCCATGGGCACCTTCCTTTTCTGGGGGTCTGGGTTGTTTGCAGCGCACACAAGACAGTTTGCACAGAACTCGCGGACTTGTTCCCTGAGCCCTGGCCACCATCCCGCTTGCTCTACCCATTGCCAGGTAACCTCGGGCCCGGGGTGCCCTGCCCCTGGTCCCTCGTGAGCCAACTGGAGGAATTCCCTCCTGTGCTGCTGCGGCACAACCCACTGCTCCTCGCGGAACAGCATGCCTTCCTTAACTGAGAGGGTTGCCGTACTGTACGGACCTTCTACCTGCCTCCCCTCAGCAATGGTTTTTAGGACTGCTTTTAGGGCGGGATCCTGGGTTTGGACGGTCTTAAGGTCTAGGGGCAATGCTACCCTGGTGTTCCCGGGATTCCCGTCCCCGCCTCGGACCGCTGCTATCGGTCCGGTCCTATAGGGGTTCCAGAAAATGCCGTCGCGGGCACCTTCCCTGGCTAGCGCATCCGCCTGCCGGTTGCCCTCCCCACGGGGCTCTGTGGAGGAGTGAGCTTTCACCTTATGGATGAAAATCTCTCCTTCCTCCCCTACTGCTGCTGCTAAGATCTTTTCCAGCAAGGGCTTCACCGTTAAAGGTCGCCCGTCCGCGGAGGTGTATCCGCGGCGGGACCAAATGGCCAGGTATTCCGTACACGAATTGCAGGTGAACATACTGTCCGAGCAAATCGTGTATGGGGTTGGGAAAATGTCTGGGTGGGTCACAACGTACACCACGGCAGACAGCTCGGCTTGCTGCGCGCTCATGGTGCTAGGGAGCTTGATCGCCAGGGCTAGGTCTGCCGCAGGGTCATAAACTCCACACCCTGTGAGTCGCTCGCCAGCAGATACTGTGCTAGACCCATCAACATAAATCTCGCGCCCAGTGGGATGTATCCCGGCCCGTAAACCTATGTTGACATCCCACACCCCTTCCACCGAACACCGGTGGGCTGTACCGGGGTATACCAAATTGGCCGCAAGCCTGGGCTCGCAAAGACCTTTTACTCTAAGATCCAACTGGGAGAGAAGAAGGGTCCAACGCGCAATGCGTGCGCTGCTTACAGTCCCGTCTTTAATCCTCCCATCCAGAAGCATCTTAGTTGGTGTGTGATGTGTGAGGAGAGTGATGGGAGAGATCCCTGTGAAGATCGCTGATCTTTTCACAGCCCAATGCGTGGCTAAAAGGTGCCTTTCGCAATTGGAGAAACTTCTCTCCACATCCGTTAACACCCTGGATGAATAGACAACCGGCCTCAGCTTGCCGTGACGCTCTTGGAGCAGTACGGCGCTTAAGCTGTCTCCGCTGGCAGCTACCTCCAGGAAAAACTCCTTCCCCCCATCTATGGCCCCTAAGGCTGGCGCGGTCTGCAGATCCCTTTTTAACTTCTCGAAGGCTGCTTGGCAGCCCTCGTCCCAAAACCACTCCACCCCCTTATGGAGGAGTCGGAGGAGCGGCGCCGCTGTGGCCGCATAATCTTCGATAAAATCCCTGCAGTAACCGGTCAGTCCCAAGAAGGACCTCACACCCCTTACGTTGTTGGGAATCGGTAATTCTTGCACCGACTCCCTCCTTGCTTTGTCTATGGCTCTTTCCCCAGCGCGTATGGTCAGTCCCAGGAATTTTACTTCCCGTTGACCGATACGTGCTTTCTTAGGATTTATTTTAAAACCCTTTCTCGCTAACAGCTCCAATAACTCGTCCAGCAGTGGTCCGTGCTCCTCCCTTGAGTCCGTAAATAGGAGCAAATCATCCACATACTGTACTATCTGATTGGGCTGACTAAACTCCTTTAAACTTCCTGCCATACACTGATGAAAAATACTGGGGCTATTGTGGAAACCCTGTGGCAGACAGTTCCATGTGTACTGTTGCCCTTTGAAAGTAAAGGCAAACTTGTACTGGTCCTCTCGCCGCAGCGGGATGGACCAAAAACCGTTCGAGATATCCAGCACCGTGAACGTGGTCGCGGACGCTGGGATGCTCCCTATTAGGTCAGCAACTGCTGCTACCGTGGGCGCGCAGGCGGGAATGTTACTGTTAAGGACTCTGTAGTCCACCGTGGCTCTCCACGAATTATCCGGCTTCCTAACCGGCCATAATGGGGAGTTCACGTGTGTGGCTATCGGCCTCAACACGCCCTGCTGCACCAAGGAGGACATTGCTGTCTCCATATCGGGTTCGGCTTCTTTGGGGAAGTTATACTGCTTTTGGGGTCGGGTCATGGGGTCCCCATCTACGCTGACCTCAAACCCGACCACTCTCCCACAATCGTGCTTGTGGGTTGCAAACGCGTGCATATTATCTGACACGTACGTTTGCATGTCCGTTGGGACATCTGCGACCATAAGCCTGAGGTCGTAGCCTCCGGATGGCTGTACGGTACACAGGACCCCTGTTTCTTCCTCCCCCGGAATCACTATTACCTCGCCTTTTTCACCTTTAGCCCCCCAGAGACAGTGATTTCTGAGGTCCACGAGGATCCCGTGTCCCGCTAGGAGATCGGACCCGAGAATACCTCTTCCACCCCCCTTTTGCCATGCCATCAGTATACACTTCCACTTAAGGCGAAGTGTTCCTAATCGAATGGATAGCGGAAGGGAAAACGTGCCAGCCTGTTCTTTTCCTGTGAACCCTGCTAACGTGAATGGGACCTTGGTAGATAGCGGCGAGTCAAAAGGGTTATCTGTATGGATTATGGTGCAAGAAGCTCCCGTGTCCAACAAATAACTACCCCTCTGTTTCTCTACCTCCATCTCCACCACAGGTCGCCTCCACGCATCATAGCTAAGCGGACACAGGTAGACGGGCTGCGCCGGTTCTAGTCATGGGGTACTATTAGACGGTCCTGCGGCACCTACGGGGCCGGTTGCGACCGCCACCTGTCCACGCGCATTCAAGACCAGCTTGCGCATGGCTCCTAACACTGCTTCGAGGTCGTCGGGAGGGGTGGGTGCCTTGGCTTCCTTAGCCGGGACAGGCGCCTGGGCTCGGACCGCGGGATTTTTATCCTTGGAATCCTTCCAAGGGTTCCTGCAATGCTTGCGCCAGTGCCCTGTCTTCCCACACCCGTAACAAGCATTACTTGCCTGTGGGGCGCGATTACCCTCCTGATGCCACTCTCTTTGATACGGGGCTGCGGGTCGTACCTCATGTACTCTTCCCTTAAGGGGACGTGTTGCCATACCCCTTATATTGCGATAACCTAACGTGAGTCGATTCAAGACCGACTCTTCCGTAATGTTGGGGTCATTGGGATCAAACCATGCTTTTGCCTGCTCTCTGACGGCTGGTAAACTGTTGGCTATTATGCACCTAAGCCAATGAGTTAAAGCGGTGCCTTCCACATCTTCGCGCTCGGGCGCACCTAGACAGCTGCGCTCATATACTGGCCACAGCCTGTCGGCAAAAACCTTCGGGGGTTCTCCCTCCATCTGCACTGTCTGTCCACTCTA